>CM044447.1:67755042-67774130 GCA_024363595.1 Xenopus borealis | reverse complement strand
GTTTGATTGCAAATAATAACCCTTACACCCTAAAGCAAATGTTTGCATATTATCCTTATGGGCATCATACTTGGGGATGAGGAGACAGATAAATGCAGGGAAGGAAGTTTAGGTAATGCAAGGAGTATGCAGGATTATGTGGGCTGGAGTCCAAATAGCCCTAAATGATGGCCGTGGGTAAGCTGAAAATGGATAGGCTGGGAAAACATGGGCAAATAACAGACAGTTTTGATCAGAGGTCCAACAAAATGCAGCCTTTTATCTCCTAGATATGAGGCAAATCACATATAGCTGTTCCTTTATGCAGATAGCAGAGAGTGTGTAAGTGAATGTAACATGTATCCCTAGCTAGCTTACATAAAAATCACTTATCACCTGTTAAATAGTAGTGGAAAAGCCACATGTCTTGTCTATAAGAAAATAGGGACGCAAGTAAACACATATCTGCGGTGGGTTGGATAGTGATATTTGCCTCAGCTACTCACCAGTGACAAGTTCCCGTACTTCTTGGTCATTTGTTTTTCTCAGTAGTCTTAAAAGGGCAGGAACGCCCCCAGCATTTTTCACTGCAATCTTATTTTCATCAGTAGATTTGCCATAAACTAAATTTCTTAAGGCTCCACAGGCATTCTTCTGGACTTCCAGAACCTTGTTATCAAGAAGGTCTACCAAGTGCTTGATCCCTCCCAGGCGGCAAACCTATGAACGAGGAAGGTAGAACAACAGTGATAAACTTGTGGAACGACATACATTTCAAGACAGTTAACAAATTGTAAAATAGCAACAAATAATATGAACTGCAACAAGTTTCATGAGACAAAAAAAAAAAACAAACAAAAAAAAAACAAATTCCAACCAGCTCGAATTCCAAACACATTATATAATATTTAAATGCTCGGTTCAGAAAAATATAATGCATGTGTACTAGTATATGACAGTGGTAATGAAGTCTAGGCTAGAAAAAGGGAGCTTGGTGATTGGGCTGGTAATTCCGGCTGCTGGGGGTTCTGTAGTATGAGTACTATTGATCTGAAATATTGTCTGCTTTTTACTTTTTCATAAGATAATTCATGGTTTGCCATTTTCTTTTATCTGACAATTCATTATGCTTCTCAGTGAACAGGACATAAAAAGTGTTCAGGTCCTGTTAATCATATGAATTCACCAAGGAAAATTCAGAATTTGATTCAAATTATCCAGTCTCACCAACTGTAAGATTGCACTAGGGATGCACCGAATCCATTATTTTGGATTTGGCCAAACCCCCGAATCCTGCCCGAAAGATTCAGTCGAATACCGAACCGAATCCGAACCCTAATTTAAATATGCAAATTAGAGGGGGGAAGGGGAAAACATTTTTTACTTCCTCGTTTTGTGTCAAAAAGTCACGTGATTCCCCTCCCTGGCCCTAATTTGCATATGCAAATATGCTCCTAGCCTTCCTTTCTCCTTTAAGGACTGAGTTGTGTTTTCCAGGAAAATTTGAGTTTTCGAGGTTACTTTTTTTGGTCAAAAATCAAATTTTTGGGTAAAAAAAAAACCTCAATTTTTTTTAAACTCAAAATTTTCAGATTTGTAATATCTGGATCCTGGAAATAGCTTGAATCCGAAAATACACCATTTAAAACCTTTCACGGTCATGTAGGAGTCAATGGCAGAGGTGCCTTGAACAACCTCATAGTGTTCAAGTTATTTTCAGAGGTTTTTTTCGAAAACGTGATCAATTCAAGTTTTATTTTTTTCACCAAAAACCCAATTAAGTTGAGTTTCAGGTTGTTAACCCTGAACTGGCTGAATTGAGGTTTTTTCCATTCTAGTTGTACATAAAAACTTGACCTATGATAGATAACCACCATAGTGTTTTGATCCTCTAGTGAAAAGTCCCCACTGTCTGCGCTGCCTGACACTGAAATGAACAGGAAAAATGCCCAAAAAAGCTATTCTTATAGCTTGTATGATTACAGTCTCAGCCTTACATAAAACACCATTATTCTTAGCCGATCTGGCCATGGCCTTCCTAAACAACATCTCCGTGAAGAGTCATAATCCCCACAAGTACGGAGAAGATGTAGCCAATTGGCTGGCAGGGGCTGGTGGAATCTGCCCAAAATCAATATTGAATGAACAGATACACAAGAAAAAAGAAAGTCCAACAATGAAGGATAAGTTATCTTTGTCTTCTCTCAGACACCCCCACTCACAGTGCAATAAACACATAGACATAAAGTAGAGAGAAGCAGGAACATAGCAAAAACTAGCTGCTAGTGTTTTATTTGTAACATTTTCTCCCTACCTTATGTCTATGAGAAAAACAGTTTATATCATATTAAGTGGCCTATTATAGATTTTCACTAAACTATTCAGGGTTGCACAATTAAACCTGTAACTAGTTATAGAGCACAAAGCTCCCTTCCAGATTTAGCCTGGGTGCCATTTGTAAAAAAGTAGCAAATACAGTGGTATAGCAATACCTGGTAGCACTGCACTACTAACTGAAAATAAGATCATGCCCGAGAAAAGGTTCTGGGGGGTTTGTAATGCTAAAGCATTTGTGAAGCGAAATAACATTTTAAAAAGATTGAAACAAGATTAGTCCAGTCGTTCTGGCTGGTTCATTATAGGAATACTGAGCGCAGAAAGGTTACCAATTGGGAGGAGGAAAAAAAAATACATTTTGTGAGCATTTATTGCAGACGTATAAAAAGATAAATATCATTCGGCTTTATGCTGAAATAAGATTTAATTACATTTGCGTTCTAAATTTCATTTAATCCCTTGAGTCTCCATTGTATCTTCCAAATGTATTTTGACTTGGAATACAACATACACAGTAAATTACCTCTATATATAACATTACAACCATTCCCACTGCTAAAACTCAGTGCCATCAAAATGGGGCAAGTCCTAGCATGCTTTTTATATACAACACCCCCTCAGTATTCTCAGTATGATTGGAATTCAAAGTATAATCTAAATATGAAATATAAAATCATTGCTTATCAACAAATGAATGGTGCAGACGTGCAAGTCTTTAGCCACAATAAAGCCATTCATTTTTGTTTAGGTAGGGATCTGAAGACGTTTCTTTTGATTACTCTAAAGCCCACAATGTGTATTTCCTCACCTCTATCTTGGTTTTGTGGTCTCCAAAGCAGAGGTGCTGAAGGTAAGCAGCAGCATTGGCTTGCACTGAAGGAAAGTGATGCTGAAGCATATGAATGACTTCTGGTAACTCTGGGTCCCGCCAAGCAAACTCCCTGTAAATCAAGGAAAATAGAGGAGTAATTGAATAGGAGTACACTAGTAAATATATAGTAATAATATGGTAATAATATGGTGATGGCAGATTCTTTGTTCAGTATCAATAATCCTTACTATCCCCTATCTCCAGTCATCGGTTGCTGCTATGCTACTTTGAGCAACACATTGGGCTCAGCAGCTGCAGAACTCCTTTATGGGGGGACAAAGTGTTCCCTTCAAAAAACAAACCTACTGATGGAAAGATAGACAAAAATAGTTGGGACATTCAGCATAGTAAACAGAAAGAATAATTTGGTTTAACAGACAGATCATATCAGATCAGCCAAAAATCAGCCAATCCGCTGGCCTTTGCCTGCTTTTGATTCTGCGCTGGCAGGTACTGTGTCTGGTGCAGAGACAGAGTGGTTTTCAGTGCAAAAACATAGGAGTATGAATTTTCTTGCTGAAACATACTGCATCTTTGCACGCAGAACTACGCAGTGTCTACAACTCCAACCAATAGGCCTGTAATATATATTGAAATCACCTGTATCTCATTTGGTTGCATCAAATTAGGCTAAATGTTATATAATACAGAAATAGAAATGTATTGTTACAGATACAACCCTGTGGTAAAAGAGGAGAGTTCATCTTTAACAGACAACAGCAGGGAGGGAGTAAGCAGCCAAGCTGCATACAGATTGATTGTTCTGGGAATGCTGACTGTACCTTGGGATCCCCGGCACCAGCTGACACAGTAATCACAAGGTCAGGAAGTGCATGAGTGGCTCCCAGTGGTTACAAGGGGGTGTGAAGCCCAATGACAGCTCAGTCCCACTGGCCTTGCCATTTTAGCATCAATGCAGATACCAACAAAGGGCAAATATGCACAAAAAAATTATTTTACTTACCTTAAACAGAAAGTTCTTTTCAACATAGTATGATACATGCAATGTTGTTCTCTGTGAAGTTGTATTTGGTTTTGCTTTAAATTCAAGGGATCCTATCACTTAGTAATATGCTTAATTTAATAAGCACATACATAGATATGTAATAATGAAAGACCCAGGGAGGAGATAACAATGCTTAAGAAGTAGCCTGTATGTAAACACAACAGCTTGTTTGCACTTTCCTGCCGTAGACTCCTATAAGTCAGATTCAGAAGTCTAAAGCATGTACCATACCTGTAGCTATAACATTATACATTATGTCTGCCAGTTCATGGTGCATTTGCTTTTGACGCAACCATTAAAAGGTGGCCATACCAATCACATTCCCCTTGTACACTCCGTCCATTAAACCCCTAAACCAGCTGGGGAAAGAGCTTATCCAGTTGGTCTTTTGGCCTCCAATAAGTGCCATATGCCAGTGGAATCCAGTTTTACTATGAACTGGGCCAGTTATCTACAGCACCACATCTGTGGATTAGAATCCATTACAAATATCTGTGGAGGATTTAGCAAGCACAGGACCAAATATGTCTCTTGACAAGCCAAATTCATGCTTTTAGCTAGTAAAATAAATGGTATCAGCATGGCACGCATGTCCGACTAGCATTCCTACACCTTTGGCATCAGATACTGTGCCCATTAGCAGATGTGAGCATGAATGTGCAATAATTAAGCAGTTACTTGACTTCTCTTCCTACTGATACAAAATGGCACTAAATTATTATTCATCACATGTTCTGCAACTCACTTATATTATGGCTCAGATGACTTGGGTCCAGGCAGCCTGAGCATAAGGCATTTGTGCCATCTTTGCCTGCCAACCGGCTCCTTAAAGAGCATCCATTTGAATGCCACACTCCAGAGCAGACAGACACAAATGCGGATAAACAGATTTTTATGCTCAGCATGTGACAAATTACCAGACGGCCTTTCCTGAAAAACTCAATATTAAACACTGATAACAAATTTGTACCAGCCGGCATCATACGCTATGCAAACGTAACCCAATATTGAACACTGAAAATGGATTGTGCTCTTGTCCAACATCACATCTCACACAATGCATACCTCACACATCAATATGATGTTATTTATGGCAGAATTTAGCATATTATTACATTAAGGACAAGCTGCCGAGAGCTTTGCTGCAGATGTAATTTTGTTTCTCTCATTCAGTCAAAGACTACAAGTTGCATTGTAATCACCCAATCGATAAGGCCTGTAAACACCACATCAAATGAGATTAAAAACACTGTCCATAAGAAAATCTGCAGCCATTTATCATCTATAGACCTTGCTTTTCTGCATCATGTCTCTGCTATGTGCCATAGCACCCCAACCTCATGGAATACTAAATATGTATATCCAGGGTTCTTCTAAAGGGCTCTGCTATCAGCTTAAGAGGAAAACAAGTTCAGGTATACTGACAGCAAGTGTAATATAAAAGCTAATGATTAATTAGAGCACCCCTAGAAATAAAAAAAAGGTGCTTGGGAGATTAAATGTTTTAATATTTTAAACTGGCATGTATAAAGATATCGACCAGGAGTGACACACCAGCACATTGCTACTGAAATTCTTTAATGTGTACATATGTGGTCATCCTTACTCATCCTTACTCATGAGGCTGTATCAGTATGAATATAAACATAAAAGAATATTCTGCAGAGCAGAATAACAGAAAATAAACAGTTAATTAACAAATACTTTAGCATTGTACCTTTTGGTTTTATGATCCATTTTTAAATGTGCTTTTATAATTATAGGATGGATGCCCAGACTGAATAAATACCTTTCCCCATGTACAGCAATCGCATTGACAAGTTTAGCAATTTAATATCATATCACTTCTCTAGAATAGACATTCAAGTAATTAAAATTGTATCCTGTCATTATTTCCAATAAGAAGACATTAGCACACTAGTAGGCATTTTCTTTTTCTGCAAGTGGAGGTCAGACTCATGGAGGATGAATTCTGTTTGGCAGTGTGTGCTTAAGTGCCCTAGAAACATGCTCCCAAACTGAATGAATATTGCACCCCATGCAATATTAATCACGTGCACTTTACACTGGCCATTAAGGCAATAATTAAAAGTAACCAACAAGCACAGTATCTATAGAGCAATTTGTTTTGGCAATAAATATCTTATGGAGTCCATTGCAAAAGCATTGCATATAATATGATAATATAATATTGATATTCGTAAAAAGTGTTTAGAATGATGAGAGATGTAGCTCATGCTGCAGCCAATGAGCAGATACTGGATATTTATATTTTACCACAGCCTATAAACAGCCCTGTAATCGCAAATTTCCTTTGGAATTATTTATTATACCCTATGACTAAAGCTTGATGAAACCTGCATCAATATTTCACAGCGTTTGATCTCTAAATTGTTATATAAGTAGACTTGGCTGCTACTGGAGGCGCACACTGATATTACTTTAACAATGGATGCAAATACTAGAAATTTACTTAAAGTGCAGCCTGTCAAGTCTGACAAAAACTGCATTATCATTTGAAACATTTTTAAAAGTGAATGATAGTATGCTACTAACTATACTATGTTTAGGGAGGCCACATATTTCTAGCAGTACTGTGCTTACCCAATAACAAGGTTGCATACTCCCAGCAGTACTATGCTTAGGGAGGCTGCATACTCCTAGCATTACTGTGCTTAGCAAATAGCAATGCTGCATACTCATAGTAGTACTGTGCTTTGTGAATAGCAAGGCTGCATACTCCCAGTGGTACTTTGGAAGCCTCGAGAAAGTCCCTCTGGACGAAACGCGTCGGCTGCTGACGTTATCCATGGAACTCTCAGCAACGCACGCTTGCAACGCCGGCCAGCAATACCATCTGCAGCGGAGAGAGGAACTGGGGATACAAACTCTGGATAGACTGACTATTTATACACTTACTTGAAGTGTTTTTATGTGTGTGCAATTTTTATTATAAGTTATTTATTAAATTTTTTTTACACAATGTTAAGCAAATCTCTTTAGAAAACTACAGAAGTCCCTAAACTCCCACAGAAGGGGGAACAACTACTTATTCAGTGCTACAAATACTCCTGAACGTCTGTGAGTATTAAATCTGCACATATAAAGGAGAGTACGTTTTCCCCTAAGAAGCTGGTTAAAGGGCAATTTAACTCTGCAGGTGGTGGTCGCTAAACACTGTGCTTAAACTCTAAAAAAACATTTTCACAAAAGGGTGTAATGGCGAGTTGAAAGTTACTACACTATATTATCGTTCTGTATTTTTTTGTCTACCCCGATCTTTTTAGCACTGGTTCATTCACACCAATATATTGCCAGTGGTACTGTGCTTAGTGAATAGCAAGGCTGCATACTCATAGCTTTGCTGCAAAAAGGGTTATGAACTGGGTAATACCTACAATGGAACTGCTGTATAGTACTTCTCTGCACAGGCCATAAGTAAACCTAAGGCATGCATGTCTGATAATGGCATTATATTATAGCACAGTTGGAGGGCTATGGGAGGTTATAGGAAAGCTTGGAGTGCAGTCTGCCATACAGACCAATGCTGCATAGTCAAGACTAAAACTGTAGCCTTATTTATATTTACATAACAGATTGATTTCTTACTGCAAGCAGTCTAACAGACGAGAATGTTTAGGGACACTAACGGAGGATTGCTTCACAAGATTATGAAAAAGACAATTATGTCTTCTAATTTCTGTTCAAACCTCTTTTTTCAGCAATGTTTTATCTTTTACCTGTAACCAATTCTGTCACATGGCAGGCAGAATCCAATTATTGCTTTAACCTGAGAGGCTGACTCAGACTTGCCTTTAATTAATCTCCCCTCTTAGGATACATTAGCCAAGACTAAAGGAGAGAGGATGAAGCGATTTTCATGCAACGTAGTCCCAGAGAACACCGACGAATCAGCTTTCTGCACATGCTCTCTCCCACGACAAATAGAAATAATCAAAGATAATACGTGGTATAAAGGAAACACTAATAACGTCAGAATAACAACATCTTATATTCAGTTGCAACAGTGAAACATTTGAAGGGGAAAATGTTAAAAGAGAGATCTGGCTTGTGGGATATTTAAATAAATATATTCTCATACCTTGTGTAAGTTATTACTGGAAATGTCAGGCAGCAGTGAAATGGCTGCAGGCCTTTGAATGAGTTGAAATGGTAATGTTATAGAATGTTCCCTTTATCAAACAACGGAAATTCTTCCCTGCGCACTCGCTGCTGTCTCACCAGTGAAGTGCTCTTAGTTACTTGGAAAGGTCTTGCTGAGCGCACAGGCACTTTGCACACTTTGATATTCGGCAACAAACTGCTTTTTCGATGAATTCCTTTTTTTTTTTTTTTATGTTTTGCAAAGTAAGCAGCTCTATTTCAGCAGAAGCCTCACATACCCTCTGATAGTTGCACTCTGGTCTATAAAGGACTGTGCTATGGGTGGATGGAACAGTATGGCACTAAAACACCCTTTTAGTATTCACAGCCAGGCTAAAAACAACATGTGAGATAACTAGCTTAATAAGATGTGAGATAACTATAACTACATTATATTGAGAGCAGTGTTACACTCCCACTGCTAAAAGAAGAAGGAAGTCTAATGAAGAATGGTTTAGCCATTCAGATTCCTTTACACCAATTGGTCAGCCAGTGTTTCATGCATGGTGGCCAATGAAAATTAACTTGAGCGGTGGTCATTCCTTCCCCAAGACAGATTTTTTTTTTTTTGCATAATCAGACAAATGATCAATCTTTACAAAGGTTCAATGATCTGAATGGTATTTGCCAATGTAATTGCAGTTGAAAGCAGTGTTTGTGTATCCCCTTTTTGTTCTCTGGGTTTGAATTTTAAGACAATGTAACAGGAGTCGGTTATCCCTTTGTCTGTTAATCAACTGGCTTGCAACATTGTTTCAAGAGTCGGAACCAGAAATGCAAGGAATGGAAACAATTACTCAATTGGTCATTCAAACCCATGACTCTTGCTGGCTTTTTTTTTTTTTTCACTATAACACAAAAGAATGGCTATGGGAAGTGGTTTATATTGTGCACTGATGTAAAAGATTGATAATCTGAGTGCACACAAAGGAAAGCGCCACACCCTTTTTAGGCCACTTAAAATACAACCTGCATTAGAATTTATTGTTAATAATCCCCCAAACACAAATAGAAAAGGGCATACAATATCTGTTACAAGACACCTGGGATCCCCATGAAAACAACCAGCATTTTCCATGGGAAAGGAATAAAAGGAGAGGAAACTTAAAGGAACAGTAATAGCAAAAAGGAAAGTATTTTAAAGTAATGAAATTTTAATGTACTGTTGGCCTGCACTGATACAACTGGTACAAGTTTTACTAGTGCAGGGCAACAGTACATCATTTTGTCATTCCTTTAAAACACTTTTATTTTTAGATTTTAGTGTTCCTTTAAAAAAATCGTTTTACTTTGGTCTTGAAAAACAAGAAGTAACTTTATAACACAATGGGGTACAGGATTATTGGCATAATTTACTAACATATGTGCTAAATTGCACCAGTGCAAATGGAAAGCTGTTATATAGATTTGCAAGGCCAGATGGGAAAGTCTGCATCTTGAGAGGCTGTTTTCTTCCTATTTTTGTGTAATGGGGTGGTTATCGTTAAGAGATGCATTATGTAAATAAGGATCTTTCATGCAAGTGGAAAGCGGCTATAACATTAAAACAAACACTTGTTTAGAACATCTTTTACCTTCCCCACTCACAATTTGTGCCTGTGAGCCGGGTATTACACACAGTTTTACTCCATTATCGTTTCATCCCTTGGGAAATGTTTTTTTCAAAGAGAATGTATCACTGAGACACCTGATCATGGGTTATTAAAAGTAAAATACATATATATCCTCTTCCATTCCCTATTTGAGTGTGAGCAGGATTATGCATGGAGAGAGGAAGAAAGGGAAGCAAGCAAAGTAAAAATAATACTAGTTAGAGGTTAGTATGGCTTGGAATGTATTCTAACATTCTTAAACAGGCAAATAAGCAGTTTGCTTTCCAGATAAGACCATCACTGATCTAACAGGGCAACAATGTCCAGTAGCTCCAAGCAAAAAATTACCTTCACAGCTGGTATGGAGTCATGAGATTATGTCCGTCTTAACTAAACTGACTACCTTTACTTAGCACCTCTGGAAGGAGTGCAAATGCTTACCTCCCATTAAAGGACAAGGAAAGGCAAAAAAAATAAAATTAAATTTTTAATTTCTTTAATGAAAAAGTATATCTATTTCAAATATTAATTTAAAATGTTTACTGTTTTTATAAGACACCTGACTGTATTCAGTGAAATTATACATTCATTTACTGCTGTTTATCGGAATTGTCAGATGGTCCCGAACTGCTGGGCAGGGAAACAATCATACTTATGAACAGCAGGGGGAGCCCCCACCTTATTTCCCAGGCATGCAGAACTCCATCAGCTTGCTGTCTGCGACTGTGTAGAGATTTGTATTGGATTTTATTTTTGCCTTTACATCCCCTTTACTGTTTGCCCCTCCAGCTACAGGGACAAAGATCATGGAGCCAGATTTAAACAAATAAACTGGGATTCTATTTGGAGGATTATTTTGCTGCAGCCACTGGTTCTGCAGAGTTGGAGAAAGTTTGTATTAAACAATACAAAAACTATAAAATCCACATTAGATTACATGACAACACAGGACCTATTGCAATCTGTATATTCTGATTATTAATCAGTCTTGCTGCATTGGCTTCTGGCAGATTTTATTTGACTTGTGCTGTTTTGATCATTTATGACAATCGCCAAGTCTTGGTCTTGCAAACATGTTTAACAAAGTTTAAAGATGACAGCCCCCTGTTCCCAAATTTTGAAAGCATAAATCATTTGTTTGATAAGGCTTTGTGGTGCAGTAAGTTTATGTTTAGTATACAAAATACAGCATTTCTAGCCTTATTCTATTTTAGACTTTACTTGTCCTTTAAATATGATTAACCAATACGGCAACTACAGGAATCTGAAGTGACTTTTTAATACCTCAACTAATAATGGCACAGCCAGAGGTTGTATAGTTCACTAGCAGACACAGATGAAAAAATAATCACTTAGAACAGAGGAGAACCAGTGGTCTTTATTAACTGTTACAGCAGATAAGCTGGTCATGCACAGGACCATAATTGGCTACCACAACCTTATCATTTGGTCAGCAGTTTACTGGCTTATAAATGAAACCATAACAACAGCTTTCCCCAATGTATATATAATGTGATCCAGTTGGCAAAATATCTTTCTGAAATAAGTACACTGTCCTTTATGACCAGTGTGCCTGCTTTTGACCTTACAGCTCAACCAGTTGCATGTATGCGTATTGTGTGGGCAGTATGGACGGTCATAGTTCGATTGGACTGCATTCAGCTTGAAAAGTCTGATTGGTCACTGCCTATTTTTGGGGCATGCATGAACAGAAAACACAAGTGGTGTTTCTGTTCCCACACAATCTTTTGGGCAAATGGCTCTGTGCTACTTTTCATCCATGTGGAACCAGGGATGATAGGCCAATAACTGCTAATTTAATCTATGGATGAGAACCTCACCAAGTTTCTATTAAACCCTCTTTCAAGAACCTTTATCAATAGGATTTGTTGTTTATGATTCCCTTTTGAAGACTATCCCGTGCCCTAAACTCATTTGCTGTACCAACTATTTTTCCACAGTAAGTGGAGAAAAGCACATTTCTTCCAAAAGGTCAAACAGGATAGTAGAATGGTGCTGATGGATTCTTATTACTTTTGCTTTTACCAGGAATATAAATTCTGGGCAAAGCATCAAGAAAGCTGGAAGGCAAGCCTGGGTTTCAGTATAGCATGACAAAGGGGTGGTTCACCTTTAAGTTGACTTTTAGAATGTAATGAATGGTTAATTCTAAGCAACTTTTCAATTGGCCTTCTTTTTTTAGTTTTTGACCCCATTTAAAAAAACAAATTCTCTGTAAGGCTACTTATTCTCTTATTGCTACTTTTTATTACTCCTTTTTTTATTCGGGTCCTCTCCTATTTATATTCTAGTCTCTTATTAAAATCAATGCATGGTTGCAACCAAATGTCTGAAATTGCAAACTGTAGATGTGCTAATAATTAACCAAAATAATATTGTGTGTGCTTCAACCACCTTATTTAACCATGCAGGTTGGGTGAAATGCAGTCCGGAAACCCTTGCCAGGGCACCTGTTTGCTGCAAAACTTGTTAGGTCAAACTTCCAGACATTTCAGGCTCACTCTTGTCCTTTCTCAAGCTTGCAAACAAGCAAGGACTAGGGAAAGGAGTTGCATTCCGATAATAACATTGGCATATAAACTGGCCAAGCTATTGGTAATATTAGCTAGAAGCCTCTTCAGACCTAGCCATTCAAGAATTGCAGCAAGAGATCCATAAACATCATAAATATAAAAAAAGAATCCAATATATCACTATACATGAAGAGCGTTTTAATCATCGAATTGTGGTAACAAAGCTTTATGATTTCTCAGACCTTTGCCCATACTTGCCTTGGGTCCTTTTGTATGCTGTCAATGGAAGGAGACCTTGTGGTGCCATCATCTGGGGGCGCTGTATGCGGCATCCTGTTGTAGCCGGATTCTGATAATCGATACTGCATTGATCTGTATGGCTCTGCATAATTAGCCGCTGTGTTGAGCCCATAATTATTTCTTTGGTATGCAAGTGTGCTACGTTGGCTCATGGTCCTCTGTAGGTTACCAGACCCTAGCAAGACAAAAGAACGAGTCCACGCTGAAATCCAGAGACCTATGGTATGTTAGTATATCCTCCTGTTTAACTGAAACATTACAATTCCTATAAAGAAGGCTCATGGGAGAACAAATGAGTAGTGAGAATGGGGAAATCCATGTTAATGTCTTATGATACACTTATTTTACAGCAGCTGATTGGAATAAAATGGATTTAATCTGCTGAAATCATTTCAAGCGCAAGACGCTTGAATGCAAACAGCCACATTATGGGCAATTTAGTAAGCGATAGATCTACAAGATATTAAAACAAAAAGAAAACCACAGACACTTTGCATGCTAACTACCTGTACAGAGAGCAATTTATTCTCTTGGGCTAAAGGGGTAGTCAGGGTTATAGAGATTTCTGGGAGCTGTAGTCGGATTCATGGTCCATGGGTTGTTATTTGGGCTGCAATTGTTAGAGAGGATATATTCCTATGCTATGCTGATGCATTTAGGCAGAACGCAATGAAAAAATTGTTTAAGAGTAACTATAGCTTAACTGCTGACTGGTTAGCATTTTTTACCATTGATCAGAACCTGCCCCCTTTGCTGCCAGCTATTCCCCTTTACTTATCAGAATGACAGTAAATAAGGGCTTTATATACAATGGCCTGTCAGGAGCAATGGAAACTTACACAATGCTGAAACTGTAAGAGGGAAATATTTAATTTACGGATATACAGATGAACACTTTACATAAATTAATGTAGAGTGGCCCTCTACAAAGAGAGATATTTAACACTACCCCTTGCTTAGATTTTCTGCTCTTTGTGTAAGAGCCAGGGCACCTACCTACAGCCCCAATATAGCATATGTAAATTTCAATAAATAGATTTTTTTATTTCTCCAAGCTACTAGCCATTTACATTTCAGCAGGTTACCCTTTAAATGACTGAAAAGGATGCTCTTTTGTAAGTCAATAGGAAGATTTTATATAGAGAATGAAAGGAGTACAAAAAAACCCCAGTGATGTTATGACTCTTGGGACTAGTGCAAGAGACGGATAATAAATTCTGAGAGATAGCATTGGATTTTGGCTGCCTAGTAAAAATGTATTAGAAGTTACTTGTGACAGTTAAGAAAAAGCTTATTATATTATAATTATGGCAAATGCCATCAAGCGCGCAATAGAATTACATTTAATGGATGTTTAATAGGGAAGGTCGTTTGCCTGCGTCAGCCAGGTTAATGGGAGGGCTGCCCCTGCCAAGACAGACGACTGACTGCGCTGCAGATTGCAGCTACTTATTCAGCACGGTCATGAGAAGTGGTCAGGGATCACTAAACATAAGAGCAAATATGCCTTCCTAAATATTCATGTCAGTCTAAAAAGAGCTCCTGCTGCAGCAGAGGCACTTTTAATATTCTTAATTCTGCTGTTTTGCAGATTCTGCCTTTTTGCCATCATGCTGTTCTAGGAATGACATTTAAAGTTAATTGGGGCAGAACTCAATTCCTGGATCCCAGCAATGCAGCAGAGAGCAAGCACTATTTAGCTACCACCATTACATAGGCCAGGGCTGTCCAATAGTGATGTATGGTGGTCAGGAAAACCCCGCACCCGACCCTTACCCAAAAAACTGTAACCAGCACCCAACGCTAACCTGTATAATGTTGGCATTGTAGGACCTACAGCTAACCCGTACCTGCATGTTCTTGGGCTGTATGCTACATCTGTGCTTACCTCTGATTAATAGACAGGTAATCATTGTAAACAAAGGAGGAGTGTACTTCCAAAGTCTGACCTGCACTCAAACCTAACGAAAACGGTTGTCAAATGTCCACCCGAACTTGCCAAACTGACGGTGAACCAGTGGGTCACCGCAAGTTTCAGGTGAACACACACATCACTACTGCCTAGGGTTGCCACCTTTTTTGGAAAAAAATACCGGCCTTCCTATATTCTTGCCGTTTTTTTCTGTTAATAACATTGGCATCAAGCACCATTTTTACCGACCATCCCTACTACTGCCCAATGTCCCCTCTTGATTTGTTGTCCTTCAGTTCCTACCATAAGCCTTCTGCTTTCACAGGTCACTTGAAGTTAAAAAGAAAAACTGAAAAGGGCATTATAAATTCAATCAATGCACATTGCCAGGGTGGGCAACATAGTCATTATCCGTTCAATGCCTTAGAAATGAATAGGTGCACTGGTATATCCAGGCATTTCAGTTTTAAGGGAGACACAAATGTGCCCCTCCCCCCACTTGCATTAACAGCCCAGTCAGAATTGTTATTCTAATTTTTCTTTCCTGCCAATTTGAAAAGCATTAAAATATGCCCAACATCCAAATGCCCCTATTGCTCGCTAAAGGAAGCCTAAAACTACAAAGTCACCCTGGTTTTGATCATTAGCTTGCAAATATAAGTCCACCTTATTTCTAAGGAAGGCCAATCCTCTGTAATAAGACCTACTGCAGAAGAACATGGCAGCCAGGTACATTTTACGTGCATCAGTTTATTAGCAGAAGCCATTTATCAGAAAGTTCTCATTTCATCAGTTCCGGCTGATTTACAGGTCCAGAGATAATTGTCTGATACAAAGGGTCCGGTGTAAATGTAGTAGAACAGCGTCACATATCCTGTATATTACCCATTCATCATTTCACCAACGGCTCCCGCAGCCTCAATCAGTGTCGGACGCGACAGAGAGAAGTTTATGGCGTGCAAACAAACACGTCCGGGCTGAATAATATGTTTCTATGTCAGTGCACATTTAATCTCTGTCCCTGAGCAGAAATAAACTCTCTCTCTAGTTTCTTATAATATTTCATACTAAAGGATTCCCAAATTGCTATTAATTTGCACTCAGTACATTTTATCAATGACAAACTCACAGATTAAAACATTGATTCCCCCTTCTTCATAAACGTGCTATGCATAATCATACTTGGCTTCTAACAGATACATGCCACTTTACTTCTCCATTGCTGGTCTCTAAGCTGCATTAAAGTAAAAAGTAACACCAAAAAATGAATGTTTTAAAGTAATGAAAAGATCATGTAGTATTGCCCTGTACTGGTAAAACTGCTGTTTGTTTCAGAAACACAACTAAGGTTCATATAAACAAGCTGCTGTGTAGCGATGGCAGAAATTGAAAAAAAGACTATATGGCACAGGTTAAATAGTGGATAGGAGATAGTACATCATTCTACAAAGTTTATATGCTGTGTAACCTGAGCTTTTTCTCCTTTAAATGGCTGCCCCCATTGTTACACAGCAGCTTATTTATATAAACAATAGTAGTGTTTCTGAAGCAAACACACCAGTTTTACCAGTGTATACCTCCCAACTGTCCCTTTTTTAGAGGGTCAGTCCCTCTTTTGACAGCTTAACTCGCAGTCCCTCATTTGTACTGGAAAGTCCTGTTTTTCTCTGCACTGAACAGCCAGAAAAAGAAACAAAGTTTGTAACTCAATTTGCTTTTGGCAGAGAGCCCAGAACAGCTGCAGCAGAAGATAAGATACTTTTGTAACAATTTCTAGATAAGCAAATAAGTAATTGTAACAACATAAGATAACAGGTCTCTTGGGAAAAGTTAGACCTTCATTAATAACTGAAAAAAATAACCACAGAAATATGTTCAAACTTTCATAACCTGCCAAATTTTGTAAAACATGGTAATGATGGGGTGTGACCAAAAAATGGGTGTGGTCAAAACATTTTCATCACACTAACCACAGCAACTTTTCTGCCCCTCTTTTTATTTCCAAAATGTTGGGAGGTATGCCAGTGGAGGGCAAAATTGCAATATATTTTTTATTACTTTTATTTTCTGAGGATACCATTCCTTTAAGAACACTACAAAAAAGTGCCCAGAAATACTCAGCAGAACCCTCATGGCTGAGGCACAGAGGATGTAAGGCCTAAACTGGGCCCGAGGGGTGTAGAACACGATTTTACTTTAAGACCAACTAACAAAGAGTATCCAGACCACTTTCATGCCCTGGTGTCATTATAGTTCTTGTTCTACAACTGATCCAGGAAGTGGAAGTGGCACTTATCAGAGGCTGTTGTAATGATGTTGGGAGTGTTATGTGAACAGGACTTCATTGATTTGCGACCCTGCTTTTCTGCATTGCCAGACATCTCCAGTCTCTTTCTCTAACTTGGCCAAGGCCCCAGTTGGATCTCTCACTTTATTTCCTTCTTAAAGCTCATAAGTTTCTGTTTGCGGTTTCTACTTTATACGAATATGGAAAAACAGACATTCATGTATAAGGATATACCAACTGAAGGACTTTCTGTAATGCCTATAAAGTATTTTCCTATAACCAAAAAAAATCAAAGTAATCTTAGGTCACCAGAAGAGCTTGTCTTTGCCTGATCCAAATACCCAAATGGCCACTATTTACCTACAGACAAAGATCCAATCACATAGGCTCACAGAATGCTGTATACAACAGATGGGATTTTCCAACCGGTCTTAATATCTAACAAAGCTAGATACGCGTGAGGGAGGTAATTCTTTCTCACCATATACCAGCCAAAAGAGGGTAGGCAGAGGAAGAGGAAGCCGTAAATTACACATACCATATAACAGGCAGGTTAAGGTCAGTAGGGCTGATTTATGAACACAAGTGAGAAATTGCTCTGGTGCACTGGTTGTTGGTTATAAGTAAAGGCAGAGGCAGTTAGTAATTAGTCATAAAGAACCTTATGATTTATGCAGATTTACCATACTTAGACTTTCCACCATTATATATATAATAATATGTATATGTACATATATATTACTGTGCATTGACTGCAGGGCCGGATATACATAGTGGGTGCCCCTAGGCCCACTGTCGTTTGTCGCCCCCATCCCCTCCCTTTTATTCACTTAAATTTTAATCATTGGGACCAGAGAAATAGGGATTGGAGCATGGGAAATTTAAAAACTATTGTATCTCCTGTACATCCCCAGTGTTTTTGACCCAATGTGGATGTGGTTGGGAAGCATGCCGCCCCCTTAAAATGCTGCCGCCCTAGGTCCAGGCCTTGGTGACCTCTCCACAAATCCGGGCCTGATTGATTGTATTCCCTGTTGAATATACTAGATAACTTACCTGATCCTGTACGATAGATTGCCGTATGTGAGCCTTGCCTCAGCTCTATGGCCGCATGGTTGGCGTTGCGGTAGACTGGACTATAATAAGTTCTCCCTTCATATATTGGCGTGATCTGCAGGTCGGGTGATACTGCTGATCTCAGTTCCTGTCCAAGTTGACTGTGCTGACTTGCATAAGAGCTTCTTAAGCCTGGAACAATAGCAATTCCCACCAATTAAAAGGACACATCTCAACAGTGGTTAATTGGTAACATTACTTCTTTAGAGCTACAGTGGCTTCATAATTCCCAACACCGACTTACAGAACATCATTCTTCCTGACCCGTGCTACATAAGTGGTGTTAAAGCAAATACTAATCACCTTCTTGCCATCAAATGAGCACACATTCTCTACAGCCTCTTAGAATCAGTTGTTGATTACTGCAATATACATTTCTTTATCAGGCAAATACTGCATGGAGATGAAAACACACAGTTCAATGCTTGCCTAGTCTGAAATATTACATTTCTAATCTGGAAACAACAAATATATTTGGCATATGTTCATATATTTATATACATACTTAGGTTGCCTGGGCAGCATTCAGCATTAGCTATGTTCTGACTCACTGAAGCCAGCTTTTGCCTAAAAATTAACTCTCTTGTATGCATTCACATATTACTAAATAATATTGTTAAAGGGATTTAGTCTTGATTTTTATGATATAGTTTTTATTTCTAAATTACACTAACACTGCAAATAATTCACTCTAAAATATAAATTTTAATTCCTGAACCAGCAAGTGTATTTTTTAGCTGTAATTTTGGTGTGTAGGCAGCCATCTCAGGTCATTTAGCCAGTTCATGTGCTTTCAGACTGGGAGATTGGCATTTCTGCCAATGCGACTGCGCATGCGCATGCGCGAAATTACATGGAAATTGTTGATCTCCCAGGCAGCTTACAGAGATCGCAGAAGATGGCTGCATGCAAATCCGCTGGAAGAATCTGGGGCGAGGGGTAAGTATGGGGCATCTCCCCGAAAAGGTGGTTAGCCTGGGGGGGGGGGGG
>CM044447.1:67733732-67752025 GCA_024363595.1 Xenopus borealis | reverse complement strand
GGTTAAAAAAAAAAGTCAAAAAGTCTTTTTTTTTTTTTAGCCTATCTTACTGTTACTATGTAACTAAGTTCTTCCAACATAAGTATGTCCTGGAGACAGGGATTCCTAAAATCAGCATAGTACAGGTATATTATCTATTTTATGGCACACTTGGGGCCCTAAACATTGAGAAACCTTATAGGCTAGTTTTGCAATCAACATGGATATATGTTAGTTGTTACATACAAAATACATTTTACAGAGAATAAGCAAATCAGTAAACAGTTTATTTAAGTAAGACAGTACGAGAACATTTTAAAACAACATTCTTCTTGGCAATAAATTCTTGTGTGTAAATGGGAGACTGCAGTTCTCAGAAAGCCCCCATTCTGCAAAAGACAAGACATCCTTCCCCAGGACTGTTTATTTACTCAGGCAGATGATGAATAACCCATGCCTAGCTGGCTCTCCTGTGCCTGGTGTCTATTATCATTCTGTAATTGCTACATATTATATGTCCCATAGGTATACACATCCATATAAAGTGGAATATAGGTAGAATATTTTTGTGCTGTATGGCTATGTGATAATGTACATTGGTTATGATAAATTACGCAAGGGATCACAACTTAGAAATTAAAAACATGAATTTTAAACAGTATGCATCAAAGGAAAAGTAGTGGCTATTCTTTAATATGGCACTATTTAGCTATAAGATGGGCATTTTACTATGTGCTGTAATGTAAATGATGTCCGTATAAACTGTGCACTATGATGTCAGAATGTGAGGTTTATAATTTAGAGGGCCATCAGCACTGCCAGGCACTGTGGCAGTCATGCTTGGAACACACTGAGTGTGAGCAGTGTCACCTAACCTAATGAGATCAGAAGACACAACCAGTTTGGAGTGAACTGTAACAAAACAAACATCTGACTGGACGACAGTATCACACCTTTTTGGTATACAGGAAGGATGAGCAGCAGACCTCCATAACTGCAAGTGGGGATATACCCCTGCTATTTATTCAAAATGATGCAATGTTTCAGTGGCATGATGCCTGTCAAAATCTTTTATTGTGTTGTATAAACACACAGGGGGGATACTATGTTGTGCCGGAGTGGAAGAGGTATGGATTTTCTGGCGAATCCTCTTGTTTCTTGAGTACTGGACCACTGATAAAAACCATTACTAAATAGCAATCATCAATAACACTAAAGCGAATGGTGTGGTTATGCTAGTTTTCATGCAGCTAGCATTCTATATAGGTTTGATGGGCCTGCGTCTTATTTCCCCATTAAAATTCCTATTCTTAGTGATCTCTTCTACCAAAATTATTTTCTCTGCAGAGAATTCTATTAATCTAAATGCAATTACATGAACAAAATATGAGCAGAAAGGAAAGTGAGCAATTTGTTATTGATAATTGCCATTCCCACCTGGCTGATTTTGTGTGCTATAAATTTGTACATAATTAGCGACAATGTACATTTTTGGCCCTCGGCAGAATATCAAAAAGACTATAACCACCCAAAATAGAATTTTTAAGAAAACACAGTGTACCATTATTTGATCTGTTTAAAGGGATACTTAAAAATTATTGTTATTCATAAAACAACACACTATACTAATAAAGTGCAAATCAAAAAGAGTGGAATTGGAGCAGTTTATTACTTTATCAACGCCCTCTATTGGGCACACAAGATCTTTAGAATCATCCTATCCCACTGCTTGCTCTTGAGGCTAACAAATGACTAAGGAGGCACTTTCTTAAAAGGGGGCGAGATGGTCTCACTAACACATGTAAGAATGATTAAATGGCAGTGATTAAATTGGCATACACAAGGCCACCATCAGGGGGGCACAGGGGGTACAAGTGTCCAGGGCCGGGGCCCAAATGTGGGCCCGGCAGTGTTGCACTTTTCGAAATAGCCAGGCCCCCTTAACAGAGCCTATGCGGTGCTGCCCTTTCGGAGTCCCGAACAGCTAAATGCCGAAGTGCCAAAAAGCTGAACAGTCCAAATGAGTGAAAAAACTCAAAGCCATGACAATAGCCGAAGCCGATGTCCTGAAGCGGCAAAAAGACCGAAAGTCACAAAAACAGCCGAAATGGAAGCCCTGTACCGGCAAAAAGACCTGAAGTCCCGGCCACCAATGTATTTATTTAATACTCTAAAGGCCCCTGAGGCATCACAGTTTTTTTTTTTAACTTATAAGGGGGCCCTAACCATCAATAGTTTTTTATAACTTGTGTGTGTGTGTCAGTGTGTGTGGGGGGTAACTTAACGCTGATGTCTGTGTGGTCTTTTAACTGTGGTGTGGAGTGGACAGGATATGGGGTGAGGATTGGGGCCTGTGGTGTGCCTTTGGACCCAAAATTGTTTTTGTACGGGGCCCCGTGATTTCTAATGGTGGCCCTACATCTAAGTTATTCAAGAAACATTACACAAATAATGAGCTATGCATCAGTGATGTGCAAGCTCACCACAGAATCATGTTTAGTTAAAGTGATTTGGATCTGGCTTCAACTGCACATGCTTGCGTGCTGTCAGGTACATAGAAGAGGACCCAAAGAGGGATGAGATGGCACCTGACAACACCTCTGCATTACTTTGCATTTTTAGCCATGTACAGAAACTGTTATAAGACTCTGCACCTACTGTGGATATTAGTAGGTAATTTTTTTTAGTATTTAATACCACTTGTGTTTTTCCAATAGTCCCTAACTCTCTAATCTGTTGCAATTTGATAGAAAGATGTATCACCTGTTGTAGATATAAAAGCACGATAAATGAATGAGATTGCAAAAATGTAAAGAGTCAAAGACAAGGCTTATTGAGGTGCTACTGGAGAAATTAGTGAAAACAATGCCTTGAAACATGAATAATTATTATTATTGAAAGCAAGACTAAGAAAAAAGAAGAGGTAATTCTGGATTTACATTTAAACTAACCTGTAAGGCTATCTGGTCTTGAAGGAACCATTCTTTCATAGATGTCATAATGTTGCTGTCCATACTGGTCAACGTCATGCAAGTTTCTTTGTAATGTTCCCATATGCTGGGGGACTGCAGTCATACCAGCCCGCTTTGGAGAGGAAGAGGATCCCATAGGAGCTTGGGAAGAGGAGCCGACTCTACTATGTGCATCAGATAAAGTCAATGGTGAACCAACTCGGGCAGAACTCCCCAGTGTCTGGTAAGATGAAGTCATTGTATTAGGATTGGACAGCTGTCTGTTGTTAAGTGAACCAATCCTTACGATGGTCGGTGAGTTGGCTCTGTGTGATGTATACGGAGAAGCAGCTCTCTGAGAAGGCAATGTAGTGGAAGAGTATGTGTTTGAAGTGGCAAGTGGTCGTGGATCGGAAATTGTTGGAGAACCATATCCACTTCCGACAGAAGTTCTCAGTGACCCTCTAGAAGGGGAAACTCCAGATCCAATGACATAAGAAGGTGACTGCGACCTTGATGGGACAGAGCTGACCCTCCGCACAGCTCGGCTGCCTGCCATTGTATTTGGTGGTGGAGGCTAAATTAAAAGATGTTTCGTTTTAAAGTTCAATTAGTCAGTGGGTAACTACACAAGATAAGTGCAAAAAAACAAAATGCAAAACAAATACAAATCTGTATTGTAGGTCACTTGGTCAACATAGACAGACAAAAGGGAAGGGGGGGGAATTGCAGAAATAGGAAAATTGCAAAATAGGGCCAGAATCAGCAAAATTTTAATGACCTTAATTAACTGTAAATAGTGATTATTCTTTAATTTGGGCGCATGGTTACATTGAGTTTGGCCAAACACTACTAGTCAGCATTTATTTTTCTATACTATCCATTTGTATTTCAAAAATTCCTCATTGAGGCAGAAAGGAAGGATGATTACAAGTTTGCAAGCAACTGATTAACAGATCAGCTCTTGAGAGACCAAGTTACTGTTAAATGCAATTTCTTTTAATAAGCTTTTAATAACGCTATAGGGGGCCTCTGCTGTATAGTTACATATTTATCTGCTAAAATACATTATAGAACATTTCTATTTCTAACCCTGCATACTTTTTAATGGGGACACAAACCCAAAATCTAATTTTGCCTCAGTAAATGTTATATTAACCAATGCTCAAATACACATTACATTTCAATGGTAAAGGGATCCAGTCATGGTAAAAAATTTTTTTTCAAAACTTATCAGTTACTAGTGCTGTTCCAGAAGAATTCTGCACTGAAATCCATTTCTCAAAAGACCAAACAGATTTTTTTATATTTCATTTTGAAATCTGACATGGGGCTAGACATATTGTCAATTTCCCAGCTGCCCCAAGTCATGTGACTTGTGCTCTGATAAACTTCAACCAGTCTTTACTGCTGTACTGCAAGTTGGAGTGAAATCACCCCCTCCCTTTCCCCCACCCAGCAGCCTAACAAAAGAACAATGGGAAGGTAAACAGATAACAGCTCCCTAACACAAGATAACAGCTGCCTGGTAGATCTAAGAACAGCACTCAATAGTAAAACCCATGTCCCACTGCGTACTATTCAGTTACATTCAGAAAGAAAAACAACAGCCTGCCAGAAAGCAGTTCCCTCCTGAAGTGCTGGCACAAGTCACATGACTGGGGCAGCTGGGAAATTGACAAAATGGCTAGCCCCATGTCAGATTTCAAAACTGAATATAAAAAAATCTGTTTGCTCTTTTGAGAAATGAATTTCAGTGCAGAAGTCTATTGGAGCAGCACTATTAACTGATGCATTTAAAACATGTTTTCCCATGACAGTTTCCCTTTAAAGTTATCCATAAATTCATTACACTGAAAGTAGTATTTGTCTGTCCCATCTTGAACTGCTGGTTCTCCCTTGAGAAACAATATAATGGAAGGCCAGCTTTCATCCAGCCAAGACTCCATTGAAGTGTCTTGCACGCTTGTTTACAGACTTGTTAATCAGCTGGCTTCTGTTAAACTGTAGCAATAGCTGGAACTCGCAGTTGCATGAACACCAAGTGACAGACCAATGCTGCTCTCAATTGCAATTACATTTAGAAATAACATAAAACCACTGCAAATTTTCAGAATGACAAAAAAATGTTAGGAAAAATTTTATTTTTAAGTTCACAAAAGTGAAACAGAAAATATACCCTTTTACAAGATATAAAAATATGTATTGAATTGAAACCATCTCGTTGTGCCAATGGAAAATTAAATGTATTTTAATGTTCATTCTAACAAGCAGACATGGTTTAAGAGAAAGAGATTTTACTTGGACAAAAGTCTGGCCTTCAGCCCTGGAATTCCGTGCAACATGATTGCCTGTGGATCCTGTAAATGACAGCTGGGCTCTCAATTCGGCCTTCCCTGTGTTGTTGTTATGAAAGCTGCCTGCCTCTTGGTAGCCGCTGTCAGAGTATGAATTCATTTGAGTGGAGCTCCTGGAGTTACCCATCGACCCTGATAACAGACATGGAGATACCATTCAATCAAGCATTGTCTCAACTTCTAGAACAGAGGTGATATGATGTAAAAAAAAACACAGGACAGACCCTCACTTTCATGGAGAGAGCTTTGCTCAGGAGAGTACACTGCCATCGGTTCCGGCTCTGATCTTATCAAGAAGTGGTTGGGGTGACTGGAATCTGACAATCTTGGTTTAGAGGAGCCGCTGGCCGGCACATCTTGTGGAGACAAGAAATATTGACAGGAGGTTGGAAGCAATATAAACATGACAAGGGATTGAACTAAACGGAACACCTATATGGACTAATTATTAAAGTGATACTAGTATTGTGTTCACGCTCGCTCTGCCTTGGGCCATGGTGTTTCACTTAAAGGTACTTAAACCTACTTAAAGTTACCTAAAGCAGCTTCTAATTGTATCAGTTGTTACTACTACTAAGGAGCGTAACGTGCAATGTAGGATTCCACAACGGCCCAACATTTTACATTAGTTGGGGAACTGAGATGAAAATTCAGGATTTGGGGGAAGGGTGAATACAAAAACATAATACATTCTAATGACACACATGGGTTAGAACCACAAAGTGAAGAAGAAACAAGTGTAGCTGTAAATTTATCAAGAATAACTGATATTTAGTTTCAGACCCCGGTCTGATGGCCCCCTTAGTTTGAATCTGCCCATAAGGGGACTATGACTAATACAATTATTAAACAATAAAATTTAAAGAGTGGGATCTGCCATGTGGCTTTGTCTTGGCTGATTTACTCTACAGAGTATTTGTGACCCCATTTAAAAGAGGCAAGCTGTTTACCTCTACTTATAAGTAAGGTATATATTTCCATATATATTTAACTGTGGCTACCTTCTAACAAACATTTCTAATAGCAGAATATCAATAGATGTGTCACAGACAGACACAAGCAATAGCAGGGTGCTGAAAGGTGGATCAGATGGCTGATACAGTTGATGGGAAAGGGTTACCTTTCCTTGACACTTTATCTCATAGTATTCTCTAATGGCAAGTATGACCTTCAAGCAGCTAATTATTAGATTTCCCATTTCCTTAATATGTGGCATGATAAGTTACCCAACCCCCTTTTTACAAAAAAGCAGTAAGAAACAGCAATAATCTGATGTTTCAAAAAATTTTTATTATTTTTTTTAATCAAGCGTAGGCAGAAGATGCTTTAGAGCAGGCGAGGAGTATATCTACTGCAAACATCTTTCAATTTCCTGAGAGTTAAATTGTCACTAAAATGATCATAAAACAGAAAATAGCAAGCTGCGAAAGCTAAAAAAAAAAACAAAAAAAAAAACCTCAAATGGCTTCTCCTGCACCTCCTCTGGATCATTTCTTTAAATGAACTCATTCTGTAGGATGCCAAGAACCCATTCGGATGATTTAATTTTAGGTCTGCTGCTGAATGGCTTCAAGTGCTATGCAAATATTTTAAACTGGGTGAATGCATTACGGCTGCCGACATAGCTCTGATGACTGTGTAGAATCACCTTACGGAGAGAGCAGAATTCCTCTAATCCTACACTCTAAGCTGCGTGGCTTTGTTGACACTATAAAATCATAGAGCGCGTTACTGTACAAATGTGACCGCAGAATCAAGCCCTGACAACTGACTCATGGGGTTAAACGTGCAGAGCAAGATTTCCGCTCTAAGTGGTGGGATCTTTGGTTTCTCGTTTACAATAGAAGAAAGGGTCAACCGGAGGTACACAATTCTAGACCAATGGCTCCCAAACCGTGGAGATGGAACCCCAAAGGCCAGTTTGAAGATATCTTAGTAGAATGCCCTTATATAATTTTGAAGCTTGATGGTCAATTAGAGTGAGATTTGGGGAAGAACCTTATATGCAGTTTTAGGTATTCTGGAACTATGGGAGAATAAATTATTGGGATGTTTACATATGTCTGTAACCTTGTTATAAGCTGGGGGGTGGGGGCTTGGCCAAGTGTTGGGCTGCATGGGGGGGGGGCTTTATTTAAAAAACACTTTACTCAGTGGATGTGGGATTCAGCCTTTACAAGGACAGTCAGACTATGCCAGAGCCATTGAGGTCAGTCTATAACAGGGCAATATAATTAGCAAAAGTCTATTTTCTAGTCTCTTTATATCTCTGTATATATCATGTTGCTCTTGGTGCTGTACAGCATCCAATCAGACCACAGGTTTACAGGTAAAATGGTTGGCTATTGCAGTTTGGCTACACGCAATATGAATAAATAGAAAAATCAATACAAAACTGATACTACAATGGGGAGTGCTTCCAGTCAAGAGGAATACAACAATAAATGGATGAGCCATATTATGTGTGTGAAGCAGTGTAAGGGAATGAAATGTCAAGGGTAGGGAGAGAAATAAAGGAGAGTAGTGGGAGAGAGTGTTATGGACAGGAGACAGTTCTGAGTGTAGAAATAAATGGGTGATATGTAAGGAGGTGTAGCAGAAATGTCAACAGCAACTCATGTGGAATAATGCAAGTGTAATGCTCTTTGGAAAGAAACTTACTATACATATAGTTATGGTGCCTTATTGTGCTGCCCATGAGAAGGGCCCTAAAAGGGACCACCTGGTAACTGCCAAAGGAAATGCCTTGTGCTTTTCAGTGGTGAACCAAAAATATTACTGGCCTAAGTGCCTAATATAGGGAATAAGCTTGATTACTGCATGAAACAAATACTGATTTATATATATTTATGTCCAGCCGAATTAATCTCTAGCTGCTAGATGTCAAATGCTGTGGTTGTTAAATATGCACAATTTACATGCACAACAAAACAGTCATCTGTTTTTGCTTTTCATCCTTCATGTGGATTCTCTGTTTAGCTGCGGTTGGATGGGATGCAGGCTCAATGCAACAAGAAGTACAGTGCATTCCTTATCTGGAGTGCTGGGGATTCACTTTAATGCAGCTAATGAAGGAGGGTCCCTTTACATGCTACAGATATGGTGGGTAACATATTTCACAGTAGAACCAAAGTACAGAACAGGTAATCACAAAATATATAGTCAGATCCTAGATGGTAGTTCTAACTATTCACCTGTGGTCATATTGAACCTAATATAAATAAGATGGAATACGAAGATGAATAAAATAACAGATTATTGAAAATTGCTTTAATCAGTTTAACCCAATGAGCATGAGATTTATGATGAGGACTTTACGATGATAACATTAAGACATAAAGGTATGGAATATATTTATAGGGAATAATTATAGCAGATGCATTCCCTTTTCAATTTGTTGCTGCAGCAGCTGTATTGTTTACTAATGTTGTGCAGATAAATGCTGCCTATTGAGTGCATTGCCAGTAGAGGGCAGCAATGAGCTAGGATGTGTGCCCAAAAGGTTTGTGTGTGCCAGTCCCAGAATGACCATGATATAAGGATATGGATTGTGAAGTACCAGTAGGTCACTGAATGGATATGAAACACATGTAAGAGAGCTCTGACCTTAAAAATGAGCTTAATAAGGGGAATATTGGAAGAGAACAAAAAAGCTCTACATGGCCAGTCCAGTCATGCTCTAATTAATGAGAATTTAAGACTGATACAAAGCACTCACATCTGCACTTCCATGTGTCTCAGATTTAAACCAAGGGGAGACGTAGGAGCAGGTGACTTTGAGCTGGCTGGACATTATCCACAGTGGTGTTTATGGTTTATTAAAGTGATATAAGGCTTTCCCTGTGGCACATTAAAGGGAAACTGTCATGGGATAGGTTTTTTTTCAAAACGCATCAGTTAATAGTGTTACTCCAGCAGATTTCTGCACTGAAATCCATTTTTCAAAATAGCTAACAGATTTTTTTATATTCAGTTTTGAAATCTGACATGGGGCTAGATATTTTGTCAATTTCCCAGCTGCCCCTGCTCATGTGACTTGAGCTAGCACTTTAGGAGGGAACTGGTTTCTGGCAGTCTGTTGTTTTTCCTTTTCAATGTAACTGAATGGAACACAGTGGGACATGGGGTTTTATTATTGAGTGCTATTCTTAGATCTACCAAGCAGCTGTTATCTTGTGTTAAGGTGGCCATAAACAGGCCGATAAAAGCTGCCGACAGACTAAGTCGGCCAGATGTCGATTGGGCGGGATTAAAAATCCCATCGGATCACGGCCGCATCTGTTCGTTGATGCGGTCCCGCGATCCGACCGCCCATATGGCCCCAGTTATGATCCAATCATTGGGCCCTAGGGCCCACAATCGGATCAGCCCAATATCTCCCACCTCAAGGTGGGCATATCGGGGAGAGATCCGCTCGTTTGGCGACATCGCCAAACGAGCAGATCTCTCAGTGTATGGCCACCAGGGAGTTGTTATCTGGTTACCTTCCAATATTTCTGTTGTTAGGCTGCTGGGGGGTGGGGGTAAGGGAGGGGGTGATATCACTCCAACTTGCAGTACAGCAGTAAAGAGTGATTGAAGTTTATCATACCACAAGTCACATGACTTCGGGCAGCTGGGAAATTTGCTCTTTTGAGAGATGGATTTCAATGCAGAATTCTGCTGGTGTGGCACTATTAACTGATGCATTTTGAAAAAATTTTTTTTCCAAGTACAGTATCACTTTAACTTGAACATTGTAAGCAAGAGACTAGAGATACCCCTAATGTTCTAGGACAAGGCACCTAAAAACACAGAATGGTGCTTAGTATACAACAGTGTTGGTCTACAGTAGTTTAGAACACCAAGGAATTATCCCTATTATGGAAAGTGCCATTTAAAGACCTGTTCATCTGGCAAAGCCACCCATGACACCATGCCCCACCCAAGACTGCTTTGTCACAACCTTTTTATTGGGAGATAACATAACAGGAGCATAACTCACAACTGTTTTTTTGGGACAGTCCTGACTGACAGCTCGGCCTGCCGTCTCAGTTACTTATTGAAATTCCCTGCATTTTATCTTTGATCTCCTGCAGTGACACAACAAAAAGTTTCTGAAAGATCATTAAATAAGAGGCTTTTGGCAGAGAGCCCAGAATACTCGGCACCTGCACTGAGATACAATTGTAATTAAGATGAGCAGGTCTCTTGTGAGAACTGAGACTTGCAGATTAAAGGGCATTTTCCTTTAATTGGCCAAACTGTAATAACACATAAAATTTGGCCCTAAAACCCCCAGAGAATTGGTCAAACGTTCAACAAAAAATTTCTAATGTTTGGAGGTATGCAGGATGATAGAGCTTGCAGCTAACCTGCCAGGAATACAGTGAACACTGCTACCTGATCCAGTTGTACCTGTATAGAAGCTTGGGGATGCAAATCTAGATTTCTTAACAACAGAATTGTGAAATGTATAACCTACTATGCATTTTATATACAGTGCAGGAGTCCTAGATTGCTGATAACCAAACCAATATATACTAACATATACATACAACACATGCTATAACAAAGGGCAACAATGCATTAGAATGGACAAATAAAATGGATTTTTTTGCAGGTAACATACACTCAACACACAATATATTATAAGAGCCCCACTGTCTCCATGGGGTAAAGGGCATGTTGGTGCATGCTAAATGTATAAGTATAGTTCCCAAAAATCTTATTATAAATCTAAGGTTATTAATATAAAGCCAGTTGTCCCCTGGGTGCTATAACTGCCTCTACACTTTGGAAAGGCTCTCCACTAGTAGTTGGGCATTGGTACAATCAGCCAACTACTGCAGTGTCATAAAAGGTAGGGCTGTCCAGTACATGTTGTGAAATCCTCTATTCCATCAATTAATGCAAAGGTTTCCCATGAACCATAGTTAATGAGCTGACCTATGTCCGAATGGGGTGCACACTGAACAATTAGTAGCAATCTTGACTTGTGGAGCAACACTGTCAGAAGTTAGCCATGGCAACACTGCATACAAGAGTTAAAGAAAATGTGCAACAGCACTCAGAGCAAAGATACAGGTTATTTATTGTATAATAAATTATAATGTTCAGGGTGGAGTGGGGTTGTACCTGCTTTATTCTCATCTGCGTACACAGGTAAAAAAATAATTGCCCTAATGGTGGCACAACTGATTTAAATTTGGCCTCCACTAGTGAATCATATTGGATAATCAGCCAACTGCACGGATAGCATTGTGAATAGAAAGACCTGCTAATATGTCTATGAAGGTTTTCTGCTGGGAGAATCAGAGCATGAGTGACATCCTGTTACAAAGCTATATTGTATAAAACAAGCATGCCCATATACTGTGGATTATGAAGTTCATACCTCCCGATCTCCAGGGAAATGACTTTTCAGTAGAACTGCAAGAAAAAAAGAAGAGAAAATGGGGTCAGTGTTTTATTGCAAAATGCCAAGACTATTGTGTGCTAGCCACGCATTACTGGGCAAGGTCCGGCAAGCTCTTCTGGCAACAAGTCTACAGGAAAATGAGAGGTACATAAATCAGCCCAATTGGAAAGCAAATTAATAAAGAATACAATGCCGAAAACTCAAGAGCAATCAGTTATGTAATGGTCTATTTTCTACTACTTGTATCCAGTCAGAGGCAGGAATTCAATCAGTGGCATAGCAGGATCTCATTGTCTTTATTCCCTGAGCTCGTCTTAAAGCTTCGCAGCCCTTTTTATTGGAAGATGAAAGACTATTTGTAGGGCAGCTCGGCTGTGAAGATAATGCGCTTGTCTCTTCCACCAATCTGATGTTTTCACTTCAAATACCAAGTAGCAGCTCCGTATTCCCTTCAAACTTTCCCCCCACATCTCAGAGGCCGCAAGGTATAAAAGATTTGGACGTGCCTATAAAAATTCCAGTCACTGAGTTACAGCCACACAGATTATACAGGAGCCTCACAAACAATAGGTGCCTGGGCCTGTCACATTCACTGCTCAACACTTGAATTTATGGCAACAACAAGCAGTAACTTTCCCAGTGGGGTTTCATACACTACAGGGGGGCTAGCAAACCTATGGCCGAAGAGAAACTTCAACATGAAGTACCATTAGGCTGGGGACAGACAGGGAGATTCGGGGAGATTCTGTTGCCTGGCGTTTAATAGCAGGCGACAATCTCCCCGAATTTCCTTCTCCCTGTCTGCCGCTAGTATTAATGACAAAGCGCCAGCGCCTGTGCACACGCGGCGCGGCGATTTACGGAATCGCCCGAAGTTTCCTCACTAAGTATCTTCGGGCGATTCCGGAAATCGCCGAGCTGTGTGTGCACAGGCGCTTTGTCATTAATACTAGCGGCAGACAGGGAGAAGGAAATTCGGGGAGATTGTCGCCTGCTATTAAACGCCAGGCGACAGAATCTCCCCGAATCTCCCTGTCTGTCCCCAGCCTAAGTCAGTCGTGTGTAACAGGGGGGGGCACATCAGACATGGGAGACATACTAGAAAGTTCATATATGAGACAAGAGTGCTTGAGAAACAGTAGGAACAACAGTAGTGCCCAACAAAGGCAAGGGTGATATTAGGTTAATCTGATTGGTCAGCCCTAGGGCCAAACGAATAGGATTACAACTAAGTAAATGAGTGAGGGGATGAGGCCCGCATGAACAAGCCAATGCAATTCTCGATCGCCAAGAAAAATGAATCCTGCCCAAATGATATCTGGACAATTTTTGACCTGATCCATCCGGGAGACCTTTCAGAATGCTCCCTACATGGACAGATAAGCTGCCGGATTGGTCTAAATAACTATCAGCAGCTTTAATCTGCCCGTGTATGGCCACCCTAAGAGTCAGCAGAAAGGAGGGCACTGGAATGGCAGATAGGTGTAGAGACAAAAGGAAACACATAGGGAAGACAGACAAGGATGCCCAGAGAAAAAGACCACCGAGTATATCCTTTTATTCAAGATCACAAAACAGACCCTTAAGGTAGCCATACACAGGCCCATAAAGCTGCCAACAGATGGCCAGATATCAATCAGACGGGACTAAAAATCCCGCCGGATTCCGGACTGCAACTGTTCATTGATGTGGTCCCACAATCCAAACTCGTTTTACCCATTGTTGTGAGCCGATCGTTGGGCCCTAGGGCCCACAGCCCGATATCGCCTACCTCAAGGTGGGCATATCACCAAAACTAGCAGATCTCTCCATGTATGGCCACCTTTAGACTCAGGGCACACATCGCTCAGGCAATGCTCAGTGGAGCCACACAAAAGAATGCCTGCAATTCTATTTGCACATTAAATACACCTCTTATCTAGCTTTATAAATATAATCATGAGTAGGGCAAATATGTGCAAACCACTCTGCTCTGCACGAATTTTGTAAATAAGCCCCCCACCCCGTGCTTTACCATGTTCTTGGCAGGAAATAAAGGTTTCTTAAGTATTTTGAAAAACAATAATGTAAATGCACTTAGAGGAGCACACATGGCCATCAGTACCACATACTGTACATGTTTATGACCACCTTTATCCAATCTTATGAATATCATCTACTCTGGGCCCAGGCACAATGCCTAGTTTGCTAAATGCAAAGTAAAAGATCCATAACAAAGGTGACCATATACAGGCCGATAAAAGTTGCTGACTTAGCCTCTCTAGCTATGGCATGGGAATCTCCAGAAGGTTTCTAGAATATCTCTCTGGCAGTTTTGAAAATCCCATTGGACGAGGAACACATCAGCAAGTCCTCCCCTGACTGATGTCCTTGGTTCCTCATTACATCTGATTAGGTCTGTAGGCCAAATATTTGGCTCATTGTGATTATTTTCACATAACTGTCTGTTGTTGACCAAATTGGTTGAAGATCTGTTTGTTTGAAGATGTCACCAAACGACTGGACATATATTGCATGCCCTGCATAAGACCTTGTAATAGACTTTTATAATAAAATGCTGACCTATCAAGAACTATATTATCAAGCTGTTCCGCAATTCTAAAGTATAAGTGTGCGTGGGTACTTGACATTTCGCAAGTACAATTTACTCACATTTACAGGAATTTGCAGCTGTGTAGATGTATCCCTACTTAAAACAAAAAAAGTATTTGAAAAACAATATAGAAGGATTTAAGGGTGCAATAAGAGCATCTGCCCTACAGAAGACATTGCTTCAAAGTGTTACTTGGCTTAAGAAGACATTATTATTTTTTTTTTTTTAAATGAAATCCTCAGATCTCCAGTGGCTGATAAGTTAAACAAATACAACAAGCAGGAACTATTGGATTTCTACTGCTACTGGGGATAACATATTTTTACATTTAATGTGGCCATGGGATTTATCTACACTGATATGGCCATAACATGGAATCAAAGGCTATTCTTCATATATGATAATGTTTCTGCTTAGGTAGAAAACCATGCTATATCATTATGAAGGCCATGCAAACAGGATAGGTGGCCCCATCTATCCATTCAAAGGAAAAAGAGGGACATGGCACATGGACTGATTTGTGGGTCATTGTCCTACAATATTTAATGAAATGCAAAAATGTATGGTGGCATCCAACAAATCAGTCCATGTGTTGTATAACCAGAAGACCTTTCCTTTCAGTTGGACCTATATAAATCCCGACTCCCTACAGACTCCTCCTTAAGTCTCTTCTCTGTCCTAACCAGCTCCACATGATGATCCACCACCAGTGCTATCTTAAGTCAGTTTCCTCTACCATAAAGTCTAAATAGGACTGCCACCTATTTCTACACAAAGACTTCAGTGAGAAATAAAGGACCCTACAACAAATTGAGAACTGTTAGACCTTTAGAATTAATCACACTTTGCTCTGCTGAGCCCAATAAACTTTCACATGCTGTGTGAAAGATTTTCTCCTACTAAATAAAAACCAAACAACAAAATGTAAATAAAAATTAAGCCAACAAAGAAGGACCTCCGACAGCTCAGGCTAAAATACTGAGCACATGAAGGTATAACAAAGTACTGCCCTTGGCTGCATAAAAATAAACGGTACTGCAGGCTGCTATTGATTTTGTTATGGAGCCGAACGCAAAATAAATCATAAGCTTTCAGCCGTGTAGTTAAATTACAAATGACATCTATTAATTTGCCTGGAATTTTATTCCTTATTCATAGGAGTAAATTACATATTACAATAACAGCTTGTTGGCTCCAACATCTGCATTTTCTACAAGCAGCTAACATTTTCATAGGCTGTAGTACAGTTCAACCAGGAGAATGTGTATTAAGGCATGCAAGTGTGAATCAAAGAAGTACTTTGCAATCTGCTTCCTGCAAACCCAATACACCAATGCCGACATTTGTAGCCAAATCTGAACCAAAATTGTTTCATGGTTAATTTTTTAAAACTGGAAACTGGTTATTGTGTCCTAAAAATAGTGGTATGCCAGTCACCCTAATTTTTTAAAATTAATTTTCTTATTCTTCTATTCTCTCCTCTCGGTTTCCTTTGAGGCGATTGCATGGCTTCAAGAACTGCAACTAAAACAACAGATAGTCATAGCCATTCACACATGCCCAGGTTTGGCAGATTTTGACTTTTCTGCCTGACCATCTGGGCATGCGTCAGCTTGGGCGTGTCTACAGACCATCCAGCAATATGTCCAACGGAAAAGTTCATCTGCCACTGCAACGGTCACATCTGACTGGCTTTGGCTTGAATAAATAGTAGCATTTAGCCATCTAGGTTTATTGCTAGTCATACAGTACCTCCCCATTCTGATCACAGGCCTCCATACAAGAGTCAGTCAGTGCATGGACAAAATATAAAGGTGGCTGAATCCTGTTAGAGTTGCACCTAACACACTATCCCCACACACTTCCTGAACGCTTAGTCAAATGTGCCCTTTAATAAAATCATAGGATAGTTTGCAGGTGAATTAATATTACAAAAGAAATGCTATGATAACTTCACTTAGAAAGGCTGTTTTTGTACACAAATGCATTTGTTAGGACACGTAGTCCAGATGGTGTTTTAGTGAAAGATCATTTTCCACTCACTAAAGTTCCACTGGCTAAGCCTTCTTCTAACAGCTGACAACAAGTTGCGTTAGACTGGCCCACGGGATGGACAAATCGCAGAAGCAGATCAAAGAAAATTGCGTGTGCATTGGGAGCGCAAGGAACAAGTGTAACACATCTGCTCTACAACCCTAGTGACTCTCATTAAACAATGACTGAATTCTGAGTGATATGTGCTGCAATGTTCAGCATAACATCAGCTACGACAGCTGGTTCCTGCTCAGTGCCATTTGGATTACCTAGCTTTATAACCAAGCAGTCACTGAAGGGATTTATCATGGAGTGACTTTAATTAAACAAATGCAATATTAATGAGGGGTCTGGTGATAAGACCAACCAAAGTGCTATAAAATCAAGGATGTCTTGCCAAAAACGTAGAGAGGAGTCCAAGTACTATTAGGCTGTTCCTTGCATGAGAAGGTAATTGGGAAGACTGGAAAAATAGATCTCTGAAAAATGAAGGCAGCAAAGTTAAGAGCCAAGATAGAGGCAACAAAATTACTTCCATGCTAAGGCGATTGCATAAATGGGAAATGAGGGAGGACATGTTGTAGAACTGCCTACCAATGAGTTGACTACAATGCTCCAACCATGAAAGAATCTCTGCTTGTATAAAGGTGATATTAATGGTTAACCCATAAATGCTACAATTTCCTTGAAACCCACAAATTAATTAGGTTTCCAGTACAGTCCAAAGGAACTCTAGCAAGTCATTAAAATGGATAGAGAACTAAAAGTGGCCACAGACGCACAGATAATATCGTACAAAACAAATTTTCGTACTATATTCGGTATGTGTATAGGTTGATAGGGCTGGACAGAAAATTTTGATCGGATGCCTTTGAAGGCACCCTTAATATCGGCCATTGTTAGTGCTGAATCATCAGATACAGGTAGAATTCTATTGTTTCTACCTGTATAACCGACGATTCAGCTCTATACGTGTGTGTTGAAAAGAACGATCTTTCTTGTAAAGAACTTTTCCGAGAAAGATAGTAATTGCTACGTCTTTGGCCAGCATAAAACTGGACACGCACCTAAAGCTGGACACGCACCTAAAGCTGGACACACACAAATATAAAATTCTGTGTTTCTTGGACCACACTGTGCTTGCAAGGAATGTGCATGGAAGTGTTTTAAAGTAATTTAAATATAATGCACTGTTTCCTGTATCGGTAGAACTGGTGTGTTTGCTTTAGAAAATCGGCTATAGTTTCTCTAAACTGGCTGCTGTGTAGCCACAAGGGCAGCCACTTAAGGGTGGGGGCACAAGGGCAGATTCGGGGAGATTTTGTTTTCCAAAGTCGCTTGAAGTTTCCTTGTGAGGTAACTTTGGAAAATAAAGTGCTGCGAGTGCCATACCGCTACCGATTTTACATTCAAGCCAGTGGGAAGGTAGAGAAAGGTAGCTTGTTGAGATTCTTGTCCCGAAGAAGGAGATTTGTCGCTGGGACAACTAATCTCCCCAAATCTGCCCCTGTGCCCTGACCCTAAGGCATACGTTACATAACAGATAACACATGCACTCTGTAGAATTCCATTGTATTCTACTACAGAACTTATCTGTTATTTGCTAAGTAAACTGTGCCTTTTCTCCTTTTTCAGCTTGAATAGCAGCCCCCGTGGCTCCTATTTATACAAATTATAGCAGTGCAGGGCAACAGTACATTATAATTTAATTACTTTAAAATGCTTTTATTTTTTGGTGTTACTGTTCCTTTAAAGCAGGGATCCCCAACCTTTTCAACCAGTTAGCAACACTCAGAAGTAAATGGTGTTGGGGAGCAACACTAACATAAAAAATGTTCTTGGGGTGCCAAATAAGTGCTGTTATTGCCCATTTGGTAGCCCCTATGTGGATTGTCAACCTTCACTTAGGCTGTGTTTGGCAGTACACCTGGTTTTTATAAAACCAAAAGTTGCCTCCAAGCCTGGAATTCAAAAATAAG
>CM044447.1:67606231-67729058 GCA_024363595.1 Xenopus borealis | reverse complement strand
GAAGCAGAGATTAAAGTTCAGAGCCAAAGCACGTAGCGGATACGTGCTTGGCGCTCTGAATTTTTCACTGCCAGCACGTAGCAGCTACGTGCTTGGCAGTGAAAGGGTTAAAGGACCAGTAACAGCAAAAAAAGTTCTTAAAAATACATCAAGACATATTTAACTTTAAAATCGCAAAGTCTTTATTAAGAAATAAATTACTGATACTCCGCTTGCACTCCCCTTCAGAAAAGGTGATTCATCGTGCGTCGTTCAATTTCTCCTCCCTGCCTTCCTTATAGGAGCCAGGGAGGAGTCCTGCAGCGGGTCGGGTACCCGCAGGTTACCCGCAAATTCCTGCGGTACCCTGCGGGTTGCTCGTAGAATTTCTGGGTGCGGGTATAGAAGCGGGCTGGTGGTTCTGCAGGTTGGCGGGTTTAGGGTCAGGTCGCGGATATCCTCGCTATATCGATTTTTACTCCTTTTTCTGAGCATTTCTATTACTGATGATGTCACATCCGGTTTACAATGACAGCACTTCCTGTTTTACTCCTTTTTTTCTGATCGCGGCTACTTCCGATAATGTCACTTCTGGTTTACAATGGCAGCACTTCCTGATTCTTGATGGTCAGTGGGTTGCGGGTCCGGGTTGCGGATCTCAGGTTGCGGGTACAGGTCGGGTCATGGGTCCAAGCGGGTAAGAATGCGGGTCACGGGTCCCAAAAAATGGACCTGCGCAGGACTCTACCTGGACGCCTCTTCTGAAGAGGAGTGCAAGCAGAGTATCGCCAAGTTATTTCTTAATAAAGACTTTGCGATTTTAAAGATATTGGTGTTGGTCTTGGTGTTTTTTTTCCATCATATACAAACACATTAAAAAAAAAATTCTGTTGTTACTGGCCATTATGAGCATGGAGGGGCCTCAACATCTGCTGTGGGGGTGGTATATAACAGATTGGTTGAGATAAGGAAGCTTTGTAAAGGCAGCACACACCCAAATCATTGTTGAATTTTACACTATGACAACTTAAAGGGGATAGCCACCTCTTTCCATAAAGAAAGCAAACATAATTCTAATGATGATTCATTTTAAAGTTGATGATTTTAAAGTTGTTTGTGAATTAAGTGAAAGACATTTTGGGAATCGAAGACTTGGCTAGGGGAAAAGCTGACTGCTGATATAATATTGAAATGGTATGAATACTCAAGGAAAGGAGAGAACTGCTTTCAAAAGCAGTTACATTTACAAATAACTATAAAATCCTTGAAAATATTTAATGCATGTATATTGGAATGTTACTTATAATTACAATTATATCAGTTTTTGGGGGGATAGCCGCTTTAGGAAATCATTTAATTTTCATGCACATTTACTGTAGCAGTAAATATTAAAACATTTAAAATAGAAACAATTTTAATTTGTTCAATACATATTTTCAATCTGTGGTTGTATTTTGGAAAGGTAGAAAGCGTGTGAGAAGAAATTTGCTTTTACTGTATACCTAACATTTGGCAATAAACAAGCTTATTTACGCCCAACATCTTTGCATCTTTTGGTTCCAACAAATCACTTCCTTCCACCTAGTCTCAGATTTGCCCTTGAGCTGTCAAGCCTTCACCTGCTCTGTTAATTCCTGCAGAATTAATGATAATAATTGATAATAAAACACAGCCTGGCTTATTCCAATGGTGTATGTGTTAGAATAAAACTGGGCTCAAGAACAGTCCTTCAGCCATAAAAACACAGCCCTAATCTTGCTTTTTGTTCAGTATATGAATGATAACTAAACTGCTAAAGGGCAAATATTGCATGTTTTTAATTTGATTTACATACTAGGCATGTTATCACTGGAACTTAAGAGGAGTCTGTTTAGAGCCCAGGGCCTACAAGACTATAGGTAACAGCATGTATAGAAGTAGCTATTTGTTAAAGCTTTTCTGTTTAAAGATATACCTAAAGCAATTTAAGGGGCATATAAACCATGGATGGGTATTCTGGGAAAACTGTGCCATTTTGACCATTACATTACCTGAAAGCACTGCTGCTGTCAAATTGCCTGCTATAAAACGACAATTCAACCCTCTCCACCAGGGTTTAATGAGAAGGCCCATATTTTAAAACACATCACATCACTAGGGTCAGGACTATTGCTGCCGAGTTAGTGAAGAGAGGTCCTTGTGATTGGTTGCACTATAAATTGCAGTGATGCCTATCTCCTCATCTGTGCAACAGATCTAACAAAATTATATGGCAAGCAATGGAGATACAGACTCCTGAAAGAGCACTATCGTTATAATGCCATTAGGCAAGTGTCTCTGGTAGCCTTGTTGCATGATTGGGGCAGGGTTAGCTTGTGCAGTTATATTGTTCCAGGACGTTTGACCTATTTGGTCCAATACAGTTTTGGTGTAGTGCCTTTCTGTGCTTGCATATCCAAACACACAACATTCCCTGAATACAGAGTTATCTCCTTAGGCTAATGGCACATGTGTTGATATGTTGTTGCAACTTATAGGAGAGATGCAACACGAGGAATTGTAAGACCATGTAGAGCCCAAAGGACTACCAATACAAACCTGTAAATCTGTCAGCAAGCTCTAGCATTTCAGGTATGTTGGTCACTTGCAGTCTTGAAAGACTTTTCCCTTAGCAATTAGCATCCTGCCTGTGCAATACTTCTATGGAAAGCAAAGTGTCATTTCTCTATTACAGTATCTCATTAAGCATCTGAAATGAATGGGACAACAATATATTATGAGTTCCATAACACAATAACGAAGCTCAGCTATGCTAATTAGCCTGTAACACAGACAGGATGTCATGATTGCCAAAAGGTTCCCAGTTTCAGAGAAAGAGAGCAATGAAGAAGGGAGAGATTAATCAACACAAAGGTTTGGCCAATTGGTATTTCCAGCTCTAATAATTATTATTATTTTTTTTAATGTTAACTTTCATTTTAGACACCTTACAGCAAGATGACAATAATCCTGCAGCTGTGGGATTAACAAACACAAAAACACTCAATATGGCACCCATTACCATGTGATCTTCTCCATTTTTGTGCCTAGAAGTAGTCACTAAGGGAGAACTATATGTTCAGAACTACATTTACATCCAAATAAGAATCCCAACATACTAGATGGAATATACACATCAGCAAATATAGCCTTTTTATGATGTCCTGTGTCTTATCAAGAAAAACCTGACAGGAATAAATGTAGGTTCTCACTGTACCAGAAAGTGTGGGAGCAAATTTCATATATAGCCCACATGTAATAAAAAGCACTAACGGTGGCCATACACGGGCTGATAAAAGCTGGCGACAGACTGAGTCGGCAGCTTATTGGCCCATGTATGCAGCCCTGTGACAGGCTTCCCCGATCGATATCTGGCCGAAGGTCAGCCAGATGTTGATTTGATGGGACCAAAAATCCTGTCGGATCGCGGCTGCATCTGTTCGTTGATGTCCCTTGTTTTACTGGATTTTAAATCAGAATTTTGCCCAGAGGTTCCCAAAAACTGCTTTTTTCCCCTCTATGAATGTTATTATTTGTGAAATAAAGAGGTTTGAAATACTAACTAGATGTATATTTTGCCATAGTATTGCCTGTAAATGGTCAGTTTCAATTAGTCTGTCCCTTATACAGTCCTGCACCAATCACTTTATGCTTTGCCATAGTGTAACTAACGCTGCGGTGCTTAAGCCTCGTTATTAACACTGTAAATATTGTATCTCAAGGTAAAATAGACTCCTGTGCTTATATCCTTTCAATACTTGGAAAAAAAGGTTACTTTAAAGGGGTGGTTCACCTATGATATAAATTGTATGCTATCATTATATTTAGTCTAATAAATCTTTGCTCAGCTCACCCTGAACCTTATTTATAAATAAACCACTTTTAAAACAATAATTTATTACCCTATACAAGGTTGTTCAGCTGCTCTCCATTCCCCATGGCAAAATCAGTAGGCGTGTTTTAAAACTGCCTTTGAACCCTCCCCATTCTCTGCATCACAACATCTGTCTCAACCCTGTTGCCCTTAATGCTCCGCTATTCATTGGCGCTTAGTCCCACCCTGGCAGTGCTTGCCACCAGAAGCATCCAATCCCCATACTGCATTTTAGGCTATCCTCACTGTCAGGTACGCTTTCTCCTAAGTCATTTCAGTCACACATCTGAAAAAAAGCTATATTCAGAGCTCCGTCCTGGCTACATGTTCTGTTCATATCTCTTCCCTCGTGTCTCAATTCTCCGTCCTCCTTCATTACCCCCTAAGCCCTGAGACCTCATAAATCAGACCTCAGACTTCACCCCTCTCTTCTCAGACCTCATAAATCAGCTCTCATCTCACGATTGCCAGAGTTGCTGGAGCATGCGCAATAAAAGAATTAATCCTATTATGCCCTCATTGTGAGTGACGTTATCGGCACTGAAGAGGAGGGGGCAGGCAGTTAAATGGTGTCGCCGATCCCGTCTGAAAGAGCCAGCTTGAGGAGAATCTAATGCAGTGGAGTGGCATTTTGCGGGTCTGTTTTCTCTGCAACCAATAACTTTAGGTAATGAATATAAATTAGTAAAACACTTGCTATGTGCCCAGAAATTACTTTACAAGTTTTGTTACAAAGGTGAACCACCCCTTTAACACATTTCCCTCATTTTACATTTTCCCTGATTTTACATAATTTTTTCCTGTTCCACTAAAAAACATAAAATGGGGGTTCTACTGTATTTCGTTTCATGGAAGCTGCCATAATGCTTTCTCTCTGATGTTAAAAGCTAATTTATCCACAGACAGGGAACTTAATGGTAAGTAATGCAAAAAGCAAGTGCCCAATTTTTTCACTAGTTGACAGGGCGACAGAAGTTTTTGCCACTTAAAATGAACAAAAAAATGTCACAAATGTAAAAAATAACAATTGCAAGCGGTTTAAAACAATAACTTTAAGATAAGCTTCCCCGTTAAACAAGCTATGAAAATTATAATTAACACATTCTCACCATAAGAAAAAAATTAAATGTTCATTAGTTAACACAAGTGCAACGCACATCAATGGCCCCTTACAAATTGAATATGACATATTAAAGCCAGTTAAACAAATGTAAATCTGTTCTCTAATCTATTATGCTATGTTATAAGCATTGGAGCTAACAGAAAAAATGGCCGTCCATATCTGCTCTGCTGTGAATAATGAAGTGGAACCAACTTCTCGGTTTGTGTAATGAAGTGCAGGCCAGCTCATATTACATCTAGCCATCCACACATTCTATAATTTGGCGCAACATCAATTTACACATTGAAATAAAAGCCGGACAGTTTAACCCCAACTCTGCAAACAAATGGAGAAACATTACCGTATTACAGTCAAAGGAAACCAATAATGGATGTAAAAGAATGTTTTAAACTAACAAGGGATATCAGGGAACATTTGTATATTTATAAATGCCATTTCTTATGCAGGAAGCATAAAGCTTACAGGCAAATACCCATTTGCTTTATTTCCAAATAAGATTGGGCTCATTTGCCATCATTCTCATTCAACTAAATTCCCTTTTTTTCCTCCACAAAAAAAAACAAACAACTTTTGACGATTAACATTTTTATTCTAGTCTATGGGGCTTCATTTTCTAAACAAATGTGGCAAAAATTTGGCTCATCGCTAATATTACCTTAAATCTTCAGACTTCTACATGTACTTGGCAGGTTTTAGTTGGAGATTAGTCAAATTAGTCTAGGGTTCAAATTTGAATCAAAATTCGAGTTGGTGGTTTTAAATTTGAATTTGTGCGTTTTGACCAAATAAAATTAAAAAATTAGAACTTTAGTAAAATGTGCCCCTAAAGGTGGCCATACATGGGCAGATCCACTCGTTTAGCAACCTGTCCATCGACACTGTATCAACATTGACCAGATCACAAGGCCAGGAACGCAGGTGGTGGGATCAGGGGCCACATCAACGAACCAATGCAGTCCTCATTCTGATAGGAATTTTAAGCCTGCCCAATCAACATCTGGCAGATTTTCGGCCAGATATTAATTGCGGAGGGCCGTCGGAGGGCCCCATACACTGGTTGATAAGATGCCTGTCGACAGCCTTTCACAGCCCATGTATGGTCTCCTTAAGATCAGGCCCGGATTTGTGGAAAGGCCACCGAGCCCCGGATTTGTGGAAAGGACACCTAGGCTTGGGCCAGGCCTGGCATGCTACCCAGCCACACCCACATTGGTTCAGAAACACTCGGGATATGCAGCAGTTTTTTAAATTTCCCATGGCCAATCCCCAGTGCTCCAGTCCTGATGATGAAAATTTGTGAATAAAGGGCAGAGTATGGGGGGGCGACGAACGGCAGTGGGCCGAGGGGCGCCTGTTATGTAAATCTGCTGCCTGCTTAAGATTTGCAGGCTCAGTGACAAAAATACTTTGGAAGGCCTACTGTGGCCCTCAGATCTGTAGCTGGACAACCAAGTTCTAGTCAATCTATACTTGAAAGCCTGTTTTGAGCAAACCAACCACAATGTGGTGATTATATGTCAACAGTCATGACTTGAGGTCTGTCCAGTGCATGTCCTTGAGATTCAACAAACTCAGAACCCTCTGAAGCTACAAGGCAGTTCTAGAGAATTACTTTCAGCAGCTAAAAAAGAGCAAATATGCCAATATCATGAAAATGTTTTAGGATATTGATCTATGAGGCTGTGGACAAACTGATTAAATTTAGATTTTGGAGATAAATGGGTTGCAAAACTCTACTGGCCTATCTTGACTATAGTTCCACCAATATGATCACTAGAATGTAATGTAGTTCTATTTGTTTCGAGTTGGCTGTTAACCTTACATATTTACTTAATATATGTGCCATTGATGCATAGATGATCAGAAACATTGGATGGTAATTAGCAAACTATATGGAAACATCAGTCCCACACGTGGTCAACGTTTAACAGTAGTGTCATCAACAGGGGTGAGCCTGGCCCCTCATTCACCTGTGGAAGCTTGCTGCTGCCAACCACCTCCACCATGTGCCACGATGTAGGCGTAGGGGTCCAGGATGCTAGACTACTAGAAGAGTTGAATTTCCCTCTTTAAAACCGGAAATTTGACTCTTAAATTTTTGCCAACCCTGTTAAAGGGATCCTGTTATGGGAAAAAAATGTTTTTTCCAAAATGCATCAGTTAATAGTGTTGTTTCAGAAGAATTCTGCATTGAAATCCATTTCTCAAAAGAGGAAAGAGATTTTTTTATATTTCATTTTGAAATCTGACATGGGGCTAGACATACTGTCAATTCCCCAGTTGCCCCAAGTCATGTAACTTGTGCTCTGATAAACTTCAATCACTCTATACTGCAATTTGGAGTGATATCACCCCCTCCCCTTCCCCCCCCAGCAGCCTAACATAAGAACAATGGGAAGGTAACCAGATAACCGCTCCCTAACACAAGATAACAGCTGCCTGGTAGATCTAAGAATAGCACTCAATAGTAAAAACCCATGTCCCACTTGTACTATTCAGTTACATTGAGAAGGAAAAACAACAGCCTGCCAGAAAGCATTTCCCTCCTAAAGTGCTGGCACAAGTCACATGACAGCTGGGAAATTGACAATATGTCTAGCCACATGTCAGATTTAAAAACTGAATATAAAAAAATCTGTTTGCTCTTTTGAGAAATGGATTTCAGTGCAGAAGTCTACTGGAGCAGCACTATTAACTAGTGCATTTAAAAAAACAAAAAAAAAAAAAAAACATGTTTTCCCATGACAGTTTTGCTTTAACTAATGGAGCTCTGCCACCTGAGGAGAGTCTCTCAACTTGTCTCATTGGTGCAGCGCCCCTGGCCATCAAAGCAAAACTCATTAATGCATATTAAGTTAAATAAACCACTTGGACTTGAAGCAATGATTTCTGAGACTTGATGCCCCTCTGACTGGTAGGGATTTCACAAAATCTCTTGGGCTGAGTCATGCAACCTCTCCTCCACCTTAATTCCATTGGAAAATTGGGCTTGGTTCTGGGACTAGCAGAGGGATTTCAATGGAATACGGTGAGGAAGGGGTTGAGAGCTTTTTTGGCAGCTCAGGTAGTGTTTATGCATCTATGAGCTCAACTGAATGAGCCTATGTCACCAAGGAAGGTATTGGAAACCTAGGTTTAAAACCCATCCTTTGGCACATTGATGAGAAGATCCCTTTAAAGTTAGAGAAGAAGTAAATGCCACCCCCCCCCCCCCCCCCCCGAAAAAAAAAATTGAAATAAATCATAAAAGCAAAAAAGGGGTTAGGTCTTTGGGCCTCAGAACATTTTAACACCCACTTTAGCACCTAATGGGTTACACAACTGAAAGCTTTGAAGCTTCTCATGAACTGCATTGCAATGAAGCCTTGGGCGAGCACTGTGCCCGATCCCCACCCACGCACTTATTAAGCAGTACAAAAGAAAAGACTTGTTAGTGCACCATATGTCTCCCCAGCACATCACATGAGTAGTGTTTTCCTTTTTAATTATGTTTACATGATTACACTTCCTTGGCGGCAGAAATACTGCAAAAATTGCACTTTTTTTCCCACTAGAGAAAGCTAATTAACAGTGGCGCTAACAACATGTCTTACTAATGACAGAGGACAATTAATTACATCAGCTTCACACTTAACTACGTAAGGCGCGATTAAATATCTGTTAATGGGATCTCGTTGCTTTTACATAAATACAAAGATATTGTGCCTTCTGCTCTCTTGGTATGCTGATTGAAAGGGAAGTTCACTTGCAGGCAATACTTTCAGTATGTTCTAGACTGGGGCTGTCCAGTGAGGTTGGAATTAAAAAAAAAGTGTAAAAAAGTACAAACTGTCATACATAGAGGCCACTGAGCCACTGTGAAGGGTGGGGGCCCATAAAAATCTCATTAAATGTCATATCCAACATTCAGTCCAAGTTAGGATGAAAATAACCATAACAATCTTTTTTTTTATCTTTGTTATTTCTGGTACATTTTTAAATGTATTTTTGTTCACCTGCTAGGAATTGTTTCACAATACCAGAGGTGCCAGCCTGGATCCCTTTTAGATCAGTTGCCTCTTGGATTCGCTCACTCCATGCCCCTGCTTTGATCATGACACGCCCATGGAGCATTTGTGCTTTGACAGCTTCTAATGGTTGAAACTTCAATGCATTTCGAAGGCAGGAGTAAGTTGTGATTTGGGTGCAAATTAGTGATCATGGGTGTCTCATCTGGGCACACAATACACAACTTCGACTTCTGTCCACAAACAGAGAAGCCTCTCCCATCCTCTCTGATGCATCTCTACACTTCCAGACACAATATCAGTGCAGATACATTGAGCAGATATATTTGCAAAAATGCATAGTTTTGCGTTTCTAGGACAAAATCTGCGTTTGTCTCCACGCTGTGCCAGTCACTACAGAGACACTGCAAAGTGGATGGGAATGCATTGGCTTCTCTCCACCTGCAGAAAAAACATAGGCAGTGAGAAGTTGAGGCTACGTCTCATTTGCCCTTAGCCTTACAGCATGTGGGGAGAGTGAAATCAGCAATTCCAAAAAAAGTGCAGCATAGGTTGACATGAGCCCATATTATTCCTGTAATCTAAAGTTTACAAAAGGGCAAGTTATATAGTCATTCCCCCATGAAAAAAGGGCAATGAACAGCACAACAGATTGTGGGGTGAACATAGACACAAACCCTCAAAAGTGTCAGTATCCCTTTAGACCTGCTTGTTATGGTATTTGACCCAAGTAATCAAAAGTTGAGTTTGAATGCTAGTCTACTAATACAGTTGGTTTGCCATGATCACTGGCCTAATTGGAAAGGTGTATAAAATGTAAATAAATACAAATAAAAAAATCTATTTAGAATTCCACTAAATTATACTAAACTGTAATTTTATGTAAAGGTTTATGACTGGAAAAATGAATGTGATACGGCTTATTTGCTTTAATGTTCTTGCCCAATAAACAACATACTGTAAGTACATTTCTATAGGTCCCTTCCAGAGTCAAATTGAAGCCCATCTCCCTGCTGGCAATTTCGGCTGCTGCATTCCTAATGGAAGCGATTATTAGAGGTAAAGCAGAGCGCTCTGCAGGACATCAGCCAAGGTCATTTATCTATCTGAATGGACAGAATAAATCACTTTTGCGGATGTCCTGCAGAGCGCTCTGGATTACCTCATCGGTTACTGCATTAGTACCCTTATCGGTTCCGGATATCTCCCTGCAGAGGCCGCAAGAAAACAAGAGTAATGGAGAAATATTTTTAAAGGAGAACTACATATTAAGCATAATGCAAAATTTGGCAGAAGGAAATGAGTATCAGACACAACTTTGAATGCCAGCTGCCCATATTCCTTTGCACTATGCCATATATCAACTAGCAGCTACAGGTCTCATTAGGTCAACACGGTTGAACTTGATGGATGCGTCTTATTTCAGCCTTAGTTATTATACTATACATGGTTATAATACAGCAGACCCATCAATTTTGCTGCCTGCCACGAGTAAGTAAGAACCTCAGGCACACCCTTCAGTCCACAACCGGTACACATGCAGATGGTCTTGCATGCGCTAATCATGGATAAAGGTATGGTGAGGGTTTTTTGGACCAAATTTTATTTTCCATATAGGAACCTGTTGGCTGCCCCTGGGCGCCTATATGGTACATCCGGTCATGGAATCATGGTCAGTATTCTCTTACTTCCCCACCCTCTTCATCTGAGTAGAGGGTGAGGGGATCAGAAGCCCTGTCCTACAGAGGTAGCCAAACCTGGGCATCGGTTAAGGGCATAGTTGGCTTATAAATATTAGCAGCTTCTGTGCTGGGAATTTTTGTTCAGAGATACCTTTAAAGATGTCTGGGATTGTCAGAAACATACCTGCTAAAAATAGATGTTACAGGTATGGGACCCGTTATGTAGAATGCTTGGGACCTTAGGTTTTCCGAATAAAGAATCTTTCTATAATTTGGATTAATGCTAGTCTACTGCTCTAGACTTACTGTAGTCTACTAGAAAAGCATTTAAACATTAAATCAAACCAATAGGCTTGTTTTGCCTCCAATAAGAGAATTGTTTTAGAATTACTTATATTAGATATATCATGACCTGGATGAATGAAAATCTTCAGTCATATTGCCAATAAGGTTTAAGCATAACTTAGTTAGGATCAAGTACAAGGTACTGTTTTATAATTACAGAGATAAAAGGGAATTTAAAAAAACAAAAAACGATTATTTCAACAAAATGGAGTCTATGGGAGCTGGCCTTTCTGTTCTCTACAGAACGGGTTTTCGGAGAACGGATCCCATATCTGTATAAGAAACAACATACAGCCCCTGCCAGCCAACTAGTCCATTATATGTGTGCACCCCAGAGTCACTAGTGGGTTAATGCATTGCCAGCGCTCCCCACTATTCCTGTCCCCACTGTTCCTGTCTGCTTGACTTAACTGAAATCCTTTTATAAAGGAAATAAATGACTGAAGAAAATACCTTAAGAAAGTTGTGTCCTACGGGAGATTAAAATATGCATTTTTAATTTCAGCTGATGGGGACCATTACTGTATGGATATTTTACATTCCGGACAAAATTGACTTGTGGCAGAAATGTTTGTGATTCGCATGGCAATGAAGGGATATAATTAAAAATGGCTGCAAGCAGCTTCCCGCCTGAGTGCAGTGTTTGATAAGAGGGAAAGAAAACGGCAACATGGCCCCCAGCGTGTCAGAGTTTGCACAGTGCTCAAGCTTTTGTATCTCGGCAGCAGGAGCAGCACAGCAAGTAAGGTTTCTGCAAGTGGAACTAACACAGAATAACAGAAAATTCTTCTGTAAAACTGCTATCCTGGCCCCCAGGATAAGCACAGAAAAAGGACAAATAACCAGGCAGTTGTTAAATAAAGTAAATAGCTGAATCTCTTACAGAAGGGGGTATTACTGTTAGCATATGCAGTTTTCCATTCCATTGAATATTCTGTGCTTAAAATATTATATACAGTAGAACTTCAATTATACAACCCCTAATAGTTTTCCCTAACTTACATTGTCGTTTTTTGGTCCCACCTATATAATATGCATAAAGCACCTGATTTTACACCATTTTTTATAGCCCTCCGAAAAACGTAAAATGGGGGTTGTACTACAAGGTGAATCGACTATGGTAGTGTGGAGGAGATTTCTCGGTTGACAGACGTGCAATACCGTAGTGGTATAGTGAAAATACTAATTTTGAACTGAAAAATAAAAACTGGGTCAATAGATATGCTGTGCAAAATAAAAAAATATTTCTAATATAGTTAGGCAAAAATGTAATGTATAAAGGTTGGAGTGACTGTATGTGTAATATAACAGAACACTGCTTCCTGCTTTGTAGCTCACTTGGTTTCCACTGATTGGTTCCCAGCCAGTAACCAATCAAGAGACTTTAGTTGGAAGCATATGGGTCATAACTTTTGCTTTCTGAATGCGGAGGATCAATTGCAAACTCACCGAACAGTTATGTCCCATGTGGTCCCCCTTAAAGTCGCTGACTAACTAAGAGTTAGAGAGCTGCATTGCAGGAAGCAGTGTCCTGTTCTGTTACACATCCAGACACTCCAGTCTTTAAAGATTACATTTTTGGCTACCTAACTATATTAGAAACATTTTTAATTTTGCACAGCCTATTTACCCAGTTTTTATGTTTAATCTGAACAAGTCCTTTAAATCAAAGCTAATCATTGCACCCAAAGTAACTATAGATAAATCATGACTGACCTCTGAGGAACAAATCGCAGCTGCTAGGCCATGGTGAGTCGGCGTGTCACTGCCATAAGGACGATATGCTGAGTGTTTTGTTAATGTTAAAAACTCATCTGGGAGATTGTGGCGTTTGACTTGGCCTCTTGAGGTTTCAGAAACAGTACTTGAAAATTGATTAGGCTTTTCTAGAAAAGGCCCTCGTTCTGATTGAGGTTATTCATTGAAGGTTACTGCTCGATGGCTAGAAAGTTGTGTTGTGGTCGGTAAAAAGCAGAGAGCGGAATTGCTTTGATTATAGCCACATGTGGCAAACGCAGAATGGTAAATACAGTCATTCTAGCTTGTGCTGCTATGGCTTTCATCTTCACGGCAGCCGGCATTTATTGGAAACTCTAATATATTAAAGGGCATATTACTCAGATAATGTTAGTGCAGACGGTTTAAATATAGGCCTTGCACTTCAAGCCTTGCCTATAAAGCTGGAAGAGTATGACATTACAAGCATAACGGTCAGGTTGTCAAAACCACATGCTTGCACAGAAATTATAAATGCTTACAGAAATGCTTGCTAGGTGGCCTTCGTGTGGACTGAATTAAGGGCTTTTAATCTATTAGTTATTTTCACATCCAAGGTCTGAGATATAAATGGGAGGGTAACATACATGAAGTCCTCTAGCTGTCGTTTAACTACAACTCCAAAGATTCACTTCTAAAGTCTTCATCACTGGAGTGTTGGGAGTACATGTGGGAACTGTTATACTGTTACCACATATACTCTATAGACTCCAATAGAACAAAGGCTTCAACTTTAAGTTAACTTTTAGCATGTTATAGAATGGTTAATTTTAAGCAAGTTTTCCATTGAAACTAATTTGTTTTTTATAGTTTTTTTAATTATTCCCCCTTGTTTCACTCTTGCCAGCTTTCAAATGGGGGTTGCTGACCTTAACTAAAAATAGAAAATGCTCTGTAAAGGCCCCCATACAAGGGCCGATAAAAGCTGTCGACAGACCGAGTCAGCAGCTTTTTGGCCTGTGTGTGGGGCCATCCGACGGGCTTACCCAATCAATATCTGGCTGAAAGTCATCCATATCTCGATCTGGCAGGTTAAAAAAATCCCCTTGGATCGCGGGATGCGCCTGTCTACATGTTTTGTAGGGGCCTAGGGCCCAAGACTGGATCAGCCCAATATCGACCACCTCAATGTGGGCATATCGGGGAGAGATCCCCTCATTTGGCGACTTTGCAAACAAGCAGATCTCTATGTCTTTGGCCACCTTAAGGCTACAAGTTTATTGTTATTACTAGTTTTCATTCCTCATCTTTCTATTCAGGGCCTCTCCTATTAATATTGCTGTCTATTATTTAAATCAGTGGATGTTTGCCCCCCATTTCCACCAAAGCTGATGTCACAAAGACACGCCCTCTATCAGAAGTCTGCCATTTGTAATGAATTATGGGGATTGTAGTTTACAAAGTTGGTTATAATGGAGATCAGAGAGAAAATACAATAATAGCTATAATCTCAGCCATAAAGCAGCGCAGGGATGCTTCTTTTAATTGGTATCATTGAGGAGCTGTGCCTAAGTGAAATAATGTGTTATAAGCTTATCTAGAATCTCAGCCATACAGCATAAAATATACCATACAGGCAGTGTAGGACACATACATACTCCAGCAGCTTGTCTGTGGTTTGATCAGGTGAACAATATAGTCTGGGTCTGAGGTGTGAACAGGGTTTACAAACATGAACAATACTGGGGGAGATTATGGACATGAACAATTCTGCCCCCTCTTCTGACAAGGAGCAGCACTGCTGAAATGATCCTCTACAATCAGTTTGAAAAGTTATTTTCCAGTTCTTTGTCAGCCAAACCAAAGTCATAAATGCAGCTCTTCAATATTGCTTCCCTGTCTACAGACAGAGATATGTTGCACACAGATATGATGTACCTAGAGGGTGAGGGAGGGGAAATATGACTCATGGAACATGGGCTAAGTGAATGTTGCTGAACTGAATGGACACTCCTACTTTCAGATTCTGAAAATGCTAGATTTGGAGAGCTGTTAGAAATGAGTGATAAGTGAGTGTTTATAACACAAATTTGATGCAGTAGGGTATAGATTTTATTGTACCAATGAATGTTATATATGGTATGGTTTATAGTTTATGACAGTTCTCCTTTAATCTATCCTTTTAACATAACCTGAAAGTGGTATAATTTTATCAGTTCATTTGACAGTACTTGGTACCTACAGTAGCCCTTTAAAGGGATAGTTCACCTTTATGTTAACTTTTAGTATGTTATAGAATGGACAATTTTAAGCAGTATTTAAAGTGGTCTTCATTATTTATTTTTTATAGTTTTTGAGTTGCCTTCTTTTTCAGACTCTCAAGTTTTTCAAATTGGGTTATTGATCCCTTCTAAAACAATGCTCTGTTAAAGTTACACATTCATTGATATTGCTCATCTTTCTATTTAGGCCCTCTCCTATTCATATTCCAGTCTTTTATTCAAATTAATGCATAAAAAGATGGCTAAAATAGCAAACTGGAGCTGCTGAATAAAAAGCTTAATAACTCAAATATTAAAATTAACCCCCATTGCAAATAATCTCAGAATATCACTCTCTATATCATACTTAACGTTAATTTAGAGGTGAACAACCCCTTTAATAAATGTTCTAGAAGTTCTATAGGGTCTTGATAAAGGTCTTAGAACCAGACCGAAACGTTGGCCGTTTTTAAGTGAACCAATAAATATGGAGTTTTAAACTTTTTCAGTAAAATCCTGGTGTGCATCGTCTTGCTTTGAAGAATGCATGATTTAGCCACTGATGATAGCACCCAGGTGTATTCAATTTTGTATTTGCTACATTGAAGGTGTGCGTTTGGACTTTGGACTGTAGAAGTTCTACATATTCACGTTTTACCTTATGAGAGGTCTAACTGCATGGTCCTTTGCGAACAGTAAAGGATTATGTGCAGACACGGACATAAGCAGCCATTCAGTAGTAACATTTCAGTGATTTCTTTATATAGGGCTGTCCTACACTGCTTTATAGAGATTGTATATCAGTTGCTTCCCCATGGGTTTACCAATCTAGATTTCCTATGATGGTCAGGTTTGATTTCAACAGAAGCCAAGCCCAGGGTGGATTTGAACTCAAACATCCAATTGCTGCAAAGGAGCAGTCACAAAGCTGCCTAATAATTAAATCTCACATCTGATTGGTCACCATAATGGAGCAGCTTTTGTTTGCTTTTTTAACTGTGAATCATATTCCTGGATATAACCAACGCTCAGCCATGTTATACTGCTATACTATGCTGTTTTATCCAGTCCTTCTTGGGCAATGCATGAATATTGTAGGGAGTTAATTTTACAATAGACATGCCTGCATAAGTGAAATGATTCCTGCAAAGACAGCAGAGCATATATTGATCCCTTAACTGCCTTCCTCAGCGGTGTACACCTTTCTGACAGCAGATGAAGTGCAGTGGATCTTTCAATAATTTAAGTGACATGATGAGTTGATACAAAGTATTGACTGATGGAAGGGGAAGCTGGATTAACTATCTGAATCTTGAGAGAAGTAAAAGTTCAGGAAATATACAGAGTGTCTCAATAAAACCTGATATACACATCAATGTATGCATTCATAATAGGGGTGACATATAAACCTATGTTCAACAGAAACGAATACTTCTCATTGGATATGTTGACAGCCCCTCAGACACTTTACTAATTTGGCCTGGTCCTCTGGCCATCAGGATGAACTGCTGGATCAGCCCATGTGATATTACAGCATAACAAGGGCATGGGGGACAGCTGAGTTTGTTTTAATTGATGTTGTGACCCAGTCTGGAAGAGGCACAACACTTCACATCTTTACTCAAAGATTCCCAATTAGCACTACTGAATGTGGGCTACTGACTGTCAAAGTTCATTAACTCCTTAGCTGCTACTGGTCAGTGATCACGAATTTCTGAGCACAATGAATGAGAAGTGCTGTTACACGGCTAAGTACTGTCAATTATTACACAAATTGAAATGTCATTTGTGATACATCAAGGCATCCCTCTGAGAAAGCCCTTAGAAAACCTTGAGCAACAACCCATAATAGTGCAGCAAATACTTAATTCCAAAGCTAAGATAAGTTCCTGGGAATTTACACGAGGCAAGCTGTACAGAAATAGGGGTTACAGAACTACAGTACCATACCTTACGCTGGCGATACTCGGTGACTCTGCCCCAAGTCGGCATCTTTCTAGCTGATTGGCAACGATCTGTCTTTCCACCTCAAGTTCTCTGGTGAGCCTTTCAAACTGCAGCTCCTGTAAGGAAATGGGTGGAAATGATCATTCAGGAGGAAAAGATCTTATTCTGTACAGAAACTATTGGAGTCTGGACACCCTTCTTGAACTCTATTAAGATTTCTATAGTAACGCAACTTTACAAAACCACACTTTTAATAAGAGATCTGTGCATACGTGCTTAGCATTGTAAAAATGTACAGCACTACTCATCCAGTAGATGAGATGAAATATTCAAGCGAAATTGAGGTGCTTGAAGTCATAAATAACAAAAGGACTTCAGGTTGAGCAACAAGAACTTAAAGTGTTGCTGTTTCCATACACAGGTCTACAAAAGCTGCCTTGTATAGTCCACTGTATATGGGCTAATATCTTTTTAAAATTGCCAGAATATCAGCAGATCAGAAGATCTCCTTTGTGATACAGTCTTTGACCTGGGGGTCATATGAGCAAAACTATGAGGATGCCACACAACCCATAAAACAGCTCTAATAGCTTTATTAATTAATATATTTGTCTATGTTCACTGTTAAGTAGTTCTTCTAGTTTAAAGCACTGGAGGGCATATCCGCAACATATTAGGGTTGTACCACACCAAGCACATTATCTCCAGTTGGAGAAGCCCAGGACCACCAACATGCCAGCCTCCCATTCACTTTCATTGGAAATGCATAATAGCTTGGGTAGTGGCACTTTCTAGTCTGAAAATGTTCACTAACTCGTCTGATGGCCTAACATTCCCAGTACCAGTGCTATCAGGCTTTTTTTTACTCAAGTAAATGGGAGGCAGATGTTACAATTAGGGAAGCGTCTCTGCAGGCTGAAAAAGGATACAGTCAATGTGCCACCAGTCTTAAGCTTCCCATAGACGCAAAGATCTTTCTCTGCCGAACGACCGATTTTAGCGAAGTCCGACCAATCTGTTAAATTATCGTGCAGTTAGTGGGATTCAAACAATCATACATCTTACGATTTTTCGTCCAACATTGGTCTGAAAATTGATCGGCCAGGTTAGAAAATCTTTATCGCTCCCAGTGCAATCTATCTATGTTTGCAGGGCCAAGCAGGCAGCTACCCTTATGTTTTGCTGGCAATATCACCTGAAATGGTCTTTTTAGTTGATGGACACGTACATTTAAACCAGTGATCCCCAACCAGTAGCTTGTGAGCAATATGTTGCTCTCCAACCCCTTGGATGTTGCTCCCAGTGGCCTCAAAGCAGATGCTTATTTTTGTATTTCAGTCTTGGAGGCAAGTTTTGGTTGCATAAAAAACAGATGTACTTCCAAACAGAGCTTCAATTTAGGTTGACAATCCACATAGGGGCTACCAAATGGCCAATGACAGCACTTATTTGGCAGCCCAGGAACATTTTTCATGCTAGTGTTGCTCCCCAACTCCTTTTACTTCTGAATGTTGTTCACAGGTTCAAAAGGTTGGGGATCCCTGATTTAAACAATCGTTTTGAGACAATCGTGGTCTCACGATAACCATTTGATCTTTTCAAAATCTTTACATCTATGGCCAGCTTTAGAAAGAGTACTATTTTTACGTTGTTGTACAAAAAGCAGATCAAGCAACATGTCCCAATCAGTGGCGTAACTACTCCCTGGCAGGCCCCAGTACAGGATGGGCACCTGGACCCCCTGTTGGGCCCATACCTCTATAAATCCCATGCTGGAGTGTTGATGGCATGTGTGCTGTAAAAATCTCCCCCTATATAACCGCCTGCCATAACCATTATCGAGGCCCCAATGGGCCCCAAAGGGGTTGGGGCCCTGGTGCGATTGCACCCTCTGCACCCCTGGTAGTTAAGCCACTGGTCCCAATAATCACAGTAAGCTATCAAAGGAATCTTGTCTTCCTATGCAAATATTTCCCACCCCCACTAAATGAATATTTGCATTTATCAGCCACAAGTAAATTCTCCTCCCATCTCTGTCACCAATTCATTCAATCAAATAAACCAATTCATTCATACACAGCCTGGTGGTTTTTAGAGATAGCAGAATCCGCTAGGCTAAGCCGAAGCTGAATAAGAGCCATACAAATGGCAAGCAATATTTTATACAAATTATCTCCTGCCATCACAAACCATTCCAGTGTTTTATAATGCTGGGTCATTTAGGGACTGCAACACAGCTACAAAATGAAACATCTTGCAGCTGTAATAGGCGGTGCGTTGGAAAATTACTTCTAAGAAGAAAATAAAAAGAAATGCAGCCACTGAATATCAAGTGTTCTTCACATACTCGAAGCTGTTTACACAAGTGCAACACGGTCATCCAAAGTGGTCGGTTGTACAAAACTAGAGGCTCGTGCTAAATGTGGCTCATTATCTACCACATTACGTTTTCTGCTTTTGCATTTAGAGGTCAATCTGCCATTTGTATTGTATTTAGAAACACACACACACATACAAAAGCACACTTATTTCACAAAAAGTCTCAGATAAATATTGCTAAACCAGCTTCTGCTAGCAGTGTCACAAACACAGACATTTAATTGTGAAGCTGCCCCCAAAAACAAGAAATATATAAAACAAATATTTGCTAAATAAAAGTAATTTCCCCCTACCATGAGAGACTATACTCTCGGACATGTGGTAGGATAGGAACACCAAGAAACAAGCTGCAGATAAGCAGCAAGAACAAAACCCTAGTGCTTTAAGAAGTGGAGGCCTTATAAGGGACTAGGAATAAAAGGTGGACAGACAGCAGAGCTTTGAAGAGGGACAAATGTATCGATTTATATTATGCTGGAGGCTTTAGTTGTCTCCTAAGGAGAGGGACAGACAGGGAGAAGGAAATTCGGGGAGATTGTCGCCTGCTAAAAACGCCAGGCGACAGAATCTCCCCGAATCTCCCTGTCTGTCCCTACCCTAAAGGATATAATTTGCCCAAACAATTGGAATAAGCTTCCTGCTAATCTTCAATTACACTGGTGGAAATAGTGCTGAGAATATGAAATATCCCAACGTGTAGACTTGTTACTGCAACTGTTCCTTAACACATGCAAATAGCTAGAACTCCTGATACTGCAGTGAAGCAATGCCTAACTGAAAAACAGGATTACATAGCAAATAGTAAGCTAGGTTGAAAAAAGATACACATCCATCAAGTGCAACCTATTAACTTCTTTTAACCTGCCTAACTGCTGGTTGATCCAGAGGAGGGCAAAGAACCCCATCTGACAGGGTTGGGCCAAGGGGTAGGCAGAGTAGGCACGTGCCTAGGGCGCAAAGCTAGGGGGTCGCCAGGCAGGTACTGAAAATTATTCTTTTACGATGTAGAGCCAACATATTCTACAGCACTTTACAGAGATTAAACATTCATTTAAACAAGTCACTGCCCCAGTGGAGGTTACAATCACATTCACACACAGTCAGCTCAATAGTTTTAAGATGTTTTTGAAATGTGAGAGGAACCTGGAGTACACCAACACTGACACAGGGTAAACATACAAACTCCTTGCAGGTAGTGCCCTGGCTAGAAATGAACTTGGGAAACCAGCAATGCAGGCCACAATGCTTACCACTGTGAAACCATACTGCCCATTGTAAACTGCAAGGTTTTGTCCCAATAAGCCCAGAAAGTCCAATTCCTCTTGAGGCAACTTCAGAAAACAAAGCGTTCTAAGTGTCATCCAGCCAGTGATTTACATTCTAGCCAGCAGGAAGGCACTTAGGGGAGATTGGTTGCCCAAAGATGAGGCGATTTGTCGCTGGGTGACTAATCTCCCCCAGTAGCCATGTCTGCCACCACCCTTAAGCTACAAATGTATTGTTATTGCTGCTTTTTTTTACTACTCTTACTATTTCTTTCAGGCCCTCTCTTATGCATATTCCAGTCTCTCACACTCTTATACATAGTCCAGTCTCTCAATCAAATCAATGCATGGTTGCTAGGGTAATTTAGACCCTAGCAACCAGATTGCCAAAAGTGCAGCGTGGAAAGTTGCTAAATAACAAAAAAGACCAACTGCAATTTTATCAAAATATCTCTACATCTTACTAAAAGTTCATTTAAAATTGAACAACCCCTTTAATCTGCAGGCCAATCTTTAACACTCTAATACGGACTAGCCATCTAAGGGCTGGTGCAGACAGGGAGATTCGGGGGGTTTCTGTCGCCTGGCGATTCTGCGAGGCAACAATCTCCCCGAATCTCGCGGTCTGCACCAGCCCTAAGGTTAAGGATACCCATAATAGAGATAATAGAAAAGGGAACAGTTAACCTTCTGTATGATGTAGGCAAAAGTTACTTTAAAAAAAGGGCAGAGACACGCTGCAATTCGGGGTGAACTGCCTCCCCGCCAGCTACAGTGGGATGGCACTCTGAGCACTTTGTTCTCCGAAGTTTCTTCATCAGGCAACTTTGGAAAAAGAAGGCAGGGAAGGCAGTTCTGGAAGATCAGTTGCCCGAGGAAGAGGCGATTTGTCGCCAGATGACTAATCTCCCCCAAATAGCACCGTGTCTCTACCCCAAACAACATATGCTCTAAGTCTAAGTGTTTCAAGAGGATTGCAAAAAGTCAGGAGGGGGGTTGGAAGGGTGGTCAGAGGGGTCGACCTCCAATTCGGATGCACCGGCGACCAATTTGGGTGTGCCAGCATTTATTTTGGCGCGGGGGTTGGGGACCCCTGAGTTAATGCATAGACATAAATCACCTAAAATTCTACCTCTATAAATTCTATTCTTCTTTGCATAGAACGGACTACAAAACAAAGACAACATGCAATTAACATGGGGCAAATTTAACCATAGTAACCAGCCATCAGCAAGCTTTAACCAGTTTCGTGCATTTAGATTAATCAAAGCAAGCGTCTGGTTGGTGGATAAACATGACTGAATTTTGGTAAATTTTTTGCAGAGTGTTACTAGATAAGTCTAGAATTAATAGGAGCAAGTAACAGTTTTATTCTCTATTGGTTGAGTGCAGTCACACCCGTCTAAGCAGATCATAAGATTTGCATGAGGCTTTACCAAGAATCAATCAATGCTTACATCCTCATGAGCACAGTGCTCTAAGCAGGAATTTCTACTTTGAAATGACTATCCATATTATTTGAGCACCTAATAGAATTGTGTATTTTGATGCCTCTTTGGTTTAAAGTGTAGCACTGACAAAGCTCAAGACATAAAGCTATGTACCTGCAAAGCATATAGTTACCTTTCCTCAATAACAGCCACAGTGCCGATAAACGTCCTGCATCAAGCACTTAAAGAAGACCGGGGAGGACAACATACTGGATCTTGATGAAGTCTCCTGTGATTGTACCATAGCAACTCACTTGGCATAATTACTCAGGGAACATAAATATGCACAAGCGTTTAATCAGCATGTTTATGCCTGATTGCCAAACAGCACAGATGCAAATGCTAACCATCTTCTATCCAATCCTGGCCTTCTGTTGAGAAAGATCTTTATCAGGCTGAATTTTGGCAAAAAAGTGCTCCACAAAAATGCTTATTTTCCCATAATGATGGGGGAAAGTTCTGTATTTGAATATACTAATTGCATTAGTGTTTCTTTTTTAGTAAGCGACTTACAGGATGTTTGCTGAACAATAGGCGGAAAATTGTCAGCCTAAGCAAAAAAAAAAAAGGGGGGAGGGGGTCAAGTTCCCTTGAATATTTGCTTTAGTTAACGGGCTCCTCTGGGCCCCTGGTAATATGGAGAACGTGGGCCAAAACATTTCCAGAAGAAGAATGCTTTGAGCGGAAAGTATGAAGGTGCAATACATTATGGTTATTAATATGTCTGTATTACTAAAGGAATGGTAGGGACAATGTCACTTTTTTCATTCACTATCCTCAAACTATTTATTTATAGATTCCGCATTATGCAGCCACGTAGAACAAGCACAGAAATGGGTCAGAACGGTGGTCAGAACTGCTGCTTAGCTGAGCAAGTGGTTCTGCGTTGGATTCTGACCTGGTCATACCCTCGAACTATTTGAATGTTTGCTTTTAGGTGACCATAAACCTGTATATCTACTCACAAGGTCATAATCAATCAGATCTTAATGAAGGACAATACAGGCAGTTGGGAAAAGGATCATATCGATGAATCAATGACAAGATTTCGAAACCTGTCAGATATCTGTCGGGGAAGCCTATACACAGGCAAAGAAGCTGCTGACTTGATCTAAATTAGCAGCTTAAATCTACCAATCTTTGGCCATCTTTATGTCGGTTTCAACCACACACCAAAGTAGGCAGGTTAATTGGCTCCTAATTAAATTAGTAACTGTGTGTTTGAATATGACAGGGAGACTGTAAAGCTCCGCTGGGCGAAGACTGATGTGAATGATGTACAAACTATTTAAAGCACTGCATAAATGTGTCAGCACTGTATAAATAAAGGATAATAATAAAATGAATATCAATAAAGGGCTCTAAAGATCCCTGAAACCAACCCTATCAGCAATCTTTATGGCCCTCTTTAAATACAGAGAAGCAGATTGCAACCATATAAGGGCCCTTATGCAGTCGCATCTGAACCTGCATTTGGTGCTTACATGCATCTTGTGGGTACAACGCCATTGAAACTAATGGAGTGCGTCTAGACCTGCGCACAGCCAAACGGAACGCAGGGGAGCACAGGTGAGAAACGCTAGTGTGTAAGGGCCCTTAGAGTTTACATGGGGAGTGGCACAGGGCAAACACTGCCTGTACTTTGGGGCAAACATTGGTATATCCCTTTCCTACCAACAGACATATTGTAATAATTAAAGGGGCAGTTAACTTTTAGTATGTTGTAGAATGGGCAATTCTAAGAAATTTTTGATTGGTATTTGTTATTTTTTTATAGCCTTAATTATTTGCCATTTTCTGCTGACTCTTTCAAATGGGTATCATGAACCCAATTTAAAACAAATGCTCTGTATGGCTATGGATTTATTGTTATTGCTACTTTTATTAATCATCTTTCTATTCCGGTCCTCTCCTATTCATATTCCAGTCTCTTATTCAAATCAGTGCATGGTTGTTAGGGAAATGTGGACCCTAGCAACCAGATTCCTGACACTGGAGGAGGTAAAATGGACTTATACAAACTTACAATGTACAAACGCTGCTGCCGTATTTTTATAGCAGCTCTGTCAAGGTCATTAGCGACCTTAAAGGGGAACTCCACAAAAACATAAGCTTTTTTTGAAAAGTAAACAATTTCAAGCAACTTTGCAATTAAAAAAATATGGTTTTTAATAGTTTTTGACAGTTTCCTTGGTCTAGACCCCAGCTCTCCTGCTGATCATTCGGACTACTTTGTGTCAGCAGCCAGCTGTCCTCAGCTTGCATCCTCCAAACCCCACAATTCCCTGCACACGTGATTTCAATAAGGAACTGAACCTCCTAGTGCAATGCATTGTGGGTTATGTAGTTCCTGCATGCAGTGTATCAGCTGTGGAGAAGTTGTTACAATTTGTAACATCAGTGTTTTAGTCCCTCCTTCCCTGCCAAGATTTCTAATTATGCAGAAAGAAAAGAATTGTTTAACAACATAGAAAACGGCTTTTAGTCATGATTGCCGTGATAGTTATATTCAGGGATTTTGTGTTATGTGGGCCCCTTTATCAATTTTTGGTTTGGAAACCCTGCAGGATGCAGCTAAGTACTCATGTTTTACACCAAAGTAATTTGTGCAGCCAGTTTTCTTTAGGATGTGCTAAAGAACAACGCCCATCTCCCCTGCAACCATCAGGCTTTGATTTCAGCTAATGAATGCAGGAAATGGGTATGTTTAGTTTTAACTAATTGTGTATCGAGTCATCAAAAAAGCACTTTATTAGCAGAATTTCCAGCAAATAAGGCCCATTTAAGATATTTGCCAAATATCTCATGCTGCTATATTGAATATAATTTGTATACAGTTTCTTTTTCATAATAATTCCACTCCCAGCTTGATAAAGAACATTGTCTGGCTGTCACTGTGCCAAGCCGGGAAAGGAAACCTGCTATACTAGTCCCTCCTGTTCTCCACAAACATGCATTACTCAATCACTTAGAGAAAAGCAATTTAATTACCGATCCTAGTAATGAAACTGGATTGTTCTTAGAAATGTGTTTATTTAAGTATTGGCTGATAGTAGAGTATTGTTTCTGGCCAAAAATACAATTAAGAGTCAATATCTTAAAAGGGATCTAAAGCTTAAATATAAATATAGAATCTCTAGTGCATATACTATACAGCCCACAGGTTTTAACCATGTAGGACTTGAATGCTGTCCACCTTAGTTTTGAGAGTCCTTGGCACTGCACATGCCCAGTGTAGGATATGCACAGAAGCTAACTTAGTGGGTCCCCAGATTGTACTGTGAATGTTATACTGTATGTATGCTATACACCCCAGGTCAGTCCCTCAGATAAGAGACAGAAGACCATAGAATATATCATGGATCAGAGGAAAAGAAGATGGGGAGTTACCAAGGTCATCTTTGGGGACAAATGTCTTCACTGCTAAAAGGCTTTACACTAGTAGACAAACCCAAAAAAAGTCCTGCATTGGGTAAGGTAACCACGGGTTACCCGCAAATAAATATATATATATATATATATATATATATATATATACATACATACATACATACTCTGCCTGTCCTATGATCTCTGTGTGCCAAGACCCAGTATTGGCAAAGATTTTGGATAGACTGCCATACAGTTCCAAGGACTCTGGGCCTGTTCATGGCTTAGGTATAAAGGAAACTATAAATGTGGTAGGACGAGGTGCAAGTCTTGTCAATTTTTGAAAGTCTTTTAAGGCCACAAATGGGTAGAACCTATAATATTAGAAAACACTTTAATTGCACGTCTGTGGGAGTGGTCTACATGATGACATGGGTTTGTGGTTTCCAGTAAAAGACTTTGAGAAAGGTAAGGACACGAATACTTGAGCACATTTCGCCTTTTGGCAGGAAATATTACAAGTCCGCAGTGGTGAAACATATTTTGGATAAACATGAGGGTGCCACTAATATAAAATTTCATATTATAGATGAACCCCGTTTTTAGATAAGGGGTTGATCTGGATAGAAGGCTGCTGATTAGGGAGGCGTTTTGGATTCATGAAAACTACAGATGTTCATGGGGGAATGAACAGGGAATGGGAGCTCTCTTGCTTTTATTGAATCTACAATACAAAGAGGGAATATATTTTTTTGTATCTCTTTTTCATCTAGGATAGGTATTTTGGTTGAAGGCTCAATGGGAGTTTAGTGATATGGGAGTTTCGTGATATGGGAGTTTAGTGATATGGGAGTTTAGTGATATGGGAGTTTAGTGATATGGGAGTTTAGTGATATGGGAGTTTAGTTCCTTATATTTACCAGGGAGCACACCTGGTAAATATAAGGAACTTTTACCTTTTAGGATTAATTAACTAGGTGGGCCACTACAACACAGGGTTTGGATGTTAGGCTTTGCTACATTATTAACAATCCTAAAATATGAGCATACATATAGTCAATAATCACATTGTTGTGATATTTGAATGGGATTTGCCTTCCTTGATACAGTTTGAATTGTATTTTAAATGTTATTTTTTTTTCACTTAAACAATCTGTTTAACTACTGCACCTTTTGGGGTTAATTGTGTGTGTGGGTGTGTTAACCTACTTTTAAGGAAGCTATGGGTAGGCTGCCGACAGCTTCTGATGTAGTCGCGGGGAGCCACGAAAAGCAGGCAGCCAGGTCCTTTATAACACTGCTTTTAACTTTTTATGGCTATTTAATAAACTTTATTTTTATGCATTTATCAGCCTCTTCAGTGCTCCGTACATGAGTAGCACGCTGAGCTCATATGTCCGGTAAGTGCTCCCACTGAATTTACTTTTCTGGACTGTATGCGCCATACTATGCCTGTTTGTGTCCCATACTCTGCCTGTGGGAGTTAAGCCTGGTTGGAGTTTGTTAGCATTTTGAAATACTTGCTAGTGGTCCCCAAGGAGCTTTATCATGTGCTGGGGGTTTCTTTTCTGTGTTATCCACAGGTGAGGCTAAGACACATGGATTTAAGGGCATGTCTTAATCTAAATTTGTTTCACATATTGGTTATATCCCTGTATTACATCCCTCGGTACCACAGAAGTTGGACAGCACTGTAATAGATAATGCAGTGAAGGGCTTTTGCAGGAACATATGAATCAACAGTTCTTACTAAGGAACTTTTCATTTAGCTGACCAATTCTAAATAAAACACATTTATACCATTTCTATCAAGATCTAAAAATATATGAATGTTTATAGGCCAAAAATCCAGCTATAGTAAGTGGCCTGAATGTACTTCCTAAATGTATAAAATAACAACACACTGATTAACTGAACAGGCAACTGAATGAGGTGCTCTGTGTAGTAAAATCTGGTTGATCTGAATGTTCAGCTCTTGATACCACATATCTACACAGACCAATGAATACCAAATACTGGTTGCAACCAGATCTTCTATATGGCCCAAATGATACTAGAATCTGAAAATAGATCAATATGGGAACTGTAGTTTTGGAGTGTTACATAGACTAGGTCTGCCAGGTCACACACACAAACTAAATTAGCTGCCACGGATGGGCACTTTAATTTACCTCAAAGTGCGAACTCTCTAATAGGTATTATGTTTAGAAATATGACTGAAGATTGCTTTGCTGCATTAGGCCTGGATATAAATCACACATCAACTGTTTGGGAATGTGGGCACCACATTTAGACTGGAAGCTCTACAGGGATAAACTGCTTTGTGTATGATCAGAACTAAATTGCAATATTAATCATATTTTCAGTGAGAGGGTCTTGGCTGTGGAATTAGTCAGAAGCAGATTTTGATGATTTTTGATCTGTTGACCATTTGCTAAAGCCGTCGGTTCTACCCTTCTTCTATACATTTAAATGTTTTTATTTATAAAGTTCAAGATGGAACATTCATTCTTTTACTTAATTGCTGTCCAAACAAAGGGCCACCAAACAGGCTTGTGCAGAAAGTCTGGCAACCAGAGGTCTAAAAACATAGCTACTAGAGGAAACTCACTTGTCACTTTGGGATTGTACATGTTACACTGAGCAGAAATTAATAGGAATAGGATGAGCAAGGTCCCAAGAACGAGTATGGACAGCACAGTTTCACCATGTGATTCTTCCTGGAGAACCACACTAGCAAACAAACACACCAATAGGTTGCTGGAAGTATTATCCAGGCAAAACTAGGACTTCCTATATAAAATGTGAACTGATGAGACACTAAAGCTCCAAATCATTCAAGTCAACTGGGTCATTCATTCAAGTCAACTTTATTTTCACCTACACCCCAAGTAACCACCTCCCAGGAGATCAGTTTTCCTACTAAAAGCACCCTTATAGTTTCTTTACATTCTTGGATTAACGGGTACAGCATATTGATGCCAAGCATAATCACATGTGGGGGACCATTATGCCAGGACTCTAAATCAAGAAAAAGATGTAATGAGCCAAAAGTTTGCACAGACTAGTAACGAATTAAAACATAGGGGTGTAATGTACAACAATAGGCTCAAAGTGTTCTCCAGATATAGTTACTCCCAGTAACCAATCAGATTTCTCATCTAAAAAGGGGAACAGTCCATTGCCACTGGGAAACAGGTGACAAGACAACCACATCCCTAACATACTGTATTAACCAACTGTGTTTATAATGACATTTATAGACATGTACAGTGTTTCCTTCAATCAGCCTCTGCTACCCTTTCCACTCATACCGACAGCACAAACCTGCATCATGCTGAGGAGGAAACATTTTAAGTTCTAAAAAAAACATTATTTTCCTGTCCATTCTAAATCTGGCATTGTCAACAACACTAGTTTGTGCCTTCAGACTTCTGAAACACAACACAGTCACGGACAGCATGGCAAAAAAAAAAACAAAATGTGCAAAGGAAGGACACAAGTCATTTTATGGATTTTCATACACTAAGAGCTTCCCAAAGATATAAGAAGAAAAAAAAAAGAGAAAATTTGCATGCAAAATAAAAAGGACAAATAATACATAGACCGCTGGTTCAATTATCTAATTATTTCAGTAGATCCAATGAACTCAAAGGTGAAAACAAACTAAACAAAGCAGACTTGTCAAAAGTAAAGACTGGGTAGGATGGCAAATAAGCCAGAGGTTGCTATTGGGTACTGCATCTGGGCACTGGCAGACAGCACATCACTACTTCCTTAGTTATAAACATTTTATTTAGGGCATATTGCCTTTCATTTAAAGGGGATATCACAAATCCACAGATATATTTACCTTAGAAGCATGCTAAATGAATGCTTGCTTTCAAAGTGCAGATAAGTAAATGCTACAATCTGATTGGTCATATTGGGCTAATAGAACTCAAGCAAAAACCTTCTCTCTAATGTGGCAATGTAATAAAAGGGCAATATTTGCTACTGGTCTTTTTACCTATAGCAACCAGTCAACTGGAAGCTTTTAATAGTCACTATTTTTCAGGCTGTCAAGGCTACTTGTGTGGTTCTCCAGGAGTGCACAAACTTGTATTTTAAAAAAAAAAACATTTGAAACCTGATCTTCTATAAAGAGGCTCCAAACTAATATCAAGATCTCCATAAAGACTAACAAGACACTGCACATGACAGAGAGAGGTGCATAGTTCTCCTCAGTCCTGGTAACCTAACCTAACCTAACAATTGGTAGGTTGCATTTAAAACTGTATTTTTAATCCATTTATATACAAATGGATGTAATATAAAGTCTAAGTTTTCTCATGTCTAGTACACCATAGCAACCAATGAAACCTTTGTTTTCAAACAACTGACCAGTAAATGCTAACTGCTGATTATTTGTTATTTTTTAGTTATTAAGCTCTTTATTCAGCAGCTCCCCAGTTTGCAATTTTAGAAATCTGGTTGCTAAAGTCCAAATTACCATAGCAATCATGCATTGATTTAAATAAGCGACTGGAATATGAATAGTGAAGGGCCTGAATTGAAACAGGACAAAAAAAAGTAGCCATAACAATAAAAAGCATTTGTTTTTTAGATGGGATCAGCAAGCCCCATTTGAAAGCTGCAAAGAGTCAAAAGAAGGCGGCAATTCAAATAGTATAAAAGATAAATAACGAAGAGTTGCTCGGAATTGGCTATTCTATAACATACTAATAGTCATCTTAAAGGTGAAGCACCCCTTTAAGACCATTTATTTAAGGATCACACATAACATGTTAGAGTGGAAAATGTGCTGGGCACACTTTACCTTGTACCAAACGTTGACATTACAGATGCTGCTTAGGATTACCTATACGATTATTGGGTTCAGAAGACATCGGCTGTAACTGTAAGTTGCTCTGCATAGAATTTGTCCATAAAAACATTTAAGATACTTTCTGGTAGACCCAAGTCTCTGTGTCTTCCTGCTGAATGCAATTACGGGGAAAAGATGCCCATGGGATAACACCTGGGAAAGATTAGGCACCTTACATAACATGTGGGCACACAAAGTGTTCCTCAGCACACAGTTGGCTAATCACACTATGGTATCAAGTACTTTCTGTGGCACACCGCCAAGATAAGCATGTTTTCCAATAATTTTTCTTTTTCATATAGTAAACCTGGTAGCACAGTATTCCTCCACTTCTTCCACTAAATATTATTCAGTATTTTTTCATTATTGTTTATACAGGACAAAATGACATCTAGACAAATACTCTCCTGAAAAGCAAAACTCACTCCTTAGAATTTGCTTTTTTTCACCTCCAGTTAAGGACAGTGAGTGTCACTCCAGTGGCTTTTCAGTCCCGTTTTGAAAAGGTCTCCAGAGGAACATTATGATGTGATCATTTTTAAGCTTTGCGCAATTTCTGTTTTATTCTCTGCCTTTTTTAATCAATTCTTGGGATTAGAAGTGCCACCTAAGGGCTTCAGGAGCTGCAGGAAACTTCCAAGCCATTCACTGAATACCCACTTGTGCTGTTAAAAGATGAATTTGCACTGCACTGCTCCTTTCTCAACTGTATAATTAACTGAAGTGGTTGCAAGGCCATTTCATTTGTTGCGTGCCTGCGCCGTGCTCTCACAAATGAAATATTATACAGCTGGAGCTCCTCTGTACTGTACAGCAAGTGACAAAAACGGGGGTGAGACTCTCATTCCTGCTACAAACTGCATTCCATGCTGGATTCAGTTTAAATTAAAGTCTAGATATTAAAATAAAAAATGAGTTAAAAGAAATATTTTTTACCATTCCCTTTTCTTTAAAACCACTAGCTAGATAAATAGCATACAACTTCCAAAGCTATTTTTAAACAAGAAGGCATCAAAGCAGAAACTATATAAACCTTATCTTTAGTTGATATTGCTAGTAATTACAGAGGTATATGAACAGATTGTTCAGTAAAGTGGTCTTTTACCCATTAGTCAAGTTCAAGATAAGTAGAAGAGAAACACAATTCCCTATTCCATTGGGCTCATATTAGTAGGACCAAACAGAATTGTTTCCTTGCTTCAGTAAAAGTTCTAACTCTCCTTAAAGATTCTGCCTTGTATTGTAAACATTATTCACTCTCCATTGCCAAATGTCACCACTCTGGTACAAGTGTCACAGCATGTTCCATGATAAGAACCCTTAAATTAGTTCACGTATGGCAAAGTCACAGCAATGCTTTGTATGAGCCTTTTCTCAAGCAGGCAAGTTGGAATGGTTTCCTTTGTTTCTGTTCAAGTTCTAACTCTGTCTTGTCTGTTGTAACCATTGTTGTCTCTCCATTCAACAATCCTCACGTCGTTCACTCAGGTGTAAAGGTGGCCACAGACACATTGACAATATTGTACAAAACCAATATTCGTAGATAAAGCTCCCCATAGACGCAATGATACATCTGTCAGACAATTGATTGGCCAGGTTAAAAAAATCTTTATCGTTCCCAGTGCAATCTGTTTGCAGGGCCAGCAGGCAGGTACCCTTCAGTTTTGCTGGCAATATCGCCTGAAATTATCTTTTTAGTTGATGGACAATTCATACGATCGTTTGGAGATAATTGTGTCTCACGATGATGATTGAATCTTTTAAAAATCTTTACTTCTATGGCCAGCTTTCCACTATTCGGTGCATGCATGGTGGGAAATGAGCCAACTGATATTGGCAGAAAACTTGGATATTGGTTGGCTTGTCAATCAGGCTGGCTGGAAAACTTTGAAGGCACCCCAACATCGGCCACTGTTAGTAATGAATCGTCAGATACAGGTAGAAATCTATTGTTTCTATCTGTATATTGGACGATTCCGCTGAAATGTTGATATGAACAATCTTTCCTAGAAAGATCTTTTCTAGGAAAGATAGTAATTGTAACTTCTAGGACCACAGATTTTGACACCTTCAGCCTCCGCAAAAACAGTATAGGAGAGAACTAATGACATAATGTCAAGAGGGCTGGACGAGGACAGCAGTGAAACTGGAGACCACCTGCTGATATGAGGGGTGGCATGGGAGGCATAGTATTAAATGTGTGGGGGCAGGGATGTGACACTGGGCAGATTTTTATTTGGGTTTTACAATACTGGACTGTATTTAACAAAACCAGACAGGGAGCAACTAAATGTAAAGAATATGTATTTCTAAAGTGAATTGTGTTCAATACAAAAGAGCAAAATTTTCTTAGGTTAAAAAGACCTTGATTATTGCCCCTCCAAGAGGCCCAGCCCAACAGTTTATGAATTTAAGCAGCAGAGTTCTGATAAATATGTTATGAACACATATGAATATCCTGAATGCTCAAATTCAACCATCATTTTATTTATTTTTAACACAGCTTTCTTTTTCATCATCTTCTCTCAGTTCATCATGAATATACAGAAAGAGAACCAATTTACACTTCAACAGGAAGCCCTGAAATACCGTGTGTGGAGTATGATGAAATTACATAGGCTGATAACAATATGCAGAAGGGAAATGATTTTAATCATAAGCCTGAAGACTGGTGGGAAATCAAAGGCATGAGTCGGAATTAGAATGGAGCAGGATTACGGTATTCTCCTCTTTGATGACTACTCAGACAAAACAAGTCACATTCAGCTCTAGAAATTGGGTTAATTTGTCAAAGAATCACAACAAAAATTACAGCTGGGAAAAATAAAAAGGATGAAAAAAAACTGCCACAAGAAATATAGGCTAAAAGTCATTTTTATAGGAATGCATGTGTATGCAGGGACGGGATCTGTGATATTTTGGTTGGCATAAAGCTATTTTTATGTTGCCTTACAAGTTCTCAAAGGTTGGTCTTATGATAAGCAATATGCTTAAGCAGCAAAGGGGCTGCAACTCCATATAACATGGTGGTTATCAGAATATTACTGCAGTTGTCACTAAGCTTCAAGTCCAAATATCTTGATGCAGACACATTCTGTCACAGGCACACTGGCAACTGTAGTCCCGTACCAATTTCAGTTCCTTCGGTTGAACATAATCTTATATAATATTCATATGTTCTTATAAGTTTACACACCCTGGCAGAATTTATGTTTTCATAACCATTTTTCAGAGAATATGAATGATAACAAAAAAACTTTTCTTTCACTCATGGATAGTGGTTGGCTGAAGCCATTTAGTGTCAAACAACTGTGTTTACTCTTTTTAAATTATAATCACTATCCAAATAATCCTGATCAATAGACTTAGACAATAGACATATACATACCCCCAGTTCTTAATACTGTGTATTGCCCCCTTTAAAATAAACGATAGCTTTAAGTCTTTTGTGGTAGTTGTGGATGAGACTCTTTATCTTCTCAGACAGTAAAGCTGCCCATTCTTCATAGCAAAAAGCCTGCAGTTCCCATAAATTCTTGGTCTTGCATGAACTGCTCAATGATATTGAGGTCAGGAGACTGAGCCACTCCAGAACCTTCACTTTATTTTGCTGCAGCCTATGACAGGTCGACTTGGCCTTGGATCATTGTCATGTTGGAACGTCCAAGTAAGTCCCATGTGCAGCTGCTGATGGGTACAAACTGATTTGTGGGTTTTTCCTTGCATCTCAAAAAATTTTCTTGCAGTTGTGGCTGATATTTTAGTTGGTCTACCTGACCGTGGTTTCGTTTAAACAGTAACCCTTTAAAGGGGTTGTTCACCTATGAGTTGACTTTTAGTATGATGTAGAGAGTGGTATTCTGAGACAATTTGTAATTGGTTTTCATTTTTTATTATTTGTGGTTTTTGAGTTATTTAACTTTTTATTTAGCAGCTTTCCAGTTTGCAGTGTCAGCAATCTGGTTGCTAGGGTCCAATTTACCCTAGCAACCATGCATTGATTTGAATGAGAATATGGAATGTTAATAGGATAGGGTCAGGAAATAAAGATGAATAATAAAAAGTAGCAATAACAATTAATGTGCAGCTTTAGAGGGGATTTGTTTTTTGAGGGTGTCACTAACCCCTTTTTGAAAGCTAGAAAGAGTCAGGAGAAGAAGACAAATAATTCATAAACTATATATGATAAATAATGAAGACCAATTGAAAGGTTGCTTAGAATTGGTCATTCTATAACATACTAAAAGTTAACCTGAAGGTGAACCACCCCTTTAATAGCCATTCTAACCCTTTTGTGTCAAGTTGTGAGCATGTTATCAGGCCAAATCACCAGGGTATGTAAACTTTTGATCAGGGTCATTTGGGTAGTTTGTGTAGTGATGTAAATTATGTAAAAACAGTAAACACAGTTGTTTGACAATAAATGACTTCATCCAATGACTAACCATGAGTGAAAGAAGGCCTGTATTTGGGTTTTCAGTTTGCACTTCTGTTTATTGTTGTTTTCAGTAAAACCATTAAACCTCCTTGAACTTACTATGGCTTCTGCTATGAATCCTGCAGTAAATGTGTGTCATCAGGGTTATCCAGCATATAGGCTTAAAACCGCTGAACGCTCAACAGCATTCAAACATGTCACATGAGCACATGGGCTGGCTATACATGGATATAAACATCTCACATTTTGCAGTACTGCCAGAGAGAATGCCTCTTCATTTGGTCAGAAACAATGTATTATAATGATACATTTGGTAAATCAGAATGGAATAATACTGGAATTCTTAAACCTAAGCTTTGCTTTGGCCTAATGTTGGGTAAGTGACCTCAACACTGTACAGTGTGCACAAAGAACATGATTAATGAGTGTACCTGTGTTCCTAATATTTCTGTGCATCCACTAGACAACTGATGCATAAACATTTGCCAACATCTACAAAACTCATTTTATTTTCAACTTACAATCGCTTACACCTACTAAAGCTGGAAGGAATATAAATCTTGTCCTCGAATGGCTTAACAGAACAGAGCGTTACTAAAATTCTGAAGGCAATTTTCATACAGCTTTTGAGTGCTCCCTGCGCCTATCATATTATTCCCTGTTACACAAACTGACTCTTGCTAATAGTTAGGGACAACATTATGAGTTGGATATGGAAGATCTGGTAGGTTGATGAAGAACATTAACATTTACAGTACTGGGAGCCAAAGAGCTGATCTGCACTACTGGGAGGCAAAAGGCTGCTCTATACTATTGGGAGCCAAAGAGCTGCTTTGTGCTATTGGGAGCCAAAGAGCTGTCTTTTGCTACAGGGGGCCAAAGAGCTGCTTTATGTTATTGGGAGCCAAATAGCTGCTCTTCATTATTGAGTCAAAGGACTACTCTATATTATTGTGAACAAAAAGGTTGATCTACACTATTGAGAGCCAAAAAGCTGCCTAACTACTGGGACCGTAAGGGCTGATGTACGCTACTGGGAAATAAAGGGCTTCTAAAAAAAACTACCAAAAAAATCTATTTCCTTTAATGCTATATATCCTGCCCCCCCCAAAGTATGCCTAAAGTTTTATGGTTTGCATAGTGTGCATAAGCCAAGGATGGATGGATGGATGATGTGAGTGACTGAGGGTTAAGGAGAATGACTAGCTACTGAAAGAAAAATTGATACATGCTTCAGTTTTGTATGGCTCTAAGGAAATATCGGGATGAATTACTAGTGGTTAATTTGATCCCCCTGCCTTAAATTTTTCATTTGGCACCAGCAAACACAATTGTGGTATATATTCTGAGTGATCCATAATGCATATTTTGGGGGCCAAGACTTACAATATCTGCTCAAAGAGAGCTTATTAAAATATGCAGTGTAGTAGGCAATTGCCTACTCTATTTATCAGTGCCACCCGTAGGCTGATATGACTTTAAATATTAACCACAATTTTAAGCACAATTTCAGTCTCCGTTCCCTTTGCAAGCTGCCAATGCGGTAATAAAATCATGATCCTACCAAGAACCATTTCTGCATAATTATGACAAGAAAACAGCCAATTCTCCATTTAGTATAGCGCTTTTCTCAGCGGGAACAGATAGGCTTTTCATACAAATGATAATAAACTCATTGTGTGGGGGAAGAGAGGCAAGAATACCAGCAAAGCTTCGTTTTTCAACTTCTGGACCCAGAATTGGCAATAGCAACAGTTTGTTTTCTTAAAGCTTTTGGCTAGAAAGAAAATTCGGAAGAGTGGGCATCATTTATTTAAACAATGCACAATGGTGCTGAGCAGAGCTGCTTGTAGGGTAGTGAGCAGTTTTAGCCGGAACATTTGCCTATGGTCAGGTGCAACTGCTACAGCTGCTACAACAGCTATTGCCCAATATTTCAACATATCAATGCAAAGAGAACAGACCCCTTATCAGAAAAATGGACTGATTATGTGACACGGCAAACAAACAAAAATATTTTTTTTCAAGGCATCAACATTTTAATACTAGATATACATGTAATACATTGAATAACTTGTATAGATTGTCCAAACATTTGTTAAAGGAGAAGTAAGGGTAAGGACACACGAGGCGTTTTGTCGCCAGCGGTTTTAAAAAGCAAATCGCGGCGACAAGGCGATCGTCTTTTTCGAACAGGCGATTCCCAGTGACAATTTGCACAGAGCGATTTGTATCCCATTGCTCTGTGCGGTACGTGCTCCACCCACGTGCTCTCGGCATTCCTCAACCAGCTCAACTAGCCTGTCTATCAAAAAAGTGCTTCAAAAAAGGCATTTTCCAGCGTGTTTTCGTCCGTTTTGTTCGGCGTGTTGTCTTTTGTTCGGCGTCTCTCCTCGAGCGTTTGTGCTTCCCGCTGTAACCTAGCGTCTTTGTATTCCTGCGCCTTTACGTTCTTGCGTCATTGCGCAGTGTAATTTGAATACAATCGCTGCTACTTATCTGTATGTGTGTGCGTGTCTAGGAGATTTCAGTGCTTTTCTAAGTACATGCTATTTCTGATGAATCGCTCGGAAAAGGGTCTCAGTGCGTTTTGGAGCTACAGGCGATTCACAAACGCGCTGTGTGCACAGTAGCTGGCGTCTTTCATATGGTTTTGTGCTGAGGCAAAACGAGCGACATGTCGCCGCGATTTGCTTTTTAAAAACGCTGGCGATAAATCGCCTCGTGTGTCCTTACCCTAAAGCTAAGAAAAAGGCTATACAATGCCTTTTATCAGAGATCTGTACTTCAGATTACCCCAGTAGCTCCCATTCTTTGTGTGTGTGTTTGTGTGCATGTATGTGTACTTTTTGTGAAACATTTTAGGTTTCCCCACAGTATGTAATTTTTTTAAGGTTTTACACCAATTCTACAAGGAAAATCTGAGGGCAGTCAAAGAGGCAATGGACTGGCCTATTGGTTTTTGGCACTGTTCTAAAGTTGGAAAACTTAGGAGAAGAAAGGTGGCAAGACTATAATTTTAGACAGTTATTTTAGTATAAATACTTATCTTCTTTCAGAGAGAAAAGTAATTACACTTGCAAATGATATTTTATTACAAGAGGTAATTGCCAATCACACAAAATATTTTCAGTTGCAGAAGATATGAAGAGCTCCAGGGGGAAAGCTGCAATATGCTGTACAATGCAGATAAAAGCAGCAGTAAGAGAGTTAAAGGAATAAAATGGCGGCAATCCGGTTCTCACTTTCTTTTAGGGGATGAAAACCAGAATATGAGACACTATGGGGCAAATTCACTAAGCGGCGAAAAACCGCTAGCGTTACCTTCGCCGCACTTCACCAGGCGAATTTTCACCAGCGCTATGCTAATTCACTAAAGTGCGAAGTTACACTCAGGTCGGCGAACGGTAGCGTAGTTGCCTGGCGTTAGGGTGTGAAATTGCTCCAGTCTATCTACTTCACTAGCGAAAATTCGGCAGTAATCGGTGTAAGTGTATTTGCAAAGTTATGAATTGACTTCACGCTGGCGAATTTGCGCTAGCGTTAGACGCTTCGCTCTTTAGTGAATTTGCCCCTATAAGCACAGCTGCAGATCTGACCTAGAGTTTCTCCTTTATCTTCTGGTATTGTATCCAGTTAAATAGATGGGAAACTAGCAAACTGGGCTTTTTATAGTGCCTCTCTCTCTACCTATAGATAGATATGTTAGTAGAGAACAATAATTCTATGGAACTGTAAGAAGTGGGATAACTTAAACGCTCAGCAGGCCATGCCGTGCCGCCAGCTAGCCACTAAACAATAGGATGAGAAGGATCTCACTGTAATACCAACAATATAACAAGTATGGAATAATGAGGCAATTTTCTGCCATATACCGTTTGTGATTATGATTCCATTTGCAAAAGTGATCCTTCGTAATATTCAGGGGACTGCATCAACAGAATCACAGCATCTACTGATGTGCATGAAAAGAAACCATGGCTTCCAGTGGGATGCTGGGAGTTGTAGTATAACAGTATCTCATGGGTTGAAGGATAACAAGCTCTTATTTAGCCTAATACAAAGACCAATATCTAGGTCAATGTCTGCAAGCTCCCAAAGTCCCCAAAAATCATATCTGATTAAGATTAAAGGAGTTGGGAAACTGAATCCTGAATTTTTCAAGGAGAGATACAACCAAAAATGATTATGGCTAGAAGTGTTGTTTTTTTATCAACTTAATGGGAATGTCAACTCAAAAAATAATGCATTGCCTAATAAAATAAAACATAATGCTAAACGTTGCAATATACAATCAATACAAATGTTCTATGGCAGGCATGTCCAAAGTCTGGTCTGAGGGCCAATTGTGGCCCGTTTTCAAATTTACACCGGCCCACAGAGTCTATCATGGAATTAATAATAATGAATCCTGCTAGCACAGTGTGATCAGGAATCATGTAGCCATAGCAGTAATATTTGGGCACATTAGTGAAATGATCTGCCACATGGTCTATACTGCTGAAGGTGTTAGCACTAGACAATGAAAAGTATGCCATTTGCAATAAAAATGTAATAAAATAGTTAATTTGCATCTAATGTTAAGGGTTCAAAGATTCTCAGGCTGAATGGTTGGCCCCCACACATTTTCACGTCACCAAATCTGGCCCTCGTTGCAAAAAGTTTGGACACCCCTGTTCTATGGTTTCCATTGTATTGCTAATGAAAAGCAGTGTTTGTCTGCCCCTTTCTATTCTCTGTCCTGATGGATCAGACTGTTGATGCAATGGCAGCTGATTAACAGACCTGTCTTTTCTGGAGAACCAACAATTTTGCAACATTGTTTAAAAAGTAAATTTTCCATTTTAGTCTGTGAGAAGGAATGTCACCCACAGTAACCTAGATTTATCCCGGACAACAAAACTTACCATGTGCTATAAACCTCAAAGGTTTAGTATCTCTAAAACAAAAATGATCCAGGCCTTCAAACTTGTGCAAAAGAGCTGTCCAACATATATTTTGCTATGAGTGTCAGTGTGCTCTGAGCAGCTGTTGAGAAGCTAAGATTTGGGGTTGCTGCAAGCCATAAAGCAGAAAATGCAGTTTGTCTGCCACAGAAGTTGCTGCTATTCTGAATCACAGATCTTAACTGATAAAGAGCTATTGGGGCCTTGGGCTGGTACAGAATCCCAAAATATATGTTCTGCATTTCTTCACTATTTTGTTGTTAAGCATTAGTTCTCCTTTAAGTGGAGACATGAATCTGCTATTCACATTTAGTCAGTTGAGCGGGAGAGACAGTAACATTAGTCTTCACCCAATAAAAAACCTATTGTTTCACCATAAGCCCAGAGAGTGTGGATTTCTTTCGCTGCTGTGCATCTATGGCCGAAGATCACAGTGTTTTTATACAGGTCATGGGATCCAAGGTGACTTCTAATATAATCATATTTTGCAAAAGGTGTGATTTATCTATTCTAATACAAAAGTTTCAGGGAGTCGTGACAGAAATGACATCGCTAAGCTACGATTATAACCAATGACATCCCTAAGCAACATTTACTGGGCTATAATTTACAGGACATTCAAGTCTCTTATATTATATATATATATATATATATATATATATATAATATTTTTTCATATTCTATTTTAAATGCTACCTAAGGATGCCAGTTGTTGTAGTCTATTAGTATATCAATGATCAGTATTCAGGTAATTCTATGCTAGTGGCAGTGTCCCCGTCATTCTGAATGATATTCTATAGAGATAGAGAGAATTCTATAGTGAGTAAAGTAGCACAAGATAATGAGGGCATAGTTATGCATATAAAAGCAATTGCTACAATATACTGATATTGTAAGGAAGCAATAAAAGAATTTTTGTCAGTAGGTATGAATCTCTTGGAAACAACAAACGTGTTTCTCACAGATGAGTCACGGCACCCACTATGTACTTACAGGAAATAATATAGTGGGAGTGCTCACACACAGATGCACATAAATGCTCAGCATCACACAGAAAGGCTGCATTTAGGAGAAACCAAATAATACAACATATTGGGGCTTATTATCATGTATATTCTGTACCGTTTTCTTTTCTCATATTGTTTTCCTGTAGCAGCCTTTACCCGTTCCATGGACCCCAGCAACTTGTTGCAACAATTATTTTAAACAAAAAAACGGATTGCTAGAAATATGCCTTATTTACTGAAGTAAATAAGAACATTGGTTCCTGGACACTCCAAGGATATTTGAGCCCTATAAGCAAATTTGTCTTACGGGGCATCGATTTCCCTTTGAGCTGCTTATCACTACTTCTATCTTCTGAGCAGTACAAGAGGGAAGATAAGGGAAAACTGCTTTTATCTGGCCACTGAAAACAGCACCTGCAGTAGGCATATGTATGTTTGAAGAAAAATTAGCCACGCTCAGTTCAGTATTGGTATAAGCATAAATGCTGTAGAGTGCAGTAAACATGGAACTCTTGAGGTAAATAAAATATAAAAAAAAAAAAAAAAAGCATTGCTAAGCACTGCTTATAAATGATATCTCTAAGCACTTTTTATAATTATATGATATATTATATAGGCTGTTAATGGCTGCAAATAAAAGGGACAGTAGCAATATTACTAAAACACATATTAGCCACCCAATCTCAATTTAACATTTAGGAGTAAAAGAGAAATACCAGCAGTAGAACACTGCATTTTATGGACTATGAATGTCAGCAGCAATACAAGACAGACAGCATGTAACCACTGGGTAACCAGAGACTGAATGGACAGATATTACTATCCTGCAGTAAATGAAATGTCACTCAGATAGCGGCACCGAGAAATCAGATCCCAACAACGCAATTGTGCGATGAATATTCTGCAATACCTTCTCAAACATCCATCAAATACAAGGCATAAATAAGCTTTACAGACACAGCATGACAGCACAGCGCTGCATTCTTAGGCTGTACTGGTTCCAGCACATGCCAAGCAACTGGACACTATTATTATTCTTTATTTATATAGTGCCGATATGTGCAGCAGGGCTTTAGAGAGATAAAACACCATTCACACTCACCTCTGTGCCAGTAAAGCTTACAATCTACGGCCCCTATTACATTCACATTATTCCGCTATTTTCAAATACAGGGGCTCACTTAAAGGGGTTGTTCACCTTTGAGTTAACTTTTAGTATAATGTAGTGAGTGGTATTCTGAGACAATTTGCAATTGGTTTTCATTTTTTATTGTTTGTGGTTTTATAGTTATTTAGCTTTTTATTCAGCAGCTCTCTAGTTTGCAGTGTCAGCAATTTGGTTTCTAGGGTACAAATTACCCTAGCAACCCTGCATTGATTTGAATAAGAGACTGGAATATGAATAGGAGAGGGACGGAATAGAATGATAAGTAATAAAAAGTGGCAGTAACAGTATATTTGTAGCCTTACAGAGCATTTGTTTTTAGATGGTGTCAATGACCCCCATTTGAAAGCTGCAAAGAAACAGAAGAAAATTGCAAATCATTAAAAAACTATGAAAAATAAATAATGAAGACCAATTGAAAAGTTTCTTAGAATTGGCCCTTCTACAATATACTAAAAGTTAATTTGAAGGTGAACCACCCCTTTAATAGGTGCAATGTTTCCTATAGGTCTACAGCCACCAGTCAGCAAATAGCATGTAATGACCACCTGTCTCCATCTTATAGGTTGCTATGGGTTACTGCGCCAGGACAAACCATCTGCCCTTACATATGGGAGTATATGCTTAATTGCACAAGTGCCAAGAGCAACCGATAAGCAATTAGTTTTGCTATAAGCTGGAAAATGTTTGTTTGATGCTAGCAACTGCAATTGTACAATTTAGGCTCTACATTAATAAATCAGTCATAATAAAAAGTGCCCATTAATGGGTCCCAGAGCCAATCTTTAGCCCTTGAGTGGCTTATGACCTAAACAGCCTCCTCAACCCTCCAAAGCTTTTGGTTGTTAGGGGGTGCTGAGAGTTGTGGCTCCATAGTTACAGGGCAGACATTCCCAAAATAAGAAAGCAATTGCCTAATCTCCATGAAACAGAAGTGATTTCAAGAGAAAAAAACAATATTGCTTGCAGACAATGAAGGACCACCTCATTTTTAGTAGAAATGTTGCCAATGTACGGACCATGGCCAACTAATCACCAGGAAAGGAAGGTGCTAACAGTACTAAAGCCAATGACTGGAATTAGGAGAGCACAGTGAACACCTAGACATTCTGTACCATCTCCCCCGAAGGTTCATCCCCAGCATTGTTGTATTGTTATTATCTGTTATTAATTGCTTTACTTGCACTTCTTTGTTCAGCTATTTCTTCCAGGAATTGGCTATTGGTTTGTATGTATAACATTTCGGTCCATATTTCAGATGCTGTGGAGTTGCTATGACAACCAGCTTCTCGTTGCTGCGTGTGTGCGTTGAGCTCAAGACTCAGATGTTAAATCAGGGTGGTTTTTTGTTAGACCAAAGGAAAGATCCTAATCTTGATGTAAAATTTCTGTTACTGAAGTATATGGATTTCTCTGAAAGATCCAGAACCAGCAGGCCCCTTTATCTCATGGAGGACATGCAGCTCTCCAGCACCCGCATCCCCCCCCCCTCACCACCTGTATTTAACCACTCTGTCATTTCAATTAAGATATTGCACTTTTAAGCAAGGCTACTTTCCTTTCAACCTTTCTTCAGGTAAAACATATTACAATCTCTGAAAGAGTGAAAGCTGCCACACTGCTTGTTTCTGTAGTAAACTAAAAGACAATAATGCTGTTGAATGGTTCGTTTATAACAGAATAAATTACTAGAATGGTTGATGAGGTTCGATTTGAATTAAGCACCAATCAAACATACAATTGCATGTGTTTTACACAGCATAAAGTGTTAAGTTTGTATTGATTTTAAGATCAATAACTGGGGAATACAACATCCCTATATGAATTAGGGATGCATCAAATCCACTATTTTGGATTTGGCCGATTTCCCAAATCCCTTGCAAAAGATTTGGCCGAATACTGAACCAAATATAGTTAATAAAGTACCCCCTCAGCATATTATAAGTTACAGAGGAGTTTCATGACCATATAAAAACACAAGGTCCAAGGTACTTGATTGGGGTTACTTTATTTATTACATACACAAGTTTCAGCGAGTCATCTGACAGAAATGACATCAGAACTCACCGTTTATAACTGATGACATAAAAAAAAAAATCACTGTTTATAAGGATATAATTTACAAGATATGTACGCTTTTGTGTATTATAACTTATATTAACTTATAAACAAAGTGTTCCTTCAAAAGTATGCGGCTGTGCAAGTCTTTCCTTTGCCTGCACCTTTATAGAAGTAAGGTATTCCCAGCAATAAGAATGTTGGTATATTTTCATGTATTAATAGCCCCAATATACAAACACATAATAATAACACATTGTTTCCTCCCAAATAGTCACTTGCTACTATAACTTATGGTGCCCAATGGTAGAGGGCAAACAGTACCTGTTCTTTTACAGATGCCAAAATGTTAGTTGCAGTGGTTTCAGGCTCCATGCCAGTATTGCTGGGTGTTGCCTGCGTGATCTTCTGCAGTGCCTCCTCCATCAGGGGAGTCTGCCCCGGAACTGGCATCCCACCTGGAACAGAAGACAGGCATGTTTAGCTCAAAAGAACAATCAGTCTGTTACAAGACACTGCAGCATGTAAAGTGTTCTGTACAAGTCAGACAATGAACTAACAGATAAATGTATCAAATAATGTAGCAAATTGTAAAACTTCAGAATCTGCACCAAGATTATGGAGATGCCAGCCCAAACACCAGAGACAGGAACATTACATTTTAACCTTCAATTTGATGAATTATCTAGAAAAACCCTGGTCCCAAACATTCTGGATAAAAGATCCTATATGCAGTACCTGCATTTGTATTTTTGTTTCAGCTTTTGAAACCAGGGCTATCAAGTCCATACATAAACCCTTCAATTCCATTTTATGGTACCTATGGACTCTGCCCCCGAAACACCTGATTTCAAAGGAACAGTAGCACCAAGCGACATCACCAAACGAGCTGATCTTTCCCCGATATGCCACTAACGGGGTAATCTGAACGATCGGATTACGAGAATCGCAGTGGAATTCCGACGGGTCAGTCGGAAGAAAATCCGATCTGGAGGCAACCATTCAAGATGGAAAAAAGGCACAGGTTACGAAGCACATACAGATAAGCTCTGTCCAATTGTCCAAACTTGGCCCTCCAGCTAAGGAACTACAAATCCCACAATGCAATGAAGGAGTCTGACAGCCACAGTCAGGCAAATGCATTTTGGGACTTGTAGTTCCTTAACAGCTGGAGGGCCAAGTTTGGACACCCCAATACAATGGTTGCAAACTCACAGTTTTAACAAGTGCATACTAACAGTATATTATATGTTAATTACTTCAAAATGCTTTCATATTTTGGCATTGCTGTTCTTTTAATATACAAATGTATTTTCCATGTTAAGTCCACAACATACAAGGCATGTTATCAATGTCAAAGCTAAATAATATAAACCACATCCTTTGGTTATTCTAAACAAAAGTTAAAACTAAAACAATTGGAAAACCTAATAAACTTATATAGTAAAAAAAATGAACCTGGCATATAGTTGTAGAATAGCTGTTAAATATAATCAACAATTAACTAAAGTATTGTTCTTTGATCCTCCTTCATAGACACTCTTAAATCTGATTTGATTATTTTCAGTGCTTGTATTTACAGTTATTAGGAGTCTGAACATTATTGGCGACTCATAGTGGCGATGTCATAATACCCAAAACTACTTCCGACTTGACTCCATTACTCAGACTCCATGACTCTGACTCCACAGCTCTGTTTGGTGTCAGAGATATCCGTAAACCATAAAGTAGATTAATTTCTCCGGTATCATAACGATCAGTTAGACCTGTCCCCCTTGTCTGGAATTCACTCCAACATTCCAAACAATGTTTTTTTCCAATGCTCTCTTAAAACACATTTCTGCACCCTGTAAATATCAGCTTGTAGCCACAAGCCCTATTGGGCTCACTGGTTTTCAATGGAGTTTGACTGGAGCCATGCAGGCCTCATAGGGAGAAGTGGACTACAATGTTGTTGCATACCCTGCTAATTGTACACTGTTCTAATGAGCAAGGCCCTCTAACTACTGTATCAGTCAATAGTATATTACTGTATCAGTAATATATTTAGGGGCAGATTTATTAAGGATCAAATAGTAATTCAAATTGGTTTTTGGTGTTGATTTCTCACATTTTAAGCCCCCAATTTTAATGTAAATTTGATTGAGAGATTTATCACACCTTGACCATGGAAACAATTCTTATTTGAGTAAAAATAATTCACATAAATTTGACCTTCTATAAATCTGCCAATAAATGTATACACCCATCTATTGGACAGCTCAGTGGAATACATGTTTCTAATAATAATAATTATCATGTTCACCCGTCAGATCATTTTTCATCCATTTGCAAGGTTGTGCCTTGAAGAGCCGAGGTCTATACTATATGTGAGGAGTTTGTATGTTCTCCCAATGGCTGAATGGGGTTCACCCTGGTGTTTTCAGTAATCAAAAATCATTCAGACAGGACATGGACTTATCTGAATGATTTTTGATCGTTATATATTATATATATATATATATATATATATATATATATATATATATAACCTATATCTTGGATATATATTTATAGTAGACTGTGGGTGCCTTTCGAACTGGGGCAAGTCCCTTTGGTTCAGCCTGGATTTACAGGAATCAGTTACATAGACTCCCAACTAATAATAGAAAATATTTTCTGATAGTCTACCATAATGTGTGTGAATGTGATAGAAACCTTAGATTGTAAGCTTCACTGGGACAGGGACTGAAATAAAATATGTATAACCTATGTAAAGAGCTGCAGAATAGGTCAGCTCTGTATAAAGCATAACAACAAGTAAAAAAAAAGAGCAGAATCGATATATGTAAGAATGGTTCCGGTTGCTAGGTAAGTTAAAGGGGTGGTTCACCTTCAAGTTAACTTTTAGTATATTGTAGAAGGGCCAATTCTAAGAAACTTTTCAATTGGTCTTCAATATTTATTTTTCATAGTTTTTTAATGATGTGCAATTTTCTTCTGTTTCTTTGCAGCTTGCAAATGGAGGTCACTGACACCATCTAAAAACAAATGCTCTGTAAGGCTACAAATGTATTGTTATTGCCACTTTTTATTACTTATCATTCTGTTCAGTCCATCTCCTATTCATATTCCAGTCTCTTATTCAAATCAATGCAGGGTTGCTAGGGTAATTTGTACCCTAGAAACCAAATTGCTGACACTGCAAACTGGAGAGCTGTTGAATAAAAAGCTAAATAGCTCAAAAACCACAAATAATAAAAAATGAAAACCAGTTGCAAATTGTCTCAGAATGTCACTCTCTACATTATACTAAAAGTTAACTCAAAGGTGAACAACCCCTTTAAATCAGCTGGTGACTTTGGAGCTTGAGATTCCTTATGTGAATTTATTTCAGAGCACAAATAAACAAATATTGCATGAAACAGTAAAGGCAGAGCTCTATCTGCAGTGACACACTAATGAGTCTTTGGGTTTCCAACAGCAAGAAACAGGCCGGTCTAACAGAGAATATAAAGAAAAGTAAGTAGACATCTTTGTACGGGTGAATTGGGCACACTTTCCCTCACCCCGGCACACAATGGAGGTGAAATGAATGCGCAGCCACGCTCATTAATTTGACAAACCGCAAACTATTATTTTTATCTGTGAGAAGAATTCTTTTCTGTCCCGAGTTTCATTACCAGTCACATTTCCTTCTCTGAATTTAGGAGGAAACATTTATTAATGTTAATTGGAACAACAAAATGTATCATTAAGTGTCTCTGAAGAACACTTACCAATTTATAGGTTGAAGGGTATTTAAGAGACCTCATTAACTGCCGCAGAACTCCTGTTAAATACCCCTTAACTTTGATTAAATGGAGCATTTAGAAATAAGAAAAAAAAAGTCTCCCAATATCTTGCTGGTTAATCTTAAACTTTCAGCCTGCTTTTCACCCCCAATTCTAAAAATCTAATTTAGAAGCAAATCAAGCCAGTGAAGTCTAAAAACAGCTGTGGGTGGTTTAGAGGCGCAGACTTATTTCCACCTTACCACAACAGGAAACCACCAATCCCACAAGTGGAGCTTGGCCCACTATAACACTATAATTGCAGCACAAAGGTTTAAAAATAGTAAGAGGGACTAGAGAGCCAACTATAGGTACCTCAAATAAGATACAAATCACAAAAGGAAAATATCTCATGGATATACATTGGGTTTATCGAACCGTTATTTTCCCAGCAAGCAAACATCTACCTTCAAATTAGGGATGCACCAAATCCAGGATTGGGTTGGGATTTAGCATTTTTCAGAAAGATTCAGATTTGGTTAATCCAAGTGACTGGCGAAACAAAACCAAATCCTTATAATCATGTGACTTTTTGTCACGCAAATAATGGAAATTGTGGGTTTTTTTTCATTCTTAACCTTTTCTTGTCCTATTTTACATATGCAAATTAGGGTTCAGATTAGGGATGCACCGAATCCAGGATTCGGTTCGGGATTCAGCCAGGATTCAGCCTTTATCAGCAGGATTCGGATTCGGACGAATCCTTCTGCCTGGCCGAACCGAATCCTAATTTGCATATGCAAATTAGGGCCAGGAAGTTAAATCACTTGACTTTTTGGCACAAAACAAGGAAGTAAAAAATGTTTTCCCCTTCCCACCCATAATTTGCATATGCAAATTAGGGTTCGGATTCGGTTCGGTATTCGGCCAAATCTTTCGGGAAGGATTCGGGGGTTCGGCCGAATCCAAGATAGTGGATTTGGTGCATCCCTAGTTCAGATTCAGTCGAATCCCAAAATAGTGCATTCCAACTCCAGATAAAATTTATGTGTGCGCAAAATGCTCTCCTAGCAAATCAGGTTCCCTTGATATATTAGAAATTAAAATGGTTATTACTTTTTTTCTGAACCAGTGGAATAAACAAAACTAAATTGCATAAAAGCTCAGGGGAGAAGTTTGTGTGTAGTTCCCTTATTTATTTTTTTCTGACACAAAGTACATTCAGTTTCATTTTATCTGAGGATTTACATCCTCTTTACCAGTCTGTAAAAAGCAGCATTTCTCAGGGGACCCAAATTAAGTTGGGGAATAAGCTTTGTGATCCAAAAATTGTTTTGGAACCAATTTTCTCCTTTATTTGAATTGCAAATTCCTATTGTAGGAATAGGTTTCCCATTCTTAAAAGGGTTTTTGGAGAACCATGCTTTAAAATAAGAGAATGTGGCCTACTGAATGCTCAAAACATAGCTTCATCTGCATATTTTTACTTACATAGTTATATTTTAGTAGGGTATACAAGCAGCATAGTACCTAGCATCCTATCACATGGAGACTAGGCAGGACATTACCTGTATGTATTGCGTCAAGCTAGGGTTGCCACCTTTTGAAAATTTACTTACCGGCCGGCGGGGTCAAAAGGGGGCGTAATGGCAAAAGGGGCGGGACATGACATCAAAGGGGCAGGGCCACGCGAGCGATCAGCTGAAGACACGAGAAAGGTAAGTTTTCATTGAATTTAGTGCAAGGCAAGGGCCATTTTTAAGGGGTATTACAAATTTACCGGCAGCTACATTGCCGGTAAATTTGTAATACCGGCTCCGGCCTTGGCTGGTGTTTTACCAGCTAGGCCGGTAAAATACCGGCCGGGTGGCAACCCTAGTCACAGCCAACTGAATGCCGCATTAGAGAGAGAGCTAGCTAGCTAGGCTAGAGAGCTAGCTCTTCTACACAGCGGTTTGTCACATGGATCCACAGCAGGTACATTTTTTGAGGAGTAGCACTGAGGCCACACGAGAAAATAAAACTTAATTTGTTTTTAAAATGCACAAATCAGTAATCAGTATACATTTCACATAGACAATAACTGGATATGCAGTATATAACCTTTTTATATTACCAACACATGCCTGTTTTATTGTAACCAATAACCCCGGTTTGGACTGAAGAGGCCCGAGTATCAGCTGAGAACCATGAATAGACATAGCTGTTTTTTTTTTGGCATACTTGAGAAAGAAATTTGCACTTTCCGGGAGAGTTCTGTTCTTTAGATTATATAATCACAATTGTTAAAGGGGTGGTTCACTTTTGAGTTAACTTCTAGTATGTTACAGAATGGCTTATTCTAAGCAACTTTTCAATTACCCCTTTTTTTTTTTTTTTTTACAGTTTTTTTTTTTAATTTTTAATTATTTGCCTTTTTCTGAATCTTTCCAGCTTTGAAATAGGGGTCACTGACCCCAACTAACGATCTGCTGGTTTTTGTAAGTTTTATTTCTGTTCAAGCCCTCTCCTATTAATAATCCTGTCACTCATTCAAATCAGTGCATGGCTGCTAGTGTAATTTGAACCCTAGCAACCAGATTGCCGACATCACAAACTAGAGAGCTACTGCATAAAAAGGCAAATGCCTCAAAAAACGTAAATAATATAAAATGAAAGCCTATTGCAAATTATCTTAGAATAGCACTCCCTGCATCATACTTAAAGTAAATTTAAAGGTGAACAACCGTTTTAATGTAAGAATATATTTTGCATGGGATCAGTTTGCCTTTTAAATATAGTTTCCATTTGAGTTCTATAGAATATGCAAAAGGGGCAAATATAGCAATTGCCCTATGATTATGCTGTCCCAACCTTACCTGAGTCAGAGAGCACTGAGTTTATTTTCTGTAATCAGCCGTGTGCAGTCATACCCACATGCGGTCATTGTGCCCAACCTACAATTCTCACAATCTCAAAGTGAAATGAGGAAATCGGCTCTTCCCTTTCCCTTACTGACATTTTCCATTAAGATTTCAGCAGCACAGGCACAGGCTGATCACAGTTCATCAGTTCCAAGCTACTGTTTGGTGCAGATAAAGGTGGCAGGGGCTTTGGAAGGAATGGCTCAGAAAAGTTCAGATGGAGACGGATACATTAACTTTATCCCTTTGAATGGGTCAAAGAAAATCTAACTTACAAATCCTGTATTTTCACTCTCCCTCCTAGTGCAAGAACAGATTAATGAATACAGAACCATGGCTTTTGTACAGAAGATTTAATCCTCTCTGCTCTCAGAATGACTAAATGGAATAGAGAGAAACCAAGGGTATAATTAAGCTGAGCTCCAGCACTGGCTGATTTTTGGGTTCTCCTCACTGTCAGTGATACTTTAGGAGAGGAGACAAAATTATTTGATTATTATATTAACAACAATACAGCTTGCTTGGATGTGCCAAAAAGGCAACCTGGAAAGCAGGCAACCTGCCAGGAAAGATATTTTGTAGTCTAACCATCCCAGGCAGCAGGTCAGTGATAAGAAATGTAGGCAGAAGCATAAATGATCTATTCTCTGACGCATACAATCTTACCACCTACATTATGGGCAGTCACAGCCTATAACATTGGCTTGTTCTGTGCACCAACAAGGCTGCACTTTACTTCTCTTGTTTTCCATAGGACCCCTTTAAGGATACTGGTTAATGTCAGCGGATATTATTATATTTGCTTACACACAGTATATGAATTTACAAGCTTGCTAACTAAAGTAAATATTGACTTAAAACATTCCTAAGAAAGACGATTTTCCCTTCTGTCAGTGTGAGTGGAGCTGCACCACCCATTGACTAGTACAAGAGGTCAGAACTCAACATTCTAGAATGACTCACGGCAAAGTGGGCAGAGAGCTAATGTGGGGGGGGGGGTAGCACAGCAGACTATCGACTAAATAAAGTACAGATCTATGAAGTGTTTTGCACCGTAAGCCAACAATTAAAAGCTCATTAGTTAACTCGAAACCTCAGCCATAGACCCCAGCCTTGGCTTGACTGCCAAAGAAAGATGCAGAGATGCAGCTCAAATCCCCCTGGTGGCCTGGATTATAGCCCACACAATGCTAGTACCTTGTCACTATGTCTGGTACATAATGCATTTGCATCAAAGTGCTAGCCAGTCAACCCACAGATACTTACAGCACTAGGCTTATTATTAATTCACATTAATAAGTTAATTAAATCGGGCCTTATGGTAAAGCTACAAATGACTGTGGAGTTGCCGGGTGTTAATAAAATGATGTGGTTTTAGCCATTAGGAGGTATCCCTGTTTACTAATCTGGCTTTTATGACTTGAACGCTGCTTACACTTGATCAACTGGCGGGTGTGCAACCATTTCTAAACTGACAAATAATTTTGTCAATTTGTTACTACTGGCCATTCATGTACCTATTATATAACATGAAACAAAATGTCCTATAGTATTCACTATGAGTATGAAGGCACACTGATCCTGACATCCATGAACTATGATTATCAGTAGGTTCAGGGATTGGGTATGCAATATCTGCCAGGGCAGATGAGGAAGAGATAAGAAGCTGCTGTGGTCTGCCTGAATAACTGGAATAATAGATGGGTGTCTGTAGTTCCCTCGTTCAATATCCAACTACATGAACCACAGGCTGATCAGTCAGACAGCTGTAAAACGTCTGCTGTGTACATTCGTCTTTAATGTGCACCACTACAAATATCATGGAACTTCTAATCCAAGTACCCTACATGCAAAGTGGGGTTTGTTGTGTGTGTATATATAATTTGTTTTAGTATGGTAGTTTGTATGGCATAAATATGGCAGTTGGTAGATGGCAGGAACAGAAGCATTACTGGATCTATTGCACACGTTTCCCATTGCATATAATCTGCTATGCACCAAACAATCCAACAGTTTCTGCACATGAAACAATAGGCGCACTGTTCGGAGGATTAGGCATAATGCCAGCATTGTGTGCCTTCGTGCAAGTCATGATATTAACGGAAACTCTACTTTTTATGGGATTCAAGCAAGTAATCAAATGATCATGCCAATAAATGGCTGGCATACTTTAGGATCATTAGAATGATCACAAACAAAAAAACATTTGCGTAACGTGTCCTCTGTGTGATGGGAAGAACACAGCACATTTTACTGATGAAACACCAAGTTATTTGTTTGTTGCAGTTCTGGGTTCTGGGATAGTTTACAAAAAATATACGCAAAACCCAGGATGTGTTTTGGGGTTCAGCGAAATCCTAGCACTTTATGCAGGATTCAGAGTTAGCCAAACAGGTGCTCAGCCTAACCAAATACAAACCCTGAAAGCCATGTTACTTTTTCAGTATGGGACTTGTTATCCAGAATGCTTGGGCCCTGGGGGTTTCTGGACAATGGATCATTCCATAATTTGGATCTTTATAACTTCAGCCTACTAAAAAATAATTAAAAAGTTAAATAAATCAAATAGGCTAGCTTTACTTTCAATAAGGATTAACTACTATATATCTTAGTTTGAATCAAGTACAAGGTACTGTTTAATTATTACACATGAAGGAAATTGTTTTTAAAAAATTGGATTATTTGATTGTAAGAGAGTCTATAGGACTATTTGGAGCTTTCTAGACAACAGGTTTCCGGATAATGGATCATACAACTGTACAGAGAAAAAGGAAATCATTTATAACAATTTGGATTATTTCGATAAAATGGAGTATATGGGGGACGGCCTTTCCATATTTTGGCGCTTTCTGGATAATGGGTTTCCGGATAACGGATCCTATATCCTTAGTCATTTAGATATGGAGCATCTGGATATCTTTTGGCTAAAAATGTGTCCAGATATAGGGACTGATTTACTAAGAGTGGAAGTAAAAATTCGAATTTTTTAAATTGAATTTCAAAGTAATTTTGGGCTTCGACTATCGAATAGCCCAAAATTAGATTTGAGAAAAATTTAAATATTCGATTTTGACGTACTGGCCCTTTAAAAATCCTTCCACTCTGACTATTCGGCAGATTGCCATTTTAGCTTATGGGGGACCTCACAGAACTTGTCCTGAAATTTTTTCTAAGTTCTGAGAAATCGAATGATTTTGGTGAAATCTTTCGACCGAATTAAATGATTCGAACGATTTTTCATTCGATTGAATATGGCCGTTTTCAAATGAATACGGACTCTTTTGAACAAAAATGGCCATATTCGATCAAAAATTAACCCACCAAAATATTTTGATGGTCGAATTTCAACATTTTTTCACTTCGAAATTCGAACATTAGTAAATGTAATGTATCTAATAAAGGCATCTTGCTGTAGAACACACGTTTGATAAGAAAGGCAGGAGTCGTCAAGAATAATCTAACAAACGGTAAATTGTTATCCAGGGTGGAGAAAATCCAGCTGCTGGAATGCAAGACTCTACAAACAGATATGTTCTTACATGATGCAGTGAATCCAATGGATTAACAACGGATAGCAAATATTTGCTATTAGGCTGATGCCAATCCAGATGACTATACAGCACTTCAGCATTTTCTGAAGAAACAACGTAGAGGTCAGTCAAACCACAAGTCTGGTATGTGGGTGATTTGAAGCAAATACACAATATTAATTTATTAAAAAGTGTCCAGGGATTCAAGTTTATTTGTAAATGTTATTGCAGATGAAAGCAGAATTTCTTTTAGCCTCTTTCTGTTCGACTCTTAAAAACAACATAACAGAAGTAATTTCTCCTCCAGCTGCCTTCTGCTGCCTTTCAGCAGTCAAAAACAGCAGAGCAGAGATTATTATCAGCATTCAATAGCAATTACATTTACAAACATATTTAAAACCACTGGAAATGTTTAATTTAATGGATACAGAATTTTACATTTTGTTAAAGGGCCCCATTAGAGAAGACTGAATACACCATTCATTGTTATTTTAGACCAATTCTTGTATATTTTGAAGGTTTAAACTAAATAATAGACAAATATTGATGGTGGTTTTTCTTTCTATTGATGAATAGCACCAGGAAGTTTCATCAACATAGCTGTGAAAACTTGTCTGTTAAAAAAATGGAAAGTATGGATTAAAGACTGCTGTTCATCACACACAATGTTTTTTTTTCCCAAGTACTGCAGAAATCGTTTACAAATTATGATAAAATTATCAGAAATGAAAATTTAAGCAGTGATTATATAATCAGTGAGATGGCAGCATGCATAGCACTGCTATGGGATCAATAAAAGTGGAAGTGCTTAGTAAGAATGCTACTAATGTGGAAGCCATTGTACTTGCACACAAAGAGAGAGAAACTTTCCTTGTCATTGGAATGAGCAAGTGCCAGGCGAGAAGGGCAAAAGTAACTCCCCATCTGATAAATGGAACATCACATAAAGATGCCAAAAGGCATGTGACTGTCACCATGACAGTAATGGTATTGCTACATCTTAGATGTATGCTTGTTTTTAAAGGCAGAGTGTAGACTGCAACATGCAGCCCTTCAGAGCATGGAGCACACTTGGCTACTCTATCTTACTGTTACTATAAGGCTAAGGCCAGACGGGGAGATTCGGGGGAGATCTGTCGCCTGGCGACTTCTCGCCGCCAGTTCTCGCCCCCGAATCTCTCCGAATAGCTAGGCACCGCTGCGCACCGGCGAGGCTTAAAGTCGCCGGCGCTTGTTCACACGGAGCGGTGCGATTTTTAAAATCGCTCAAAATTAAAAAAATCGCGCCGCTCCGTGTGAACAAGCACCGGCGACTTTAAGCCTCTCCGGTGCGCATCGGTGCCTAGCTATTCGGGGAGATTCAGGGGTGACAACTCGCGGCGAGAAGTCGCCAGGAGACAGATCTCCCCCGAATCTCCCCGTCTGGCCTTAGCCTCTTACACACTAAATATTGTAATATTACTGAACATGACAGAACAAGCTGTGATCAGATTAAGAATATAATCATTATGGAATTGAAAAGCCTTTTGGTCACTTTTCCCTACATGCCAATATTGAGCTATTAACTCTACATGCAATCACAATGATAAAAAAAAAAAACTGGTTTTAGGCTGTCAGTTCTATGGGGCAAATTCACTAAAGCGCGAAGTGTCTAACGCTGGCACTTACTCGCCAGCGTGACTTCATTTCGCAACTCCGTCAATTTACTAAAAGTGTCCCTGTCAAAAATTCGCTAGCGAAGTAGACTAGCGCAACTTTGCAACCTTACGCTAGGTGAAGTTGCTCACTGACGAAGGGACGTAACTACGCTAATTCACTAAGATGACCATGTTACTGAACGTTACCTCTTGTGCTAGACTTTACTTCGCCAGGTCAGACCTGGCGAAGTTCAATACAATAGATTGGAGTTTGAAAAAGAGTGTAAAGTTTTTGGGGGTTACCGTCCTTCCCCCCCAACATTTCCTAACATATTGCACCTCAAATATACAGTGGGCACATGTTTAGGGCAATAGGACAACTTTATTTAATTTATTAAAGGTTTCCTGGGCTTATGTAGTGTAATGTAGTGGCTGTCACATATACTTCTATTATACGTTTAGCTTCGCTCTGTATGCAAATTAGGCATCGCTAGCGTAAATGCGCTTTGCTTGGCGAAGTAACGGTAGCACAACTTCGCCAACATTTTCGTGAATTAGCGGCAGGCTGGCGAAAATTCACCTGGTGAATTGAGGCGAAGCCATAGCTAGCGCATTTTCGGCGCTTAGTGAATTTGCCCCTCAGTCACCTGCCAATCTAAAGTAGTCATGCCTGTTACAGGGTTGAAGAATGTGCGTGAATAGAGATCGTGCCATTAAACAAAAAGCAGAGACAAGATTTTTTATTTACAGTATTTCCCAAGCAGAGTATGACATCTCTGATGCATGTGCTAGAATCATGCATAGAATTGGGTACCCAAGCATCACCCACATAAAAAAGGTATTTTGAGTGTTGCTCTTAGAAAGATATTGGAATGGGTTTGGATCTCAACATAACCAAATTTTGCTCCTTTATTTCTCTCCATTTTGGTTGGATCAGGAAAGTAGGTCAAATATGTGGGTCACATGGTTAAGTTTCAGAAATTGGTGCATGGCCATTGTACTACTCTACATTTGAACCTGGATGGTGCAGACCACCTCTGCGTGTTTGAGGTAGAGCTGGGCCAAAACTAAAAAAAGCAAATGAACCAAGCTGTCCATCCTGTAATCAGATAGCTAAATGTGGAAGTGGGACATGGGAAGTGACACAAAAATCTCCATTGAGTGATGCTTTTCCGTGTGTGGCTGTTTTATTACGACAGTTGCTAATGCATATCATTCTGCTGCCCCTCACTTTCAGATCACACGAGGCACATAGGCCCATGGTCAACCCAGAAACAAACTGGCTGAGGAGGATACCACAGAATGCTAAAAGCACCAAGTGCATGAGGGCCAATTCTTTATCAGCCAAGGGAATATTTTAGAGCTTTGTTCAGAAAACAGTCAGTAATTTCTTTCCCACGGCTTTCAAAGGACTGTGCCCCGTTTGAGCTATCAGGCATTTCGATTCCACGACAGCTCCCAATTTGGTGGGCCCTTTATGCACAATAGGATTAGAGCTTTGTGCTGCCGGCGTGCCTTTAATATCTCAGGCAGTGACCTTAGCTAAGGGCAAAAGGGTATGCTCAGAATTAAACGAAGTCTGACTTCAAAAAGAGATGAAGGATTCCTTTTAAAGTTAATTCCATGTGAGGAGATAGGAGTAGGATTGTTAATGTACAGAGGTACCATCTTGCTGCCCCATTATGACACAGAGGTGCAAAGAATTCATGTATAATTGGCATCTTGTAGTATTATTATTACAATCAAGTATTTTAAGAGCACCAACATATTGCACAGGGCTGTAAAATGAATGTGCTTATACTAGGGTTGCCACCTTTTCGTGTGGCTGATCCCGGACAGGGGGCGGGACCCATGATGTCAGTGGGTGGGGACAATTACATCAGTGGGCGGCCCGTGTCGGCAATGGGCGGGGCTATGACAAAGCAATCGCCAATCGCTGTGTAAATCAAGCTCATCGGGCCCGTTTTTCCTTATTTGGAAAACCAGGCAGGAAGTATTGACCGGAAAGACCCAAAGCCGCAAAAAGACCCAAAGCCGCAAAAAGACCCAAAGCCGCAAAAAGACCCAAAGTTTAATTCCGAGTTCCTGTGATTTCTGATGGCGGCCCTGTTCATGGCAGACGCAAAGATCCATTCTAGATTTTCAGAATACAGTTTATTTTGTTTAGCTGGGTTCAAGCAGGAGAAACCAATTTCAGTATACTTTTATTTTGCATGCACAACAGCATGTGACAGACGAAGGCGCTGTACCTTTGGTATAAACTATTAAAATGGGAATGGATCCACTCAGGCAAGGGAATCAGGCACCCCCATTTGTGAGCTTTAGGAGCTGAGGCAAGGAAATCCAAGCAGAGCAGGGCTTAAAATGAAATCCACAGCTGTAGGGCAAAAGAGGTCATAAATTCATTATCCTGCATTCCATGCTTATTTAGAAATTCGCTGCGGCTTCACACAAATGACATTTCTGATGGAGTAAGTAGCACACTGCTGAGATATGTTATAAAGTGCTGTTCATTTAGGATTTATGAGAACAAGTATTCCAGAACCAAAGTCTAAACTGCGCTCCTAGGAAGAGGAGAAAAACTGCAACAAAGCAAAAAAAAAAAAAAAAAAGAAATCACACAGAACATTTCCCATTTCACTACACCTGAAAAACACTACTCCAGGAGTGAAACCAATAGGTGGGGTGAGGTGGGTGTTGTCAACTGTATAACAAAAAGCAAATGTAAGGAGCAGCATGCCAATTATATCTGATAGATCGATATCTATAGCTTTGCAGTCACTGGGAAAGAACAAAGACCACAAATCTAGTGTCACAACTATTCAGGATCATGGCTTTAAAGGAGAACTAAACCCTAAAATTAATATTGCTAAAAATGCCATATTTTATGTACTGAATTTATTGTACCAGCCTAAAGTTGCAGCTTCTCAATAGCAGCAATGGCCCAGGACTTCAAACTTGTCACAGGGGGTCACCATCTCGGAAAGGGTCTGTCACTCTCATGTCGAAAACATTGTATAACATTTCTAAATTTTACATAGAAAATGGGGCAGTATCCAACTGCCCAATAAACTCCACTGACAAATTTGCATAGAAATCATCTTAATGAACTAAAACCTTGCTCAGTAGAGCAGAAACGTAATTTGTCTGCAAATGCCTGGAGTTGGTTGAGCATTTTGCCTGATCTAACTCGTATGTAATGAATGTCTGGGCATATGTGCCACACCATGTAACAATCCTATCCTATTACCTATTGGTAAAAATTATGCTTGACCCCAATGTTAATTGGGGAAAAATCTAAATATACAGGAAGGCCGGTATTTTTTTCCGAAAAAGGAGGCAACCCTACCTCAGGCCCGGACTAGCAACCTGTGGATTCTGGCAAATGCCAGAAGGGCTGCTGTAAGATACCATTGAAAAGAGATCCCTAACTAGTGGCTCGTGAGCAACATGTTTCTGACCAAACACATGGCAGTTGCTTCCAGTGGCCTCAAAGCAGGTGCTGATTTTTTTCATTTCTGGCTTGGTGGCAAGTTTTATTGTAGAATAGCAGATGTACTGCCAAACAAAGCCTCCTTTAGACTCCCTATCACCATGGGGCTACCTTAGTCCTTATTTGGCATGCCCCCCTGCACTTATTTCATGCGTGTTTTGCTCCCCAACTCTTTTGAATGTAAAAAAAAAAAAAAAGAGGTTGGGGACCCCCATCATAGACAGTCACTATTTATTTGGTAGTTGGGGGTTGCTTAGGCCTCTGTGCACTAGAAATGCCAGGGCCTAGTCAGAATCCCAGTCAAGGCCTGTGGCCACTCATATTGTATGCATCTTTAAGGCCACATGGGATCGGTTGAATAATGTGCTAGATCAATCAGTGCATAGCCACTTTAAGCTGCAGTATAGAACTGTAACAGGCTGTTAAAAATACAAAAACAATGGCAGCCTAAAGCTGGCCACATGTGGACTGATAAATGAAGCCTACTTAAGGTGGCCATACACGGAGAGATCCGCTAATTTGGCAATGTTGCCAAACAAGCAGATCTCTCCCCGATGTGCCCACCTTGAGGTGGGAAATATCCGCGTGATCTGATCGTGGGCCCTAGGGCCAAACGATCGGATCATAACAAAGGGGTCGGATTGCGGGACCGCATCAATGAACAGATGCAGCCGCGATCCAATGAGATTTTTTGTCCCGTCCGATCGACATCTGGCTGACTTTCAGCCAGATATTGAACAGGGAAACCTGTCGGAGGGCTCCACACACGGGCCAATAAGCTGCTGACTTTATTGGCCCATGTATGGCCATCTTTACTACTTTCAGACTGATTTGGCAGCTTACTGGCCAATGTATAGGATCCACTGATCAAACTGCATGATTAATAAACCAAAAAAACTTACAGAGATTGATCAGGAAGGTTTAAAATGCCACATTGGCATGTTGATGCAGTCCTTGCTTGAACGGTCTCTGTAGGCCCTTGGGACCAACAATCATATTAGAATGATTTGGCTCAGGAAACAAAATATTAAGAAGGCACTGAATAAGAAAAAGTAATCTAAAGGCACAAAGATGAGAACGAAACAACTCAGGTCAAATTGTACAGACACCAGCTCATTTGGTGAACTCTAGGTGTATAGCAAACTTAAGTATAGCCTTTGTACGAAAACAAAACTCAGAAACAAAATGTTTTTTTTTTTATTTAAGTTGGTGAATCAACATCAAGATCCAAAAATTGGCTCAGTAGCAGTTATAACGACTGTAGATTAATAAAACAATTGTTGCAGCTACAATAACAGTATGGGGGGCCCCAAACCATAAGTAAAAAATTCCAGGTACAGCTCATGTAACTTTCACAGAGTTTCTCCACGTATCTGAAGGCAACAGGCATGAGAAGAATCGCAAAAGTCCTGGGAGAATATCAGAATTGAATGAACAATTTCGTATCAATGATCTTCCAGTTGGAGTTTGGTCCTTCATGTGCAGAAAATTGCAAAACAGCACAATATTGCTTGCCTTGGAAAAGGTTACTTATTATTACAATATGAAAGGGCATGAAGACTGCTGAATGCATCACTGAGAAAATTACTAAGTGATTACAGTATTCAGGAGAGTGAAGGTACAGATGAAGCAGTATGAAAATTGTAGAGAATTATGGAAAGATAAGCTTCCCCTGCTTGGCTGAACTCTGGTTGAGACGTAGCAATGCTGTGTAGGATTCCGACCACTGGGTTTGGCATATATAATTAATATTAAGCTGTTTGAATCACATCACATCTAAACACAATACAAAAGAAAAAAAAAATGTCAAAAGAAATGTAAGAAGGCCTGAATAAGAAAATAGCGTCTACAGGAGCAAGGAAGAGGGGGAAACAGCATCATGTCATGTTGGCACTAGAGATCAGACATCTGTCAGCTGTGAAAGCATAAAAATTACAGTGCCGCCTTCCCACTGCAGGTGAACAGCAATTCCTACATCCAACATTCTTTTATATTAAACGAGATTTTTTTTCTTTCACAGCACAGAGATGGTACGCACAATAAACCCAATCAAACACATTGACTGTCTCCTTGAAGAAACGATCGAAAGGTAGAAAGAAACGGAATTGAGAAAATGATTGCTGCTTACTAAAGGAAAAATTGATATTTTTTTAATTACGTTGCTACCATTGTCTGTAGTGTCTGGGGTGCAGGGTTGTCACGTACAAGTGTTATTTACATTGGGGCTATGGAGGCCGGTGGCAAACGGTTTAAATACCATATTAGAGAATACTACTTGAGGGGTGGATTAATTTGCCCTATACATACAAACTGGAGCAGGTATAGTTTATGACCACAGGAAAAAGGAGGGAGTACTTAACATTCTTCAAAATACCCGTCTAACCCGTGGCTTCAGTTCACCCAATATTATTTTCAAAAGGCCTGATGCTACAGCACTGAAAGGTTACCACTCAAAATCTTTCTTTTGCATTTTGTTTAATGAAAATATTGAATAATTATTTTCTCTTTGTTTTTACTTTTAAATCAATGAGGTGAGTTTTACCTATTGCCCACAAAGTTATTAACTATCCAAAAGCCAAAAGTTTTGTAACTGGCAAGTGTATCATATGCCTAATGTTGGGTATGTGAAATTTGATCCCATCGGTTCAGTGGCGTAACTACCAGGGGTGCAGAGGGTGCAATTGCACCCCCACCCCCTTGGGGCCCATCAGAGCCACAATAATGGTTATGCCAGGCAGTTATCTACGAGGAAATTCTGCAGCACACATGCCATCAACACAGCAGCATGGGATTTATAGAGGTAAGGGCCCAACAGGGGTGCCCATGTGCCCATCCTGTACCAGGGCCCACCAGGGAGTAGTTACGCCACTGCATCTGTTGGTGAGACTGCCAAACAACAGATCCATCAGGAGAGACATGCATTAACAGGTTAACTGGATCCTTGCTTGATGGTAATGTAAAATCTATCCAATATGATGTGTGACTAATACAGCCAAATTTTAGTCACACGGGCCTTCTAAATGTCCCATACACACAATAAATTTAGGGGGATAGATTCAGAAGTTAATATTAGTCTATCTATAGCCTAGTTAAAGCTCTAGGGCAGTTGAGTTGGTATCTTACCTAGACTACAGATAAAAGATGGCTGATAAGATAACATCACCCTACAATATAAACTAGAATTTGTCAAATGAAGACTCAAACAAAAATAAAAAAAATGAGTAGATCGCATTTCTCATTTTCATTTGGCTGTTATAGGTCCTTCAAGCCAATGTCCACCTGAAAATGACACACAGCACTTATGAGTAAGAAATTATCTTTGGGATATACGAGATAAAGACATTCCTCTTCTAATACACAAGGGAATAAGCTCAATTTCTGCTCAACTATGCTTGTGTTTATCCAGCTGCAATAGCCAGTAATGAAAGATGTGTGCAACAACCTGTACAGCTTCCCACTCCTGGCGAACACCAAGAACCTGTGAAAATCCCTACATGACCCTTGGCAAGCTTTCAACTCTCAGTTGACAAATATGGTCAGATATGGCTTTATATACCTTATCTATAGGGAGACATTATAGAATGGGCCTATAAATAGTGCAGGTTACACTACAGGTTATTTGTAGACCTTAAAAATAATCTTTAGCTTTGTGTTTATAATGTAAATATTAAGAGAACAATGTAACTCTGTTGCAGTTGCAGGGCTTCCACTTGTTGCCATAAAGGAGTTTGTATTAGATTGTCTACAGATGCCACTGTTCTTTTTCTTTTAATGTCTTCTCTATATTCTCCTAAGATTGATCCATTGATTTGAATGTGATCAGCCCATGTGCAACCCAAGTTCCCTCAGCTCCAGCTCCGCTGGGGGGATTGCAAGTCAACATCCTCCACGCAACACCAGTATTTGCGTTATTCAGTAGAAATGGCAGTACACCAAGGCAACACCCTATTATTGAACTCTATGGGATCCACAGATTTGTAAATACACTACACTGAAATATGCCATATATTTTCAATATAGTGGGCAAACACTATCTAGATTGATTGCACATATATGTAATTGTGGTATTTTATGCTGGTGATGAAATTACATTGCATATGGACGATCGGTCTGGCTAAATTTAGCATGTAAACTGCTTTTCCATCTTGGCTTTTTTCCCAAACAAAAGTTCACAAAAAATTCTTACAAAGGGAATTGACAGGAATAAGAAAAAACAGAAATGCATTTTGGGAAAAGAAAAATACAGGCTGAAAAAGTGCATATTAAAGAATCTTACAAACCTGGTATATATATATTTAAGTAAATATTTCCCTTTTACATCTCTTGCCTTGAGTCACCATTTCATGATGGTCTGTGCGCTGCCTTAGAGATCACCTGACCAGAAATATTTCAACTCTAACTGTAACAGGAAGAAGTGTGGAAGCAAAAGACACAACTCTGTCTGTTAATTGGCTCATGTGACCTAACTTTATAGTTTGTTTGGGATGTTTGTGTGCATCGTTGGATTCTAGGATCCCAGGAGGCTGTCCTAAATGGCAATTTTCCATTTATGATTACCCAATGGCACATGCTACTAAAAAAGTTATTATTATGAAAATGGTTTATTTACATGAAGCAGGGTTTTACATATGAGTTGTTTTATGCAATATCTTTTTATAGAAACCTACATTGTCTGGGGGGTATAGTTTTCCTTTAACACCGCTTGTCCCTAGCCTAAAGCTTGTCTGCTATTCCAAACCTTATCATGGGCCTATTTTTTAGGGATGGACCTGTAATCTAGGATTCGGTTCAGGATTTGGCCAGGATTCTGCCTTTTCAGCAGGATTCTGATGTGATATAATCAGAATTCTAATTTGCATAGAATAATAATTTTCATCACAAAACAAGAAAGCAAAAAACATTCTTTCTACTCTTCCCTTTCCTGACCCTAATTTGCATTTGCAGATTAAGATTCTGATTTAGTTCTGTATTCGGCTGAATCTTTCACAAAGGATTTGGGGATTCGCCCGAATCACAAATAGTGGATTTGTTGCATTCCTACTATTTTTTTTTTATAGAGGAATATTCTCAGATATTCCCTTTTCATCAAGCCCCAATAGCAGCACATGCTCCAATTAGGTAGTATACGGGCCAAGAGGTTTGTTATGGTGCTGGTCGTATGATAATACTCTTAAACCACACATTTTACTTGTCTTCCGATCTAGGCACAAATCTGCTCCATTACTGCTTAAGACTACACTTTAAAGTTCTGCATTATCGTTTTTATACTGTGATTTTTCCTAATCTATTTTTAATTAGGTGCTACTAGTACTACAGATATAATAATTCCTTTGTAGATTTAAAGTGCATCTAGCTAATGTGCTAAGTTTAAAAGACCTATTAATCTGATTGGTAGACAAGGCCAACACCCTATTCAGCAATATAACACGCAGTACAGTAAAGCGGTCGATGTGGTACTCATCTAATGGGAATCACTGAAACTTACCCAAGGCCCCAGATGCAGGCACATTCAGCAATATAAAACAAATCCAATACAGATCACTTGGCAGCAGAGTTGATAAAAAAACAAGCATCAGAAAAGTGCAAAGCACGACCATTCCTGTGTAAAAGCGCTTGGGCTTGTGAAGGCTTGCCACTGCAATTAGCGTGATTAGGAGAGAAACCTGGATGGGGAGATTTGTAATCTACTTCCCTCACAACTGCTGCTGAAGCGTGAAGAGCATTGCATATTTTTTCCTTATTATTTCTTTCATGGGTATTAACCTGAAAACGTGCAAGGAACTCTGCAGTGGGGGAGTAGCCCTAACATCATTACTCATCTATGAGCAGCCTGTACATAAAATAGCCATGGCAATTCACTCTGTAGCTCTTTTAAAATAATTATGCTGGAAACCAAGGAACACTATCAGTGCTGGACTTTAACATAGAAAGTATGAATTCATGGAGAAAATGAACATTGCATGCTGTCAGACTGAGGTTGCCTATGAAGCAGTATACAACTGAAGTGTGCACTTAAAAGACAACTAAAGCCTTTAAATAATTATGGCTAGAAATGCTGTATTTAACAAATAGAAATTACTGTTACTTGTTCCAAGCCCACATATTCAGCACCCTTAAAACAGTACTAATGCAAGCTCCACACAGGAACATGCCATCTTTGATCTCGTCTCAGTGGCACTGCACATGGTCAGAGCTGATGTAAAGAATCTAAGCTTAAGGTTTGACAAAAATGAGACCCCAAAATTTGATTGGTCAAAGAAGCTGATGCTAAAGGGCTGTTTATCAGTCCTCCCATAGAAGGATAGGTTCGGAGTTGGTATATAAAACAATGGGTTAGGGCAGGTTAGGTGTGGGTGGAAAAACCTCAACCCATCCATCACTAAGGCCATGTTTAGAGGAAAAAAATGTCACTGCTAACGGTCAGTGGTTACATTAAGCTAGTGGAGAAACCAGAAACATAATGTTTAGCATTTTAAGTCTGCTTTATGCCTTCTTTAAAGTAAGGAGTATAAGAGCGCCAAGTGATGGCTGATGGGCAAGAGCATCCATCACTCTGAGGGAAATGCAATAAGGGGCATCTTGCTTCATAGCAATAAATCAGATGTTGGCACACAACATCATCATTGGTCACATGCTTACAGCTTTTTTTTTTAGGGTGCAGCACAGACAGAAAACCATTACTGGGTCTGCTCGATTTGAAAGAGAATTTGCCTTTATAATTTCCTGACAGTTTAATTCTGTTGCCAGTCTATTCAATAGTGAAAGGATAAAGAATAGTCTGCTGTCAGTCAACCATAGCTTTCATGTTCCTCCTGCAGCCTTGTCAGAGATCAAACATAAGGCTGCCCAATATTAAACCTCCTCACCCAGTGATGACAGACACATATGGCAAGACCCATACATTTATTGGGAAGTGAGACTGGACATTAGCAAGGCAGTAAGGCAATCTGAAAGAATGCTCGATTATCCAGCAGTAGCAGCTGAATTAATTTCAATACTGACATAAAAATAGAAAAGCTCTGTGGGCAATTAAGATCATGCAAGAATACAGCATGCGGATTGGTGTGCACGCATGAATACCAAAATATATATGAACAGGTGTGTAAAAATACCATGTTAAAATAAATCAAGCATCCTATCATAAATCATTTTACACACCTTTTACAAATATGTTCCCTAGACTATATGTAATAACAGGCTAGAGCAGTCACTTATTTAATACTATATAATTCTGTATAAGATCACCAGCCACGTGGCAACCCTCAGCGCAAGGCTTGGAGTATCTGGCTAGGTGGTAAGGCTTACATTTTACCATGTCTGGTTTATAATAACTGTGCACAAACTACCACCTGACAAATTCTGCCTTTTTTGTTATTTAATTTTAGTGTAAAAAAAAAAAAAAAAGGCGCTACATATTTTAGAAAGCCCTTTGTTATAAATTAGCAGGTTCAAACCTCGCAGCCTCATTTATATTGGACGGACTGAATAAATGCTGATCTTTAACACATTTGAAACTAAATTAATTAGGATTTTTCTGTATTTTAACTAGTAGAATGCTTGGCTTGCACTGACATTTATGCAAGACCGCTCCAGTATAAACATGTTTTTCCAAAGGCACAAAACCTTTTCACTTTCCTAAACTAGTCTCAGCATAATTTATGCTTAAAGGGCCACTAAGATCTATATCAGAAGGTTAATGCATTTTTTTTTTAACGAATAACAACCTGAATGGACAAAGAAATACCAGTCAAAGAAAACTAATCATAATTTAAGCAAATTTAAAATTTTATATGAGATTTTGCACCAGTTGTGATCATCAAATCGCCTGAAAATGAAAGTATGAATTCCAATTTGCACCTTATATTGTGGTTTGTCACTGCACCTTAAGATGATCATGATTTTTCAAAACAGTCATAATCACAGGGAAAGTCATGGTTACAGAATTGTGATTTCTTATCATATGTCTCTATGTACTGTTTATAGCTCCAAGAAAACCATTGGGATGTAAAACAGTTTCTTGATGCAAAGATAGATTGTAAAACAGGATGAATTCACAATGCCACACAATCTGTACAAAGGGCAAAAATATATGATTTCTCCCTAATCCAGTGATTCATGACTGTGGGATGGACCTTTGGAGGGCCCAGTCTGAAGACCAGTTAGGGACACTTTGGGAACAGTTCCTATTAACTGTCCTGGATACTCATGGAAGTACATCTTGACAGTCAGTTATTAATATAACTATGGTTTCGGGCAGACTTCAGTCAAATTTTGGTCCTCAGTGTGTTCTTGAACTGAACAAGTCCCTAAATCACTGCCCTAATCTAATCTTCATATTGCAGCTGCTTTTCCTCATGCAAATGGAATAACACATTTAGTCTAAATGTAGTCATGATGCATGTACCCATTCCTTTAGTCCATATGGGCTAGGGGGCACAAGGATTGTTTAAATCAATTTTAATGGCACCACTTAAATTTATATTTTGGAGTGGACATTTCTTGTTTATAGCACTGTTGATTTTCAAGGAAAAAATGCCACCCAAGGACATTATAATGCAGTCAACAGAGACCCCCAGTGAGTGCTATAACTGTATAGCAATGACTGAAATCCCTTTATGTGACTGTCCTCAAAAATATAGCAAGCTCTTTCTCCCCATCCCAAGTCAGGTTATACAATAAGCCATTAACTTTACAAATAGCTTCAATTAAAGGAAAGTTCTCTTAGAAGCAATTATCTTGAAAGTCGATAATGTGCAAACTGGTTTAATGTCACTATTCAAATTCATGATGAAAAGGAAAAAGGAAAAGAAAACAAAAAAACAAGTGCAGACAGTGCTCAGAGTTTTGTTTTCAACTCAGGATTGTAAATGATGGAAACCGGTTGAGATGGCATGAACAGGAGCTGAAGAAGATGTTTTATTAAAGGATAACAAATGATTTCAAGGGCAAATCAGCTGTTTGTGTTCCCATGTCCTAGTATACATCTAAGGAAAAATGTCTTGGCAACCAAACAACATTTTATGAATAATTTTGGTCCCATTGTCTAACATCATCACCTCCAGTTAAAGAACAGTGGTGACATTATAACGCGTGTGTGTTTGTTTGAAATGAATAGAGTCTTTGCTTCCTTTTCAGTGCATTTTTTGCCACAGTATTAAGTGGAGTGAAGGGTCCCTAAATTATGTATAGATTGTAGGTGGTAACTACAGGAAGGAGCTTCTTTCCTTCAGCACAGAGCTGATTTCGCTGATTAGTTGTAAAGTACGACAGTCAAACCTCCACGTTTTTCACAGGGTTGAATGAAATGGTGTAAGCCGAGAGAAAGTGTAGAGTCAGGGAAACTAGTCACAGTGATAAAGGCTCCCCACTAGAAAAAGCAACTCACATTATTGCACATTATTGATTTTCTTTCATGGAAAGTCACACACAGCATAAGAAACAAATACTACATGAACATAGCTCCAAGTTGCTGCTCATAAAACTCAAGGTAATATGTACCTGCAGGCAAGCTTTAGTACAGGTATGGGATTGGTTATTCGAAAACCCATACGGAATTTACAGAAATATACGTTTCCTGAAAGCCCTAGGTCCCAAGCATTCTGGATAAAAGGTGCCATATCTGTACAACCTGACCTGTGATATGTGGTAGACATTTCTGCGCTACCAGGCATCTAGCAAACAGTATGGATTAATCATATGTGGATTATTCCACATGATGCAATTAACTTGCCCTTTAATGTAGGTTTGCCTTATACAAAATGGCGATTTAATTTCCTGTTTGGAAACAGTTTTGGATGAAAATAAGCTATGCCATTAACAACAGCCACAATTGCCGTTAGTCTGTGCTTTAAGGCCTAAGTGCTTGAGAGAAAGAAAAAGTAGAACATTTAACCAAGCCAGTTAGTCACTAAGGGCCCTTAAACAATAAAGTATTCTAACTGTATCTGCATTGCGCATTTTAGTTCAGTTACGTGGGTACAGACGCGTAGCAGAAGCTATTATGCATTGTGTGGAGGAACATATACACTGGCATTTGTCAATGTCATGCACAGGATTATAAGGACCTGTGGTGGTGGCTCATTACAGTTCTGGGGTCCTATGTTAATTTCCAGTCTGGGCACTATAATCAAGGAGAGTTTATGTTCGCCAAGTGTTTGTGTAGGTTACCCCCGGCATGCTCTTACTGCTAAAATATATAGATCCTGATAAAATAAAAAATATTACGATAGTGGTGGGCTAATTTTCCAGGCCCGACCCTTTTCCCACCGTGTTGGAATTATAGCCCATTATCACGTGGCCAGGCGCATCACCATGTGACAAACACACCCAGTTACTGGAGTATTCAACTGTGCCACCAACTACAAATAAGAGATACCAGATCACCAGACAATACAAAATAATACATTAGATGTTAGTGTGAACATCACAATGGGATACATTTTTTACGTGGGCTGAATAGGAATTAAGTTGCAAGTTAGCAGACAGCAACGGAATAAATGGTTTATCCCTGTCTGTCGCTGATATATGACTGGTTAACACTAAAGTCTGGGGCTTAACACTGCTTTATCTGGCTAGCATAGAAAATCTGATGTTAAGCGGCCAAAATAACGGTTCTGCAAAATGGGCATTATCTGTTCATCCCTTCTAACCCCCCAATCCCTGGCACAGTTTTCCCGATTTAAACACAGGATTGAAGATAAGTAGAAAATGCAACTGTAAGGGTTTTTTTTTTGTAAATCTGTATTCAAACTGCAGTAGACTTTAGGTGCCATAATATTTCACCATTTGGTTGTAAAAAGCACACACATAAGGTGTCATTTACTTAGTGCAGATGCAGTGTGAAAGTACACTTTCTCAGCTTTTAATTCCAGAATTCTAGCACTATTGCAGTCGGCAGGGGGAGTTGCACCTGACTCAATTGCACCAACACTTCAATGCCAAAATGACAATTGCACTGAAAGTATTCTATGTCTGGTTGGCATCATTTTGGGCATTTGTTGAGAAAGTGTCAGATGTTCTTGGTGCATATGCACTTTGCCTATTGACACACAGCACTGTGGGGACCCTGGAGCTACCACCTGGATTGTAAGTAGCAGAAGGTCTAGGGTTCCTCTACATCAGTGATCCAAAAGCAGTAGCTTGAGAGCAACGTGTGGCTCCCCAACCCCTTGGATGTTGCTTTCAGTAGATTCAGAGCAGGTGCTTATTTTTGAATTCCTGGTTTGGAGGCACATTTTGGTTGCATAAAACCCAGGTGTACTGCCAAACAGAGGCTCCTGTAGGCTGCCAGCCCACATGGGGTTACCAATAGTCAATCACAGCCCTTATTTGGCACCACCCAGGAACATTTTCCATGCCTGTGTTGCTCCCCAACTCATTTTACATCTGAATGCTGCTCACAGGTAAAAAAAGTTTGGGGACCTCTGCTATACATCAATAGATGCAGCAGCACCACCATATGGAAATGCAAGGAGCACATGCTGATGCAACTCAAGAAAATCTAGGGGGCTTTTAACTGTGCTTGCAGTCAGAAATCACCCTTATAGACTGAAAAGGAAATCTTGACTGACCTTTCTGAGCAACCAATTTCTCTCTCTCGCATATATATATATATATATATATATATATATATATATATATATATATATATATATCCACACCGTAGCCAGCACTCACGAAAAACTGTTAAATTTGCCTGGGTGCAGTATCAAAACAACAATTACCAAGCAGCAAAGGAAGAGCCGCACTTTCAGGTCTTTAAAATAAAAAATATAGTTGTTTTATTTATAGGTACAGGAGGACCCAAGGAAGCATGCCAATTAATTCAAGGAGAGCCTGCTGACCAATGATGCCTCACCAACTTGAATGCCTAAATCTAAGCACCTTTTCAACTGGGCTTCATTAGTTATTTTTTAACAGTTTTTGAATTATTTGCCTTCTTATTCTAACTCTTTTCAGCTTTCAAATTGGGGTCAATGCCCTCATTTAAAAAACAACTGCTTTGTAAGGCTACAAATGTATTGTTATTGCTACTTTTTATCTCATCTTTGTATTCAGGCCCTCTCCTATTCATATTCCAGTCTCATATTCAAATCAATGCAGGGTTGCCAGGGTAATTTGGACTCAAGCAACCATACTGCTAAATTTGCACCCTGGAGAGCTGCTGAATAAAAAGCTAAACTCAAAAACCACAAATGATATAAAATGATAAGCAATTGCAAATTGTTTTAGAATATCACTCTTTACATCATTCTAAAAGTAAATCTAAAAGTGAACAAACAGACGTGGGGTGACCTCATAATTACATGATTAATAATAGAGGATATGCTTAGGAAAATAACTTTTCAATAACACAAGGCATGATGATAAACATTTATACACCAGTCACATCCATGTAACAGGCTAGATATTAAAAAACATTCAGGTTTTCTATTTAAAGATCACCAAACCCCTCCATGAACTTCACCTAATAGTCCATTGTCCACCAATAGGCCAAACCTATAAAATTATCTCCAAAGCATCCAAGAATCTGCAAATGGACTGTCACTTTTACACAACCCCTTAACATAGGCAATGCTCTTTCTTCCGAGACAAACTGGTGTTTTAGTGTCCAACAAACTTAGTAAATTGCTTTTTTACCTTAGACGCTGTGTTCCTTTCTCATTACTACAGTAAAATTGGCTCTTCAATAATGCAGTGGCGGCTGCTTGTTAATCCAGACTGCTCCCAGTGGCTAAGGCAAGATGATACGGAGGATTCCTTGATGGCAGCCTCATTGGAAAGCACTCTTAAAATGAAGAGATTTCAAACTCATAGGCCACAACTGATTTAAAGGGGCCACTTAGCAAACCTTAAAGTAAATTCTCTTTCTTAAATGTCTTTATTTATAAAATAACAATACTCCATGTACACATATAACTCTTGGCAGCTATTAAAAGGTTAGGCACAGCATCTGTTCAGAGTTTGGCAAGCTAGATGAACATAAGGCGGTAAGATTGAACAGGGGCTGTTATACATGGGTAAATATACAGCTTCATTGCATTCGTCATTCAAGTGGTAATTTATGTTCACAAAAATGTACATTTTTCAAACTGAAAACCAGATATAATATAGCTCATTTACAAACACTGTGTTTTGAGCAAAATGCTGTTTTTCTGATGCAAATCACTATTTCAACCCTCAATGAATTGTCTTACACCAGGAAATCCTAGATTGAGGAAACCTCATTCTACTCTCAGGTGGCCAGTTTATAATGACAATGACAAATGGTTAACTGCTCTTTGACTATTGCCAAACAATAACCTTTGAACCAAAGCAATAAGACGGCGAAGAAGGTGGCACCAATAAGGTCTGGCTTAGTAAAAATCCTTAACTGGTCAGTATAGACAATATCTGTTAGGATGAGAAAACTTTGCTTGGGACAGCCAAATCCCAAAATATAGAATACATAATCAACATAACCAACAGTAAATTATATAGAATTTTGGAGAAATCCCCAGGCAGCAGATTAAATGGATGTAGATCATTAGACCGCCAAGACAGAGAAACAAAATTAAATCAGAAGCTCCACAAAGCCAATGTAATTGTACATCAGCCTTGCCTGCGGAAAAGTAAAAATGAATCAGAAAGGAGCACAGTAAAGACAAAACAAATATTTGTCCCATTGTGGAAGGCAAATAATAGCATTGCCCTACTATAATAAATAAGTCCTGTAGACAGCCAATAAGTGTTGCTGCCAGCATAGTTAGTGGATTTCATGCAAACAGAAGTAATGTTTTATCATGAAATAAATGTTATATTTCACTGCAAAATCCCATGACTGGTCCCTACTGGAAGAACAACTATAGCTAAAATAGTCTGGTCTCAGTATCGGATGTGGGGATTGCCCTAGGGCCCACGGCTGGATCAGCCTGACATCGCCCACCGAAAGGTGGCATCGCCAAACAAGCGGATCTCTATGGCCACCTTAAACCACAGCAGTTTCCAGTGTCATTGCCCTAAAGAATTAGCACGAGGGGCTCAGTCTGAAGTCCAATTATGGTTATATTTGGAGACAATGCCAATTTGTTTTCCAAGTTGACCAAGAAGGTCAATTAGGGATCAGAGTTTACTTTTGGAACATAATAGCTAGTATACCAGTGTTAGGGGAAAAACTATTTGACTTTAAAGTGTAGGGGGGGGGAAATGCATCAGAGAAGTCTTAAGCTGACCATTCACAGATAGATCTGCTCCATTGGCAAGGTCACCAAACAAGCCAATATTTGCCCATACATCCACCCATGGGGAGGGCAAATTCGGGGTGATCCAAGAATTTGATTCCTAGGCCAATGATTGGATCATATGAGGGGGGAAATCCACTGGAAAAAGGCAACATCAATATACTGATGCAGTACTCACCTGACTAGACATACAAACCTGCCCGATAGATCTAATCAATGTTCAACCATACAGGTTGAGTAGGCAGATAAGTGGCACCATACACAAGCCAGTAAGCTGCTGGCTCAGTATGGGGGAGGCTGTTTTGGCAGCTTTTATCAGACCATGTATGGTCAGCTTAATCCTCATTTAATTAACATATACAGTTGAGATAAAAAGTCTACACACCTCTGGGAAAATGTCAGGTTCCTGTGCTGTACAAAAATGAGACAAAGATAAATCATTTCAGAACTTTTTCCACCTTTAATGTGACCTATAAACTGTACCACTCAATTGAAAAAGATACTGAAATCTTTTAGGTGGAGGAAAGAAAACAAAAAAAAACAAATAGTGTGGTTGCACAAGTGTGCACACCCTCTTCTAATTGGGGATGTAGCTGTGTTCAGAATTAAGCTAACACATTCAAATCTACACGCAGCGCGGCGATTTCCAGAATCGCCCGAAGTTACTTCGTGAGGAAGCTTCGGGCGATTCCCGAAATCGCTGTGCTACGTGTGGATTAGCGCTGGTGCTTTTTCATTTTAACAGGCGGCAGACAGGGAGAAGACAGTTCGGGGAGATTGTCGCCTGCATTTAATCGCCAGGCGACAGAATCTCCCCGAATCTCCCTGTCTGTCCCAGCCCTTAGATATAGAATGGAAGACAGTCATCATCAAGTGGAGAAAAAAAGGCACAACAGCGACATTACCAAGAACTGGACGTCCCTCCAAAATTGATGAAAAGGCGAGAAGAAAACTGGTCAGGGAGGCTAGCAAGAGGCCTACAGCATCATTAAAGGAGCTGCAGGAATATCTGGCAAGTACTGGCTGTGTGGTACATGTGACAACAATCTCATGCAATCTTCATATGTCTGGGCTATGGGGTAGAGTGGCAAGATGAAAGCCTCAAAACATCCAAGCCAAGCTACATTTTGAAAAAACACATCTGAAGTCTCCCAAAAACATGTGGGAAAAGGAGTTAAGATCTGATGAAACCAAGATATATTTTTTGGGAATTATGGCCAAAAAGTTCAGTTTGGCGCAAAAACAATACTGTACATCACCAAAAGAACACCATACCCACAGTGAAGCATGGTGGTGGCAGCTTCATGCTTTGGGGCTGTTTTTCTTCAGCTGGAACTGGGGCCTAAGTTAAGACAGAGGGAATTATGAACAGTTCCAAATATCAGTGAATATTGGCACAAAATCTTCAGGCTTCTGCTAGAAAGCTGAACATGCGGAGGAACTTCACTTTCAGCATGACAACGACCCAAAGTATACATCCAAATCATCAAAGGAATGGCTTCACCGGAAGAAGATTAAAGTTTTGGAATGGCCCAGCCTGAGCCCAGACCTGAATCCGATTGAAAATCTGTGGGGTGATCTGAAGAGGGTTGTGCACAGAAGCCCTCGCAATGACAGATTTGGAGTGTTCTGCAAAGAAGAGTGGGCAATTCTTGCAAAGTCAAAATGTGCCATGCTGATAGACTTATACTCAAAAAGACGGAGTGCTGTAATAAAATCAAAAGGTGCTTCAACAAAGTATTAATTTAAGGGTGTGCACACTTATGCAACCACATTATTTTAGTTTTTTTTTTTTTCCCCTCCACCTAAAAGATTTCTTTTTCAATTGAGTGGTATAGTTTATAGGTCACATTAAAGGTGTACAGCACAGGAACCTGACATTTTACCAGGGGCGTGTAGACTTTTTATCTCCACTGTAGTGTATAGGATACTAATGCCAGCACCAAGTTCCCAAAATAAAATGACAAAATAACACTGCATATTATATAAATACATGCTGGACGGCACCACCCTCCTAAGAGCTACCTTGTAGCTGCCCTTATGCACGTCAAATCTAATCATAGGTATAGAAATCAAAAGAAACAGTACCAAGGGTCTTTGCAAAAAACATATTATGGCATGGTATATTTCTGTTATTATATTGTTCCCCACCTGTATTTAATCTACAATGCAGCTGAGAGTGCACAAATAGCAGTAAACATTAAAACTATATACAAGCATGTACTCTTTATAAATAAGCAAAAACAATGTCTATTAAGACAGGACATTTGAAAGGATGCTATATTATGTTCCATATTGACAGTATAAGCATGTAAAGGATCAGAACTGCATAACTGATAGACACATTTTCATTAGTGGCTTTTTTTGAAGGAATAATATAATAGAAAGTGAAAAGAAATATAGCTCTGTTTATCATAAAGATATATTTAGAACAAAGATTGACTGGTCTTGTTTTTATTCACTTAACTTCCCTATGGTGTCACTGTGGGAGGAAAGAGGATAGGTTTGAGTAAAAGTGCAGGGAGAGATCAATTGGTACTGTATAGTAGGATCATGTGACCATCTTGGTAAAAAAATATAAAGAATTATTACACTGAAGTTAATAATAGGTAGGATCCTGCACACCTCTGGTAACTGTACATTATAAATTAAATGACAAGCTTTCTAAACAAAACAGTTATAATGTTCTGCTATACTGCAAAAAAGATTGTATTATTGCCTACAGCAGTGGTTCCCAAATTTTGGGGCAGACACCCCATATGGGTCAAAAGCATTGCTGGGGGGTTGGCCATAAACAAACAGATCCAAGCATAACTTAACCCAATTTGAGGAACCTGCTGGGCCATATAATTCTACAGCCTATGAAGATGGCCAAATCAATGCGGCCCTCACAAGAGAATTTTCAAACATGTTTGATAGACATTTGCCTGATTATTGTCCGGATATAAATCAGGCAGATCATAGGGAAATGCACCATACATAGGACAGTAAGTTACCACCTTAGTCTGCCTATGTATGGGAACTATTGCTAGGATGCTCTTTTTCACTCCTAAATCCTCATGGAAGCATATAGAGAAGCTTGACTTGAATTAACTATGTTATAAACATTTATTTGCGGTCTTATCTGTTCTTGCCACTACAGCAGTATGACAAAAACATATATATGCATTAGTACCACTAGTAATTAGTAATTAATAATGGTGCCCTGAGCATAGGTTGGAGTGTAAAGGAGAGCTTGAACTGAAAAAGTTACTGGCACTGGCTTAGAAAAGGGATATATAAAGCTATATAGCCTCATACTTCTGCGTCTATTTTGTTGAAATGGATTCCCAGAATTCAAGATTGCAGCCCAGAAGAATATGGTAACATTGAGACAAATGTCTAACAAATTACCTCTCCTCCCACATTAATACTACAGGAAACGAGGAAAAATAACACATTATGTTTCATGGAATATTGCAAACCACAGACTACTTAAAATTATAAAAAAAAGGCAGAAGGGTGGTAGCGAACACAGGCCCAATTTATCAGACTTATGTTGAACATATGTGCATCCTCCTGCTAAACACTGATTGCTGCTTGCAATACAATCAAACACAGAGTCCACAACATCTGTTGGGTGAATTCTTAAAAACACGCAACCCACTTGTTTACAAGACTAAATTTGATATTGCCAGGAAGAGGGATAATGCACATCGTTTGGACTCATCTTACTTCCTATTCAATGCAATTCAGGCAGATAACAACTAAAGCAATCTCTCCCATTATACTTCTCAATTAGGACACAAAACAATTGCAAATAGAGCCTCCTGTCCCTGAACAAAAGAAACGCTAGTCTAACACAACCTGGCTTACCATGTGCAATACAGATACAAATAAAGTGCTAGCATTGGTTTTTTTTCTAGGATTATCAGGTGCATTAGGCTTCAGGGAACTGTAGCCAAGGCTTATTGTTTGGAGTCCCATAGAGCCGGCACTTTGACTTCATTGGCATTTTAGCTACAAAGGGGTTTTTCACCTTCCAAACACTTTTTCAGTGAGTTGTTTTCAGATTGATTTCCATTTTTTACTGTTTTTTTTTTTTTTTTTTTTTTTTTTTTTTTTTTTTTTTTTTTTTTCAAATCTAATGTCCTTGTCTCTGGTGTTTGAGTCTGGCAACTCAGTAGTGCAGATTCTAAGCGGTTACAATTTTGCAACATTAGTCAGCAACATATATGGAGTATGGAGTAGTAACTTTTGTATAAATTCTAACAGCTGCCTTTAATGAAATTCAGGGATTCGGCTCAGCAAGGGACAAACATAAGAAACGTATCAACTAATTTAGAAAAGTTTATACAGTCGGCGACACCCCCCCCCCCCAAGCTGCTTTAGAATGTGAAAAATTAGACTTATAGTTCAATATTAGAATATAGAAAGTAATTAGAAAAAGTCTTTATTTCTGGGGAACAATCTGAAACAAACTGAAAAAAAGTGTTGGAAGGTGAACAACCCATTTAAATATTCTAAAAAATGCATGACAGAGGGGTTTATGCCGAAACGTTGCTGTTCACTAATAAAATTGCAAGGGTCTGACCCTGCTTGTATCTGCCTTGTGTGCCGGTGATTTTCTGCCCTTTAATTATTCGCCTACATTCGTATATTTTACTGCACTTCTTGTCAGACTTGTTTTCCAGTATGAGCCCACTTGGAGGTCCAGTTCTTGCTCAGGTTGCCCTTCGATTATAACAAGGACAGATACATTGGATACAACAGATATTGGTTAGTGATCATTCAGCCATAGTTCCAACCCAAGCCCAGCCTAATTGTGGGCTCTATGGCGTGGAGAGTTACTATGTGTATCTAGGAGATCACATAGCAACTCCCCATGCCATAGTACTATGCCTCTCCGGAGGGGCTATTCCGCTACATACCTCCCAAAATTTGAAAATAGAAAGAGGGACAAAAAGATCTGGGAGCCACATATGCCAAATTTTTTGGCCACACCAGCTATACCACATCCATTTTGCAAAATAGAAAGTTTGAACACATTTCTGGGGGTGATATTACAGTTTTGCTAATGAAGTTGAACAGTCTAAGCTGCAAGTCACAGTTTCCTTAAGAGACCTTGTTATCTTAAATAGTTACAATTGTATCTTTACTTGTTTCACATATAACTAAGTGCAGCTGCCATGTATTCAGGGCTCTCTGCCAAAAGCCTCTTATTTAATTACATTTCAGAAACATTGTATCTTTTCCCGACTGTTCAATGCAGGATATCAAAAAGAAACTCGGGACAGTCCCTGGACTACGGGTTGAGTGGTCAAAATCGGGACTATCCTACAAAAAAACGGAACAGTTGTGAGTTATTCCATTTTTCAGAAGGTTTCCCTATAAAGGAAACTTATACACATTCCACATTGTTAATCAAGAACAACCACAAATCTGGAGGGCTGCAGTTTCAGCATTCCTAATTTAAATGTCATTTTTACTAAATTCTTTCTGGGCAGAGTGGGGCATCAAATCTCCTAAAACCAGAATTACCCCCAAAAGCCAAACAGACCTTATCTATGAGAAGTAATCCTAAATCCCAGCAGTCAGAGTTAATATTTTGTCAAGGTGTGGTCAGGGAACAGTTCAAGAGTTGCCCTCAGTCAAATGACTAATTACTGAAATTAATGCTGTAGTTGCACAGATTATAGTTCAAATACATAAATATACAATTAAGCTAACAGTGCCTTACGTGAGAATTCCTGTGTAATGATAATCCTATATAGGTGGGTCTTTGGGGCAACCAGTGAAATCACCCTATTGTTATAGTCCTCACAGGAACAACTGCAAAAATGACCCCCCGCCCCCCAAAAAAAATAAATAAAAACAAGCCACATCACAGGAACTTAAATGAGGTCTTTAGCAGAGGCTTTATACAGAATTACAAAACAACACAATTTTTCTTTTTGAGTTTATTTTCTAATAAATACACCCCCAATAATATTACTTAAGAAGAGGAGATTGAACGCACTCCACTCCCCTGCATGGCACTGACACCTTAAGAAAAATTTCCAAAGCTTTATTGTGAAACTGCAGAGAAAAACTGTGCAATAATAATAATAATACTTATATAGTCAGGTGTTCGGTTCCCTTAAAATAGTTGGCTAAACTTCTTGCTAAGTTGTGACTGCTGACATAAACAATTTGCCTCCGGCCAGTTATTCAAAAACAGGCTATGATTTGCTCTCCGTGACAGGCTGCCTTTCCGTTAGAATGCGCCCCAACACAGCCAATGCACAGAACCAATTCAACAGAAGCCAGAAACACAGTACAACCATATCTATTATTAATACAGTGTATTTATAAAACTAAATGTGACTTCAAAGTCCTGTATAACTGAACATTCATTTGTTTGTTAGAGATGATTCATATTCACATTTTTCTCGAATCAGAATATAAAAATTATGGTTTAGATTCAGTTCAGTACTACCCTCACATTTCTGGACTGTTGGGAGAGCTTTGCAACCCATATCCACCCTGAAACCACTCTTTTGCAACTCACTCCCAACCTGAATCTTTGCAGCTCATGTCCAAACCAACCCACCCAACAATTGTCCAACCTTATATTTGCGCTTCTGCTAGGGACATCAGAAAGAGACAGGGTATAGGCAGACACAGATCACGGAATAGGGATACGCCTGATGATGTTCCCAGAAGGAAGGAATATTAAAAACCTTGGGCCCCCAGCAGATCCCTGTACCACAGTAGAAGGAAACAAAAGTGAAAGCCCACTTAAGCACAACGATAACACACAAACCCCCCACTAAGAAAGTTCCCCTGTTGGAATGGAAAAGAAGACCCAGAGCAAGAATGAACAGAATGCTACCATGAAGCCCCTGATATCCAAATCAATCAATTTAGAGAAGGAATGTGCCCTTGTATTAAACCACTAATTCCCAAACAACCCCCCATATGTAATAAAAAGTACTAAGTTTGCCCAAGGGCAGTAACCCATAGCAACCAATAAGATTCTTGCTTTTAAACATGTGACTGCTATAATCTACCTGCTGATTGGTTGCTATGGGTTATTGCTCCTGGGCGAATGTAGTGTCTTTTATTACATAACCCTGCTAAGCTCAAAACACTCTTTCCTGACTGTCATCGCTTCCCACTCCAATGAATGGATAAAACACTTTGCCTATGGCGAGCACTCTCAAACTGTGCCCGCATCTCACTGCCAGCGTCTGCGCTTCTTTTCAATGAAAAGCGATGACAGGCAGGGAGGGGCATCAAAATCAAATTGGCTATTGTACCATGAGCCTAAGGGAAAAATCTGTGCAAAACCTTAATAACGGATATTTAAGCTTTTCATTTGTACAATCACGTTAGGATGCCATTGTGAGACACTAGAAAAAGGGAATTGTGTTTGAGATAATGAGTCGTTTGTTAATGTTCCCTAGCAGGTTGCTTGGTAATCCAGCAATTCATTAGCAGATACATTCAAAATAACAGGGGATTTATTTCTTTGGTTCGATATTTGCACAGTGCTACCCACAATGCCAAGCTACACGTTTGGATCTTGTGTATTCTGGCTGGGAGTGGGAATGCAGGCTCTTAGCATGCAGCAAGAGGGCAAATATAATCTGGTTGTAAAGAACGTTTTTCAATGTTCTTTAGCTTGTAAATTCCAAATCTATGTTTGCACTAGTGATGTCATGCTGAAAAGTCGACACGTCTCCAAATACTGAAGGAGAAGGTGTGCCTGGACGCTGACTCAGGGTGACCAGGAATCGATCCTGGATCATCAACTTGAGACTTTGACGGATTTATGCAATCACCTTGCACCACAGAAACCAAATATAAATGGAATTTATGGATCCTGTATTAGAAGCCTGCTTTTCCAGTACAATGTGCCAAACTACAACTCCTTGCACCCCCAAAGAATGGATGAAAATTTGCATGTTGCAACTGGCTGCTCATTTATTATATATGGCATTAGCTACATGAGCAGAGCTGGGGCTGTGTGCAGCGTGGCAACAGCCGGACATCTTTTGGCACTATACTCCCTAGCCTAATGGGGCAACGTGAATTATTTTATTGTATACATAGGTACGTTTTCAGAGTTTTTAAGACTTTTTGGGCTCAGTCTACTGTGTGGTTGAACATAACCAACATTCCCCCATATGTAATATAAATTTGCCCAGGAGTAGTAACCCTTGGCAACCAATAAAATGCTTGTATTTAAACAGGTGACTAGTAAATTCTACTTGCTACGGGTTACTGCCCATGGGCAAATCTCTCTAATTAGCTTTCCAGGTTGGTTTCCATATATATGTAGAGCATCAATTGCATATTCAACCCAACTCTAACCTTCTCTGACTTCTTGCCGCCCCATTGAATGCATGGGAGCACAGGAGTTGGTTCTCAGTAACAACCATTATTAGAATGCTTCTTACTTTGTTTTGCATTCATAAAATCTTTAATTAAAAAAAAAAAAAAAAGAAGCAGCAAAGTCTCTAAGACAACGCAGAAGACTGATCATTTTATTATTCCGCCCTGAGCTCACAGAATAAAGAGCGTGCAGCAGGGCTGCCCAGACAGTTTATTTGGATGAGGCAGGTTTAAAAAAAAAATAAAAAAATCTTCATTTAAAGCTTTGTTTAAACGGGCGTGTCCCCTTCCTGTTTAATCACATAACAGAAGATCGCAGCTGCAGGAAAGGAAATCCACTGCCATATGAAAGCCTGTCACGCCTCAGGAGGACAGGCATTTCAACCTGGTATTTAGAGTACATGGGAGCAGCAATGCAAACACTCAAGGCTCTGCTTTTATCTGCGTGCATGTGGCATGACACTTGGAAGTTACTTTGAACTGTATCAATATCCAGAACTAGCACCTTCACCAACAAAGCTACTCACAACAATCTATGGGGGTAAAAAAGTTCATTTAAAGGAACAGTAACACCTAAAAATGAAAGTGTTTTAAAGTAATGTTAATATCATGTAGTGTTGCCCTGCACTGGTAAAACGTATCTGTTTGCTTGAGAAACACTACTATAGTTCTTATAAGTGAAGGTCTACACAAGGAGATTCGGGGAGATTAGTCGCCCCACCGACAAATTTCCTCTTCTTTTGGGCGACTAATCTCCCTGAACCGCTTCCCCAATCTTGCGCAGCGCTACATTTTCCAAAATCGCTCGAAGTTTATTCGTGAGGCAACTTCGGAAAACGTAATGCCACTTGTGAATTGCTGCAGTCAATTTTCATTTTAGCCGGCGCAATACAGGGGGGAAGTGGCTCGGGGAGATTAGTCACCCAAAAGAAGAAGCGATTTATCCCTGGGGCAACTAATCTCCTCGAATCTCCTCGTGTAGACCTTCCCTAAACAAGCTGCTGAGTAGCAATGGCTGAAATTGAAAAAAAGGCTATATGGCAAAGGATAAATAATGGATAACAGATAACATTATGTTCTACAGAGCTTATCTGCTATCTGCTGTGTATCTTGAGCCTTTTCTCCTTTGAATAGCTGCCCCCATGGCTACAAAGCAGCTTTTATATAAACAATAGTAGTGTTCCTGAAGCAAACACAGCAGTTTTACTAGTGCAGGGCAACATTATTATATTTTTACTTCAAGGGCAGAGACACAAATCTGCCCGTGTGTCCCTGCCTAAAACTATTTAATTTTTGATGTTACTAGTCTTTTAAAGCAGTTCTAAAGGCAAAACTAATAAACTTACTTGAGGTGCTCTTTTGCAATTTACTAATCTTCCATTTAAGAAACATTTTTTCTGCTGATGCCATCTACAGAGGTTTTAAAGCTGTGCTGAAAGCAGAACACTGACCCCTTTGAAAAATAAATATAAATGTATTTAGCTTGGGACCTTCTTTCCAACCAGCACCATACAGGACCTCCAATGCTGCCCTGTTTGCCTGTGCATTAATACAATTCTGTGGAGCACAGTAAGGTTGGCGGTCCCCATCTCTGTCCATCTGATATCCTTTTCCCAGCCACTGGGAGGATCATGCACCAGGACTAGACCAGTTTAAAAAGCACATGCTTCTAACCAGAAGAAAGATGGTAAAATTGGTCACAATTCACACAGGAAAATAGGGCAGCGTTGGTCCTGGAGATGCAGGGGTTTTTTTTGGAGGGGGGGGGGGGCGGGGGCTCTGCAAGAGATCAAAGTTTTATAATTGGTTTTTGTTCTCATTAAGGTCTGCAACAATCAGGCCTACAAATGTTATTCATTTATTATAGCTATGATTCTGGCCTCAGTAAACATGCCCATTCTTGCCTGCAATGTGTATTTTGGGGGAGAAGGGTGGGATAGTTTACTGGCCAAAAATCGTTCCTAGAAAACTCTTATGCATAGTGTAGATAGATATATAGGCAGACTCTTGTCCACACAAAATACACACTAAACATACAAGAGGTGGAAATCACAAAGGTAATAGGTCCAACATGAGCACAGGAAAAGCAGCACTGAAGGAAAAACAATGTCTCACTAGGAAGCAGAGCCGCACAGTTTATTGCAGAAGACAGTATTTACTACCGCAAGCTCTAATAAACACAAGCCTGCCTCCATCTGCCTTTCATTGCTTTCCTCTATGACCATCTAAAAAGGATTAGCCAAGGCACACATCTCAGCAACTCTAAATCCACTGTTAAGGGGTTGTATTTTTTTTTCTCCTTATGGTTATGTGGCATATATTATGGTGACCATATCTCCTATTTAGTTAGTCCATTATGTGGTTTACTAAGCTCTTGCACTGTATTACTAGTTTACAAGAGGTTAGGGAAGGTATTGAAGCAAACTCAGGCATTCTGTGCCAAGTAATCAGTATTGCATATGTAAATGAAGGAGTCACACTGTGCTCTCCCTATGTTAAATGACACAAAACAGACACATGAAGATAAACAAACCAGTTCCATTTGTTTAACAAAAACACATACAGGAGTGTGTTCAGTGATATTGTGGATTGCATTGTGCATACCTCAGGGAGTGCCTGGGGGGCTAGAGGTGGGCCTCCAGGGCACCCAGCACAGTCTTGCCCAGACAAGTGAGGCAGGACCACAAATCACATTCTTCACTGGACAGCTGTGAGTGATTCATGGAGCAGAATAGAAGGTGAAAGTCTGTCCAAAGCATTAGGGACACAGATGTAATGTACTTCTAAGTGTTTTATTAATAAGGGAATGACAGTAGCTAGTTTGCCAATAAAAACATTCTGCAGCATACATCTAGTCTAGTTTAAAGCATACAAGAGTATATTTACAAAGCAGTTTGTTCTAAAGCAGAGATCTGGCAGTACTACTACATTCACAATGTAGAGATTCTGCCCAAGAGCATTTCCGTAGGTGCCAACTTTTATCTGAGGTGGTGTTGGGTTAACAACCAACATCAAGGCACTAAAGTATTCTATACACACGTACACATTGTATAACAGAAATCATGAAGCGTTGTGTCTAGCTCCCTAAAATAGCTCCCCAACAGAAAACTGGAACAGCTATTAAAGGACAGGCACAATTTATTTAATACGGTGAATCCAATTCTATTCTGCAGTCTGAGGCTGTTAGAAAGCATCGATTACATTGATTTAGTAAGTTCAGGAAATACTGATTACCATAGGTGCAAGAAAACCATTACAGAAGTTCATTACATTAAAAAGCAGATATAAATATCCTTATTATATTATATATGTGTAAAACTGCTCAAAGAGAAAGAATAGTTCTTTTGATCGCAAAAGAATATACATATTTCCATTGTAGTCCATTAAGACTGTACGAGTGCAGCATGTGCTTACACTACATAGCAATGGGATCCAATAAATCACACCCGTCTACCAGAAGTAGGAAAGCAAACATCTTCCCCAGTAAATCAACAGAATAAAAGGTCATGCAATCCTCAGTGACCCTTTGAAAGAAAGAATATCTTCTTGGGCAGATCCACTTCCACCTTTGTAGGTATGCCGCACACAGAAGAAGCAGTATGTATCTGAAACCAAAGAGGGGCTCGGCTGAACAAACTCAAGTCATAAGTTACAAAGTGTGCAGTTGGCAACTATACACTCAAATCTGTATTTATTCAAACTCCAAAATACAATTCTCAATGGGTGCAGCACAAATTTATTGGTTGGCACCTTGTCCAACATGGTGAGCAGTAGCCAGGTATTCCAGTTTCCTTTCACACTCCAAATCAGGGGTCCCCAACCTTTTTTACCCTTGAGCCATATTCAAATGTAAAAAGAGTTTGGGGAACAACACAAGCATGAAAAAAGTCCATGGGGTTTCCAAATAAGTGCTTTGATTGGTTATTTGGTAATAGTCCCTATGTGGACTGGCAGCCTACAGGAAGGTCTGTTCAGCAGTGCCCCTGGTATTTATTCAACCAAATCTTTTCTCCAAGTCAAGAAATAAAAAATAACCAACTGTTTGGCCACTGAGAGCAACAGTCAGAGAGCAACATGTTGCTTACGAGCCACTGGTTGGGTATCACTGCTCCAAATCATACGTGTTTCTGATACAATTGACTATAGTGTGAGTGAATATGACACTGACCACAGACTGTAAGCTCCACTGGGGCAAGGACTGGTGCGAATGATGTATAACTTTTGAAGACCAGTACACAGAAAAACAATTTCTAACTGGATAAAACACAACAGTGACTTGTATATCAGATATGCTTAATTTGTTCCATGTAAATGGATGTTGCTATAATACATGCTCTTGGGCTGGATCATTTTTAAATAACCATATCACGCAAGAAATCTATGGAGCTCCTACATTGTCTGGGTGTCATCAGCAGATAGTTATGATTTTTTAGGTTTTAGAGTGAACTTTTTGCCCCTCTCTGAATGGCTCTCTCCTTGTTACACTAAAAGGTCTTAATCAATGAAAAGTCCAAAAGACAGACAAAGTAATAGAAAGTTAAAATTTAGAAACGGTAGAATCACTTTCAGTCCTCCATCTGATTGCTGTGGTGTGATCATTTCAGTCTTCAGCGCAATGAAAGTTAAAACCAAGGTTTTACTTCTCCTTTCTGAAGAGACCTGCAAAGCATTTCAGGAAACCAGAATGAGAATTAACAGGGATAGTGATGTGCGTTATCATAAATTCCATGACTTCAAATTACAACTGTAAATCCTCAGGAAGCTCGCTCCGTACAACCCATTCATCTTTCCGATACAAAAACCTATATGACAGGAGGGAACAAATATCTCTTCGTGAGACTTCGGATATTATTAGCAAGCGCACGCAGCAGACACATTTTGACATCTCGAACACTTAAACAACTCGTAACGACTGTCACCATTCACAGCTTTGTTTTATTTCAGCTTCCCACTCCCCATGTCAACAGAAGAGTCGGCTTTGGTACAGCCGAAAGAACATTTTGGAGTGAAGCATAAAATCTCAAGTCTCCAATTGAAGTTCAATGGGAAGAGTAAATGGGAATGGGAAGCGTAAATAGGAATGAAAAGAGTAAAGGTGGATTAGCATGACTACTTTAAGATGGAGCAGGGCAACAGTGGAAGTATCGAGTGCCTCACTGGGAAGTATGGTACAAGACGAGGATTATCCACAACTATAACATATCACAATAGAGTTGGGTATGCTTATTAAAAGGGACAGTTCACCTTCAAATTTCAAACTTAACTGAATCCTTAATTTTTGGATATGCCCATATAGCAAATCCACCACAAACTATTTGACCAAACACTAAATCTAAGCTTTAATTTCAATATTTACATTTGAAAATATTTTTTTTAAAAATTGCACCATCCATTAAGAGTTGTAAAATGTAAGTGTTCCAAATAGGTTTAGCTGAACACTAGGCTGAATCCCAAACCTAGATTTAGTACTAGGGATGCGCTGAATCCTAATTTGTATATGTAAATTAGGGGCAGGAGGGAAATCACGTGATTTTTCATCACAAAACAAGTGAAAAAATGTTTCCCCCCTTTTTCCTTTCCAGACGCTAATTTGCATATGTTAATTAGGATTCAGTTCGGTATATGGTTGAATCTTTCAAAGGATTCGGCCGAATCCCAAATAGTGGATTCAATGCATACCTAATTCTATATATATATTTTTTTACTATTGATTGTGTTGCATTTCAATTCTCTTCTTCCTCACCCTAAACTAATCATTATATTTGGTTGCCAGGGTTGCTGACCCCAGCCAACAGAAAGCAAATTAATTATGAAGCTTGATTTGTATTTATTAATGTTGATTTTTGTTTAATCCCTTATGTTCATATTTACAGTTGAGTCCTTCAAACAACCAGATGGCAGGGTCAGAGTGGAATGTTTAGGTTGGCTTCTTCTCTAATAAAATGTTTCCTTTTGATATCTCACCAACAGGTAAGTCCCTTAGGTATAAACAATAATCTAGGGCCCTTCCGAGATTGATTGTCCTCCCATCCTTTCAATTTAGAGCATTTATGCTGATCTTCTTCAAGTTATTTATCATGGTGATACATTTGGCACAGCACAGAGAATTAATAAAATTAAAAAGAAGAAAAACAAAGACTGCAGATATTAAACATCATCTGCAATGCACTTGTAATGTTTAACTATAGCAAAGACTACAGTCTTCTGGAGCTGCATTATGATTAACAGCATTAGACTCATAGAATGCAGAGGTACAGCAGATGGGATGCACAGTGTGCAGAGACAATGCAGAGAGTGAGGTGGAATCAGTGTGTGGGGAATGCAGAGAGTATGAGGCACTCAGTGGTTGAGGTCAGTAGAGGGTAAGGAGACAAGTATCGCTGAGGAACACTGCAGAAGCTAGGGGCATATTTTACATGTATGGGCAATACACAGTGTAAAGATATTCATGGTGATTGGAGGCAAAAGGGGCACACAGTTGGGGGGGAGCAACAGAGAGGTTAAGGGTGACAGTGTGCAGTGGACTGGGTAGAAGAGGAAACATTGTGCATGGCATAATATAGAGGGTAAAGGTACACACAGTGTGCAGGGGACAGTGTACAGAATAAAGGGGCAGACAGTGTGGTGGAGTTGATGCAGAGGGTAAAAGGGCACAGTGTGCAGGGGACAATGTAGAGGCTATTTATTATAGTATTTAAGTTGATTAATACCAGCATTTCTGCAACAAAAATGGTTTAAAATAAATGGCACATTTATTAAGCTGTGTATTACTTTATGCTATTCTTCATCATCTTGGAAATCAGGAAGGACTGTTTTTTCTTTAAAACACTATAAGAAGCTCTAGGAAAAGCACAGCGGTGTGGCAAACCTACTTTGGCCAGACTAAGAAAACCAGCATCTCCTGATCTGCATAATTGGAGGGATGCAGTTTATATAAAAATTGGGTCACGGACAGACTGTCCCTACTAAGGATAACCCTGCACACTATAAAATTAGCAATGCCACGTAAGAGCAGATATCTAAATGATCATGATGATAAAACATGCCTGCTGGATCTGTTCTGTCATGTTTTATTTATGAATTCACATATCAGCATATTCTTGTCCCAGACTCAAAAATGCACACCGGTGAGATCTGGGGAGAGACTGATCTAGTATTTTCCATTATTTCTATAGCACCCCACTGTTGGTATAAGACAAAACCGTACATTATAACCATGGAGGATTCTAACCCCAATCAAAATGTAAGGATAAACAGAACAGACATAATTGGAATAGACTAAATTACTGCTCCTGTATACATGCAGGCTCTGGTCTCAAGAAAAGTAGGGCACATGCTCAATAGCATGTGAAAGCCTACCCTGTTATTTGGCCAGGATAGAGGCTGGATGAAAGGAAATAAACAAGGTACAGGTGATATTATGGGCACGTTGCCTGTGATTTCCTTAGATGTGAAGATAAGGATTAATAAAACATAAACAGAGTAGTGCATCCCAACGACAAACAAAATCTCTGCCTATCCATGAAACAGAATGATTAGGCTGCTTGGGAAATTTCTTATTCTTTAGAGAGAAAAAACAACAGAGACACTTTACACAAGGGGAACTTGACTGCTTATGGGAAACAAAATATTCCCAATCTCTGGAGGACAGTAGTATTTCAGGAAATTCTTTTATTTGGCAAAATAAAAACCAAGCTAAAGCCTATCAGTGCTCAAATCTGTCACTTAAGCACTGTGCCAGGGAAAAATTAGCAGTTTTGTCCACCTGGTGTGATACCAACATAAAGGTAGTCATACAGAAACAGATATAAATTGCCGATTCTGCTCCCTCCAGGCTAAATTGGCAGCTTATCCTCTCCAAAGGGTGCAACGGTCTAATATTTGGCCTAAAATCAGCCAACCATCAATTGGGCATGTTTAAAAATCCTGTTGGTCATGGTGCACATTGGCATGTTGATGCAGTCGTCACTGGATGAATTTCTGTTGACCCCAATAGATGATTGGGGACTTGGTCCACAGTGTGGGTGACCTGAATTTGCTTCTTTAGTAACTTCGCAAAATGAGTGCTTCTGGCCTTGAAAGAATTAAGCAGAACACAACAACTAAAATTCCAGAGACCAACTGTATGTGTATAAAACATTTATCAAAAGAGAAATATTGGGGGTTCAGAATTTCTTTTTAAAATTCCATCAACACCAAGCTCTATAAAGAATTCAGCCTGCCATCTGCTCATGACCTGCTAAAGATGTATTTTGCCCCATCTGACCCATGGATTCCATAGGTTTCAGTTTCTTGCAGTATAGTATTCCTAGTATGACATAGTATTCATTTATATATTCATTTTTGCTGTGACACTAATGAAAAAACATTGTGTGATTTTAAGGCTAATGCCACACTGGGCCGATTCTTGGCCTGCATAAAAACACAAGCAGTGAATCAGCCCCTATACTGGTATTAGCCAGGATTGCAGCTTAAGAATTCTATAGCAAATACCAACCAACTAGCGTTATTTCACCATCCTAGCTGTTAAAAAAACTACCCGGAACCAGTGGTCGTATTACAAATGTACTATCATTTTAGTATTCTTCTCGACATCCAGTAACTTTAAAATGTTCCTTTTTTGGCTGCATATGAAGAAATAATAAACAGCCCGTCTGCATATAATAAGGAGATCAAAGCCACCAACATGAAACCAGAGTTTTATTTAAGTATAGGCTTGTATACAGCTGATTTATGTTCATGAAACGCAAAACATATAGACCTACATGAACACACATATATAAAATATATATAAAAGCTTTTGCAAAAGTAGAGAGAATTTAAATCAACAAAAAACATTATCAACTCTAAATTATGAACAGGTCATTTAGCACTAGTTAAATAAATATAATGTACAATCATTTTCAGGAGTCTAATCATATCAGCAACCCTTTAAAAAATATATTTATTTAGGTGTGGCAACCATAATTAGGATTCAATTGCTTGTGAGGTTATACTTTGGTTTTAGCACCATGCCCAGAATCCCAAAAGGTTCAGTGTGGTTAAGCAAAGTCTTAAATAAAATATGCTTCTGCTAAAACAGTACATGAAATAAACCAGGATTGCAGCTTAAGAATTCTATAGCAAATACCAACCAACTAGCGTTATTTCACCATCCTAGCTGTTAAAAAAAACTACCCGGAACCAGTGGTCGTATTACAAATGTACTATAATGTAGCATAAATGGCATGGCAGAGGAAGAGCAGTTACTGAGGTGTATAAGCCTAGCAACAGTGTTCATTATGGACTGGAGAGGTGACAGTTTCTGGAGGGGAAGGTCAATTAAAAGAGAGCTACAATAGTCTAGACGCGATATGACAAGAAGGTGAATAAGAATTTTGGCAGCATCCTGGGTGATAAATGATCGTATTTTGGATATGTTCCTTAGATGGAAGTGACATGACTTAACAAGAGACTGGATATAAGGAGTGAATGACAGGGCAGAATCTAGGATAACCCCAAGGCACCGGGCCTGGGGAGACGGGGTGATAGTGGAATTGTTAACTATGATGGATACTTCCGGGATATAACTGGTGTAAGCTGGAGGAAAAAGAACCATTTCCGTTTTGGAGAGGTTTAATTTAAGGTAGCGTTGTGACATCCAAGCAGAGATAGCAGACAGGCAGGAGGAGACATGAGTTAGGAGCTTTGGGTTGAGATCAGGAGAGGAGAGATAGATCTGAGTATCGTCAGCGTAGAGGTGGTAAAGGAAACCATACGAGCTGATTAATTTGCCGAGAGAGGAAGTATATAAAGAAAATAATAAGGGTCCCAGAACAGAGCCTTGAGGAACCCCGACAGAGAGAGAGGTGGGGGGGGGGGGAAGATGCTACGCTTTTGTAAAAGACCATGAAGGAACGATTGGTGAGGTAAGAAGAAAACCAGGACAGGGCTGTGTCAAGCCAAGTGAATGGAGGGACTAGAGGTGGAGTATGTTATAGAATGGACAATTCTATGCAACTTTTCAATTGCTTGTCATTATTTATTTCTTATAGTTTTTGTATTTGCCTTCTTCTGACTCTTTCTAGATGTTAAATGGTGGGTCACTGACCCCATCTAAAAACAAATGCTCTGTAAGGCTACAAATGTATTTTTATTGCTACTTTTTATGAATCATCTTTCTATTCAGGCCTTCTCCTATTCATTTTACAGTCTCTTATTCAAATCAATAGAGGGTTGCTTGTGTAATCTGGACCCTATCAACCAGATTGCAGAAACTGCAAACTAGAGAGCTGCTGAATAAAAAGCTATCTAAATCAAAAACCATAAATAATAAAAAATGAAAACCAATTGCAAATTATCTCAGAATATCACTCTACATCACATTATGGGTAGTGTGAAGTTGCCTTAAGTTTCATGGTGAGGCAACTTCAAGCGACTTCAGAAAATGAAGCACCATACCACTAGCGATTTTACATGCAAGCCAGCGGTATGGCACATGAAGGCAGTTCGGGCAGATTGTCGTCCAGACGAAGAGGCAATTAGTTGCCAAGCGACTAAATCTCCCTGAATCTTGCCGTGTACCCTTACCCTAAATGTTAGAGTTAGTTATTTATGCAAAAATAAAAATCTATAAAGGCTAGAGTGGATGGCTAACATAATAGCCAGAACACTATTTCTTGCTTTGCAGCACTCTTGTTCAGTAACCAATCAGTGACTTGAGGGGGGGGGGGCATGGGTCATAACTGTTTGCTTTTGATTCTGAGCTGAATGCTGAAGATCGATTGCAAACTCACTGAACAGTTCTGTCCCATGTGGCTCCCCTTAAAGTTGCTGAATAACTCAGAGTTAGAGAGCGGAAAAGCAGGGAGTTGGGTTTTGTTCAGCATCCAGTCTCTAGCCTTTATACATTACATTTTTGGCTAACTAACTATATTAGAGACATTTTTATTTTGCACAGCCTATCTTTTTATCCAGTTTTTATTTTTATACTGAATGTTCTTTTCAGGTTATATGTGCGGGAAACTCCTAAATGTGAGGTCAATATTTATCTGAAGTAGAAACTCATAGGTGATATTCCATATATTACAAAGACTGTTGTAAAAGTGCAAACCATACGATTTGCATGTTGTGGTCACAAAGCCACCCTACTAGCTACTTCAGTTCATTCATTTTCACTTCTATGGAATAACAGGAATTCCGATGACATCATTAAGCAGCAAGGAGTATACTTCCTTGATATCCACAGGCTGGCCAACAGCACATGATTGGCAGGAAGCAGAGCTGCAAGGATCATTTTACAAACCTAATTGCATAGTAACACTTTCCTCTTTGGTTTTCCCAGAATCTCCATTGGTCAGCACAACAGTAAATGTATCAGAATCACTGCATTTTCCCTCTAAGCAGAATCTGCTTTCAATGATTTTATTTTATCCCTCTGAAAATCAATCTCAGTGTGTCTGTAGTGATTACATCATAGCAGCCCAATGAGTGAGCACAGATCAGAGGATATCTACAAAAGAACTACCCTGCCAAAAATGAAACTAATCCTACCATGCAGCAGTGGCTCTCAACCCTACAAAGCATGAGAGAGAAATGTTCAAGTCACAAGTGAGAATTGTGATTTTCCACACATTTTACAGCTGTCACCGGTAGGTATAAACAAGATCCGCAAGTCGACTAAATACAACTGCAAAAAAGAGCCAGAGGCAAATTGAAAATATCAATGTAAGCAAGAGCGTTCACCGGAAAGGTGTTTCTTAAAATGAGTATTTCTTCGGTACCCTGAGGCATCACTGCTCAGTGTTCCATATAAAGTCGCTTTCTATAGAAACACAGGGAATCAACAGTGTCTGATTTGCTCTGAGCAAGTGGATCAGTACACTAACCCGCTGCTAGAAGTAATATTTTGGGGTTATTCCATAAAACTAGATTAATATCCCTGAACAAATGTACTAACGTATCTTTCAAGCATACATGTAAATATGTGAAACATAGGGCTGCAACATGTGCCCCAAACAGCTGCCAGAATGAAATCAGCCAATCAGATGGGGTTTGATATACATTGATTTTCACATTCTTGTCCAATAAATGCTCAGATTATTTTGCATCTACAGCTGCCACTGTGATTCAGAAACACCACTTAGTAGTGATGTGCGGCCAGGAAAAACTCAACCTGCACTCAAACCCTACAAAACCTTAACCTGCAAAATGTTGCTATTGTAGGACCCACACCCAACCCATACCCACATTTTTTCCCTCTCTACAATACTTTAATGTTGGAGATCAGTAGAATCAGGGTGAATCTCAAAGATTCTGGGTGAGTTCACGTCTGTGTTTCTCTTCAGAGCAGGAACCAGTGGCCTACAGGGGTGAGTAGCTCTTGTTTATCAAACTGTAATTAAATAATGTCTGATGACACTATGATGCGGAGAAGTGTAGTTAAACTAATCCTAGGTTATAAAAAAAAGGGCTAGACAGACAATGGAAGCCAGCTTCATTACTAAAGAATGTTCCTTTAGGAAACAATTTATACACAGGTTTGTATATAAGTATAAAAATATCCCTAGAAGGTTGGAGCCAAGAGTGAAATACCTTTGGTTGCTGGAAGTTGTCATAGCCTGGTGTCTTGTATACAAGGAACTGAAAGAAACCTGGCCTAGCGAGTAATTACAGAACCTTTTAAAAAAAAAAGCCGGAAAAGCAGAAATTACACCTAAATTTGGAACAAGATGTCAGTTATGGTTTCATAGTCTCTAAAAAGAGGCTCTTGTGCATCTATATCAGGGGTCTGAATAGCCATTCCTTAAAAAGCCTTGATTGTCGGTTACTTTACCGTATGTGCAACTAAATCCTGCAGGGAAATGTAGTTCAGCAGCAGTTGGAAAAGTCAAGTTAGAATATTAAGAATATTTAGTCATTTACAGCACACACACCATCCAGTTTGTATGTAACCACAGCTAAGGCTAACTATACAACAGTAACACCACCAAGTTTAATTCACTGTCATGCAAGGACAGATACAGCAATGCAGAAATACATTAACTGCCTGACTTGCACAGATCAAACCAGTGGAACACTGCTTCAGCAAATCAAATGCGCAACACGTATAATAAAAGAATGAATCGGCTATGAAATTCTTCATAAATATTTCATTTTTAAACAATTTGAGCCGAAACTCATCAATGCTACAAGTTTTAACACCAAAATGCCCATATTAAACTAAAGCACAATGTACGTGTATTGTAGTACCTTGGGTTATATACATGAGTGCACTTATTTTACCCTTATTTTGGGCAAGTTGCAAGCTTTTTGGTAAAAGTGTGGGATCTGTTATCCAGAAAGTTCTTAATGACAGGAAGTCAATCTCCCATGGACTACATTATAAACTTCCTCTTTTTCTCTGTAATAATAAAGTAGTATATTCTTCTTGATCACAGTTAAGATATAATAAATCCAAAAATCTTAATGGGTTTATTTAATACTAAAATTATTTTAGTAGGTAGACAAAGCATAGTGATCCAAATTGCAGAAATATCCCTCAGCTGGAAAACCCCATATTCCAAGCATTCTCGATAACAGAACCAGTCATACCTGTACCTAGAGTCTCCTATAAAGCGTGTGGATTTTTGCTTGTTCAGAAAAACCAAATCAGAACACAAACAAAACAAGGTTTTGATTGTTCTCTCAAATATAAAATTTGGCTTTGGATTCAGTTTAATATTTGGATAAATATTTTATAACGGTTTGAGAGTCTGGCTGGATCCAATATCGATGGGTTTGGGGCATCTCTGGTTCTAGAGTATATTTTACATAGCATTAAATTAATGGGTTATTAATGGGTTATTAAAGTACATCACGTGGACCAAAAGTTTTATCATTCAGCTCAACTTATTTTTAATACTGTCCTGTGAGTGTTTCATTTTATTAGACATAGTAAGATGTTCCTCTGCTCTAAAGTACCAGTCGGTAAGAGGTTCCATGATCACATGCCCAATATCTCACAATGGGAGTCATAAATAAATGAACACATTAAGGCAATATTAACCCCAATGAATTGCAAAGTGCAAGAATAAAGATTATTGGGATCTGTTCCTTACTTCATCTGCATCACAGTCTCTAATCTATCCTTTTCATTCCCTTATATTTTTAAATCTACACAATTAAAGGTTTATAGAAACCGCCATAGCAACTGGAGGCAGCCAGCGTTACAATACATGCCAGAACGCTACACATCCCATCATGCATATCAGCTCACCAACTACAGGATTGGATTACTGCTTCGAGATGGAGGCAAGCCAAGGCCCCAACTACAAATACAAGCAATTAAATACACAAGTATATCCAGACAAAAGGAAAATTATGATATCATTCTGTGGTATTCTGGTTACCCCTGGGAAGCCCGTGTGATTACTTTCCAAACCCTGCCCATTAATTGCACACTCAGAATAAAACGGCAGTTATTACGCCAACCCACACAAGAGAAAGAGCTGAAACACTTCCACAACTGGCGATACACAAAATTAATGTCGGGTCTATTTTGGTTTCCAAAGATTACAGATAATCACACGCATTGTACACTGCTTGGAACATATGGATAACATTTGATCAGATGTTTTGCAGCTGAGCAGTTTGAGACTGTTGCTTATATTCTAATATGTATCCCCTTATAGCCAGATTGGCTTAAGCACCTAGTCATTGCAATGGATTGCAGACAGGAAGATTTCAGACAAAAATACAAGGCATTATGGCCAAAAGTTGCCCTGTGTTCATATGAATAGAAGGTTAGCATTAAAGCAAGATAAGCAACAAGGACAGTATTTGTGGTCATGGAGATGCTGAGATATCAACCAGGATTCAATCTAGGTGCAAATTGGCCCCAACTACTCTGTTGTCAGCTCCACCCCAGTTCCACCTAGAAATGCCCCTTTTCTTATCACAGTCCCTCAACCACTACTTTGATCAGACTTTGGGTGAAGCTTCTCTGTATTTCAATGGAGCAGGTATGTTTGGTTTTGGGCCGAAAAACGGACAGTGGGTGATAACCCTGTTACTGCAGGTAACCGGGCAAGAAGGCCTTAAATAAGTATGTGTCAGAAAATGCTCAGTGTGATATTAGCCTAAAAATAGAGCAAAAGAGGAGAAAAACAACAGCTGAACAGAAGGACAACAGCACAAGGGCCAACGTTTTAAACCAAAAGAGCAAAGGGTGGAAAACTGAAGTGGAATTCGGTTAAAAGTATCATAAAAACTTAAGGGAAAAAATGTGATAAAGTAAAAGTACGCTTTTTTCTAATAAATAAACAGGTCAAATTTGCCATCACTAACTAACAGGCCATTGTTCACTGAAGGAAACAAAAGACTAGGGGATACTACTGCATCTGTTATTCAGATCTCAACCTCTCAACTTGTCAGCTGTTATGTCAACTGGACCTACCAGAGCAAATTCTATTTACATAACCTCCACTCTTTCACCTTGCCATTTATTTTTATGGTGGTAGAGTCAGTTTAGGAAAGTGTTCCTTGTGCCTGAGGCACTAATAATGAAAGTGGACAAGGTCACCTGAATAAAACACAAGAACTGACCGGCTTTATTTGGATCTGCTCACATCAATCACTTACACTATAGGCACTTTCAATGAGATATATTGAAACAACTAGTCAGTTACACTCCCCTCTTAAATTAAAATGTGCTTTACATAAATATAAAACAAAAATATTCAAATTTAGTGGCGTAACTACCAAAAGAGCAGGGGGGGGGCAATTGCACCAGGGCCCCGCTCCCTCTTGGGGCCCACTGGAGAGGCTAGGAGAACTCCAACTCATAGGGAGAGAGCCCAGTAGGGGGGCTCAGGTGCCAATCCTGCATCAGGGCCCACCAGCGAGTAGTTACGCCACTGTTCAAATCAATTCTTAAACACCCATTGGGAAAGGGTTGGAGAGCTTTTCATTAGGAAACAGAACCAAGAATCAATATGTGCATCTTAAAAAAGAACAGAGGACAGCATTCTCACAGTACTGTAACATGGCTAACATGCACACTACTGAGCCTAATCTTACATGATGACATCAGAATTCCAACATAAATCTCCTGCAAAAATGTGATGTAATCGCACTTCACGTTCCTCTCACACTCCACAAACATACAGGTAAGTTAATTGGCTCCTGATAAAACAGAGATGTTGTCAATAAAATAGGGACCTTATATTGCAAACTCCACTGGGGCAGAGACTGATGTGAATGATGTAAAATCTCTGTTCGTTGATGCATAATTGTGTTGGTACTATAGAAATAACAGCTAATAATAATGCTGGACTTGAATGGAGTAGAAATTGCTCATTCTATGCTAGTGACATTTCATGTCAGAGTATTATAAAACCAAATTTTGCTATGAGCGGGGATAGGTAGGGCTTTGGAAAGTCAGCGTGAGTGAATGGTGAGTCAGAACCGTTACAGAATCAAAAAGGAAAAAAAATAAATAAATAATAATTTGTTTAATAATCACATTAGACAAATAAAAATGAAATCAACTTCTATATAGCAGCTCCCACTCATGTGTCAATATAAAAGAGAGGGAATATTGTGAGAGCATGGCAGGCAAAGCAATGATGCTTAACTATCAAAGAATAAAAAGTATAATCATATCAATTTTATTTACAAAAAGGATTATTATTATGTATTTAGAGCTCCAACATATTCTGCAGCACTGTATCTTTTGCACTTAACACTCTGGTAAGCAAATTAATAATGCATGGGGGAAGTAATAAAATATATTTATAAAAACCTAGAAACCCAAATACAGTTGCTTTTACTTGGGTTTCCACATAAAGATCAATATTATATTTAAACTCCTATCAGTCCACGGATGTGATCACATAGATAGATTGGAGGCAAGAGTAGTTTAAGTAAGTAGCATAACTACCTGTACGTTTAATATCAGATAATTACAGTAGATAATCTGACAAAGGCTGATAACGGAGAGCACCTGCAACATGCTAGATCACCAAGGGCATTTCATTCTGAAACCAGAGGCAACACAAAGTGACAGCCAGAATACACACATGGTGGCCCTTCATTATCCCACATGTACAGATAGACTAAATGGGCATGTCTATGGCACTAAGACGTCTGTTTTAATGAGATGTAATGCTAAAGCCATTTGATCAGACACCCTGGTCCTTCTTGGCTTCAACTCTACCCTCCTGGTGCACACAAACTTCCTCAAGCAGCCATCACAGACCGTTTTTTGTTTTTTTTGCTTACGCCTGTTTTTCAGCACTCATTATCCTTAACACAACCTGTATGAGGTCTTTGAAAATAGCTTGGAAAAGCAGATTGTAAGCAGAAAAAGTAATGATAACCTGTAGCCTGTAACAAAATAAAGCTAACCTCAGGTGCAAGCACGCTATCATGCTGGAGGAATGTTCATACCGAAGTGATATGCCATTAAAATGACACACGTCTACATTTTTCAAAGGAAAGCATTTCTACATAGGCAAACTGGCATCCAAATCAGCCATCTGATTTACTGGCATTAATTTCTGTAACGCCCTAAGGCAGGGTAAATTGGATGTTTTGTTGTCTACAGTTCAAAGCAAATAAAAAAAAAAAAAGCCCAGTGTGCCATTGCCCATAAACTGGTCATACATAGTAGCTGTTGGGTTGGTTGCAGAATGGCTCATGTATGTGGCCAATTAGACAGTCTGAATTCATTGGTTTGGGGGCCAAATTAGAACATCAGCCCAATGAGATAAAACTTTTCCCCAAATTTAGCCCTCCTTAAATTAACAATGCATCATTTATTATTCTTCTAAGGGCTAGGGCAGACGGGGAGATTCGGGGGCATTTTGTCGCCTGGCGACTTATCGCCGCGACTTGTAGCCCCCGAACCTCCCCGAATAGCCAAGTCCTGAGGCGCACCGGCGTTATTTGAAAACGCCGGCGCCTATTCACACGCAGCGGCGCGATTTTTGAAATCGCTCCAAATTGCCTCGCGAGTCAATTTGGAGCGATTTCAAAAATCGCGCCGCTGCGTGTGAATAGGCGCCGGCGTTTTCAAGTAACGCCGGTGCGCCTCAGGACTTGGCTATTCGGGGAGGTTCGGGGGCTACAAGTCGCGGCGATAAGTCGCCAGGCGACAAAATGCCCCCGAATCTCCCCGTCTGGCCTTAGCCTAAAAGTCAGTTGTTGGTTGAAGGTCTCTTGCAGCTATAAATTTCAAAGAGAAACATACTACCCAACTGTCCTGTTTCAGAGGGACAGCACCTCTTTTGACTGCTCAACCTGAAGTCCCTCATTTTTACTGAAAACTCCCATTTTCTCTACACTAAACAGCCAGAAAAAGAAACAAAGTTTCTAACTAGCAGAGAGCCCAGAACAGCCACAGCAGAAGATACTTTTGTAACAAATTCTATATAAGCAAATGAGTAATTGTAATAATATAAGAGAACAGTTAGTTAGACTCATAGCTTAAAGCAGTGATCCCCAACTAGTAGCTCGTGAGCAATATGTTGCTCTCCAACCCCTTGGATGTTGCTCCCTGTGGTCTCAAAGCAGATGCTTATTTTGAATTCCAGGCTTGGAGGCAAGTTTTGGTTGTATAAACACCAGGTGTAGTGCCAAACAGAGCCTCAATACAGGTTGTCAATCCACATAGGGGCTACCAAATGGGCAATCACAGCTTTTATTTGGCACCCCAAGAAAATTTTTCATGCTAGTGTTGCTCCCCAACTCCTTTTACTTCTGAATGTTGCTCACGGGTTCAAAAGGTTGGGGATCCCTGGCTTAAAGGGAGGCAAAAAAATAAAAACACACTTTTACTTTCTTTTAAGTAAAAGAAAGCTATCTCAGACTCACAATTTTAAGGAGGCCATAGAGGGGCTGATTTGGCACCCATGCATGGGGCCCACTGACTGGTAGCTTTTATCGCCCATGCAGGTTTCAATTTCCTGCTGTACTAAGACTGCATTGGCATGTTGATATGTTCCTTGTTCTTTGTGCCCATGAACCATTCTGTATAATCCTATCTAGGGCTCCTTGTGAGAATGCCACCCATCAGCTTTTGTACAATGTGGCCAACTGCCTTTGTGAACAGACTGTACTAATAGTTTAATGGAAGTCTACAGGGAAAAAAATCTGAAAAGGCAATATGAGAAAGTATAAATATACAGGTAATGACAGTTTTATGGAAAGACAACTGTTAAAATAACATTTTCTTATTTTACCTTGAAAGAGAACTTTTGTGGTAAAGCAGCTTTATATGTATTTCTATTTATATTGCGCTACTTATGCCTGCAACACTTTACAGAACAAGACAGGGTTCAATACAACAAAATGCAAATCATGCAAAACAATTAAAGGGGTTGTTCACCTTCCAAACACTTTTTTCAGTTCAGTTGTTTTAAGATTGTTCTCCAGAAATAAAGACTTTTTTCAATTACTTTCCATTATTTATTTTTTTACCGTTTTTCCAAAATCTAAGTGTAAAGTTGAATGTTGGTGTCTCTGGTGTTTGAGTCTGTCAGCTCAGTTATTCAGGCGCAGACTCTAAACGGTTACAATTTTGCAACATTTAATTGATACATTTCACAGCAACATCTCTGGAGTATTAGCAAGTATTGTATCAATTCTAACACCTGCCTGTAATGAAACCCAAAAATTCTTCTCAGCAGGGACAAAGATAAGAAATGTATCCATTAAAGGGGTTGTTCACCTTTGAGTTGACTTTTAGTATGATGTAGAGAGTGGTATTCTGAGACAGTTTGTAATTGGTTTTCATTTTTTATTATTTGTGGTTTTTTAGTTATTTAACTTTTTATTTAGCAGCTTTCCAGTTGCTAGGGTCCAATTTACCCTAGCAACCATGCAATGATTTGAATGAGAATATGGAACATTAATAGGATAGGGTCAGGAAATAAAGATGAATAATAAAAATCAGCAATAACAATACATGTGCAGCTTTAGAGAGGATTTGTTTTTTGAGGGTGTCAGTGACCCCCTTTTGAAAGCTAGAAAGAGTCAGGAGAAGAAGACAAATAATTCATAAACTATAAAAAATAATAATGAAAACCAATTGAAAAGTTGCTTAGAATTTTTCATTCTATAACATACTAAAAGTTAACCTGAAGGTGAACCACCCCTTTAAGGGACCAATTTACAAATTCACCTGAAATTATTGAATTCAATCAAATACCAATCGTACAAATTTTTCGTGAAATTTGGCCTCTTCGATCATCGATTATCGAATAGATTGAATGATCGGATATTCGATAATTGATTATCGTAGGAATCAAAATTTAAAAGTTATTAAACTGCCTACTTCGCCAGATTGAACCTACCGAATACCATTCGTATGATCGGAGTGTTTGATCGTTCAAATCGTACAAATTTTTCAGACGCTCGAATGAAATTTCATGATTTTTTCATGAAATCGAATAATCGGTATCCGAGAAATCTGATATTGAGCAAAATGATAGCCTAAAACAATTCGATAAGCATTCGATGGTCGAATACTTATCAAATTGCGAATTTGGTTGAGCTAATTATGGGGAATAATACTAAATTTGACCCTAAATGTATCAGTTTAGAACAGTTGGGGGGCGACCCCCCCCTCCAGAGCTGCTTTAGAAGGTGAAAAATTACACTTTACACTTCAATATTAGAAAAAACGGTCACAAATAGAAAATAGACAGTAACTGGAAAAAGTCATTATTTCTAGTGATCTGTCTGAAAACAACTAGTTGTTTGAAGGTGGACAACCCCTTTAAATTCAAGACGCAAGTTTTAAAGGAGACATGAGGGAGGAGGTCACTGGCTCGTAGAGCTTACAATCTATTCAGCTTTGAGCTTTTGTAAGTAAACATATGTATATAAAGTATACATTGCAGCATCCTATTCCCAGCAGCCTGTGATGCCAAAAGTCCACATTCACCAAGAGAACACGAATCTTTTCCCACAGTTGGAGGGCAGGCCTGTCACATTTAAAGGATGCTCAGGAACCCGGCATGATAGATTGCAGCAGGGAGCACAGACTGGTTTATTTGAAGAGACTTTCATTTATATTTGTGCTGAAAAAACATTTAAGAACAGGTACTCTGCTTCCATCATCGCTTGTCACCAGGCCCATAACCCAATATCATATGATTTCAATACATCAAGAGAACATTCCATTTCAGTTTATTGCACATATCGCATCAGTCAGCAAAGGCAAATAGCTTTTCTCGGATACAAAAAAGCAATAGATTTGGAAATGAAATAAATGAGGTTTGTCCCAAGCTGCAATGAGGAAGTCCCTCCAAGGTGAGTGCCTCTACTGCTGCACTTTCATTTAGATTCATTTGCAAATGTTTCTCAGAGCAACACTTGCACATTGATATAATCTTTTTAAAGGGACTGCACCAATTTCTGTTGCTTGGCAACATTGTAATTTAACGGTTATCTATTCCAGGTGTCCCTTTTGATAGGAAGCCCTACAACAAACTCAAAACTCCAGATATATGCGTGGGTGCTAAGGAGCCCCGTTCTATTAACACTGAGGAATGGCAATGCATGGCTTAGGCTGAACAGATCAGATACCCAGGCACTTACAAAATACAAGGACTTCATCAACCTAAGCATACCACTTTATCATAGCAGAGCCCAGAGGAGATTTTATGAACTGCTACATGTCAATCAGCCTTGGATGCAGAAGCAGCACCAGCAGAAGCAATCATAATTTCATAATGTATTCACTCAGAGGACAGCTTTTGAATACAACAGCCCTTCCCCGGAAGAAAAAATATTATATACATTGGGTGCAGGATGAAAAATTACATGTACACTGGTAGAAGGATCCACAATCACAATGGATTCTATATCAGTCCTGTAGCATCAGCTAACCCCCCCCCCCCCCCCCCCCCCCCCCCCCACCCAGGCATTTTGGATATAGATCAGCTATCTGTATTGTAATATACCCATGATAGCTTTGTCATATATTGTACACCGTTTCACCTGTTTTGCCAGTAGGTAAGTATTCTCCATTGATTACAATAGACAACATTGCCTCCAGCTACAATTTTTGTTGGACAAAATAACAATTAATTTATGTCACATATCTTTACACTACCTGGCAGCACAGAACATGCCCCATTATGGATCAGAATGGATTCATTCTCAGTCCTGTAGCATCAGCTACTATAAGAAGTCATCAGCTTAGCTGCCCATGTTTATGGCTTTTCAACTGTTGTGCTAGTACAGCAAGTATTCATTTTAGGTTTCAGTTAACCACATACATGTTGATTTTTGCTTTTTGCTTTTTATTTTTTACATATTTCAAGTAGCATTAAAGCCGGGTGCTCCACATTACATAGTCCCCCCAGGTTTTTCAGATATAGGTCAGCTATCTGTATTGTACTATACCCTTGATAGCTTTGTCACATACTGCACACCTTTTCACCTGTTTTGCCAGTAGGCAAGTATTTTCTGGTCATTACAATAGATAACATTGCCTCCAGCTTTGATTTTTGTTGGACAAAATAACAGATGTTTGCAATGCAATAAAGAATAATTATAGGTTGTGCAGCTGCTGGTGGGGCTATACAACCTAGCCTTGTCATACACACATTTTACAATATGGTCTATTACACAATTTGTATTCTACTATAACAGGATTCACCTTCATAAACTCCCAGCAAAGAATTTATTCCACTGAAAAAAATAACAGAAAGCTATTCTCTTGCTGGGAGGTATTTAACAAACAGTTCATTTTGGGAAGCAAATGGAATTGGAAAAAACTAACTATTTTCTATAAGTAGCAACAAAACACAGGCGAAAAACTATTTTACAAAAATCTGAAAACTAATAAGAGGCAAAATGAATTATTTAAGGCTAAATCGAATATAAATGAAAGTGTATTAAAAGCAAAGCAAAATAAAAACTTGTTCCCCTTTAACATAAACCCCTCTACTGAGACATGATGTGTAAACCAACTGAGCTGAATATACAAACAGAAAAGCAGCATATAAGTGATGTTATGTCTTTGCACCAATTACACATTTCCTCCTCTTGCCATGGGTCTGTGCATTCTGTAAAATTGCTTTATATTTCCCAACGTGCCAGAAAAAGAGGAGCTGAGCAGATAAAAAGAATAAAGGCATAGGTTGGGAAATAAACAGATGCTGGCCCATGATTCTGCACAGTAGCAGAATGAAACCAAAGAAGTCCCATTCACAAAAGTCATAAAATCATTAAAAGGAGAATAAAAATCCAGATAGAAACCTTATGTTTTGGGAAACTGTAGAATCCCAAGGCCATGACAACATTTTAGTAAAGATACGAGTCTCCAAAGATGTCCCAGTAGCTCACCATCCTCTTTTCTGCCGATTCTACACATGCTCTGGGCTGCTGTCACTTAGGTAAACATGGGGACCCACTCACAAAATTTAAAAAAAAAACCACAACATAGGCTAATTAGTAATTAAATCAGATTGACATTATTACATGGCAGGGTAAAAAATGTTCCTGTCACTGGTAGGGAATCCATACAGCGGATTCCTGTAAATCCCAAACTGAGCCAAAGGGACTTGTCCCGGGTCAAGACAGTCATAAATCAAAGGTCACAAGGGATTAACCCTATTTTCTGTGTATATTAGCATATAATGCCTATACAGTACCAGCACCAGGGTGCATTAGTTGACACATTTCTTTCTAATCTCTGCTCTTGTTAAGCAGAATCCCTGAGTTTCATTAAAGGCAACTGTTGTATAATTGACACAATAGTTGCTAATATTCCACAGATACTGCTGAAAATGTATCAACTAATGTAGCTAATTGTAACAGTTTAGGAACCACACCTGGATTACTGAGCTGCCAGATTCAAACATCAGAGCGATGAAATAGTCATGTGTGTGCCGAGACAAAGCCCGCGGGAGCAGGCCAAAAATCACACAGAATATTCGGGCCTCAGGTGCCCCACTTCCATCACCGAATGAGTCTGTTTATAGATGTTTGCCACCCCTCCTTCATGAAGTCAGAGATGGGGGCGGGGCAAACAAAGGTTTACAAAGGTACACGGAAGCATGGGTCAGTTTGGGTGTGGGTCTTACTCAGTTGGGTTAGGGTAAGGTGCGGGTCGAGAATTTCTCTATCTACACAACGAATAAAGAAAATGTACATGGAATGCAATTGAAAAAGTTTATTTCTGGTGAACAATCTGTAAACAACTGAATTGAAAAAGTTGAATAACCACTTTAGACTGCGGATTTGGGCCATTCAGACCATTCAGAAGCTTATCTGTATGTGTATGGGGCCCTCTGACAAGGCCTGCCCAAGTGAAATTTGGCAGGTTTAAAAACCCTGTTGCAGCGAAGACTTCATCAATCCGTTGGGGCTCACAACAATGGCCTGTAGCCCTGCTGTTAGGCCCCTAGGGCCAAATGGTCTGATCAAGCTAGATATAGTCCACCTCAAGGTGGGCATTTTGGGGAAAGATCCACACGGCTAGCTGGAAGACATACAGAGTTACTAGTAGCAGCTACTTGTCACAGCTACAAATTATACAATAGTTATAACTGGCTTTGCAAAGACATTAGATGTGTTTTAGCAGAGGCAACTCTCAATATTGTCAATATAGCCACAACAAGTATTAGCTACTAGTAGCTGCCCTGCCATAGACAATGCCGCAAATTGCCTAAGGGTAGAGACACAGCAGATTTGGGTTGATTCAGCTGCCTTGTGACTAATCACCTCTTCTTCTGGGCGACAATCTTCTCATACTGCCTTCCCATGCCATACTGCCGGCATGAATGAAATTCGCCAATGTTATGGCACACCGATGCCATACCGCTGGTGACTTTTTTATTCAAGCCGGCATTATGGCACGGGAAGGCAGTTGTTGCCCAGAAGAAGAGGGGATTAGTCGCCAGGAGACTAAATCTCCCTGAATCTGCTGTGTGCCACTACCCTTAAACGCACTTAGCAAAGCCAATTATCACTACTTGCTATTTTGTAGCCATGACAAGTAGTTGCTACTAGTAGCTCTGTATGTCTTCACACTAAGGGCTGGGACAGACAGGGAGATTCGGGGAGATTCTGTCGCCTGGCGTTTAATCGCAGGCGACAATCTCCCCGAATTCCCTTCTCTCTGTCCGCCGCTTGTTTAAATGAAAAAGCGCCAGCGCTGTGCACACGTGGAGTGGCGATTTCCGGAATCGCCCGAAGTTTCCTCACAAAGTAACTTCGGGCGATTCCAGAAATCGCTGCGCATGTATCAGCGCTGGCGCTTTTTCATTTAAACAAGCGGCGGACAGGGAGAAGGGAGTTCGGGGAGATTGTCGCCTGCGATTAAACGCCAGGCGACAGAATCTCCCCGAATCTCCCCGTCTGTCCCAGCCCTAAGGGTAAGGCCACATGGGGAGATTTCGGGGAGATTCGTCGGCTGGCAACTAATCGCCGCGACTTTTAAAATCGCGTTGCAGCGTTTGAATAGGCGCAGGCGACTTTACGTGTAGCGGGTGCGCACTGCTACCAAGCTATTCGGGGAGGTGACGAATCTCCCCGTGTGGCCTTACCCGAAGGGCTGGGGCACACGGGCAGATTCGGGGGGAGATTTAGTCACCTGTCGATTAATCGTCTCTTCTTTGGGGCGACAATTTCTGCCTTCCACCTCCTAAAATTAAAAATCAGCTTTGGCAATGCACTCACGGTGCTCCCGATTTCCGAAGATGCGGTAAGGGCACACGGCAAGATTCGGGGAGATTTAGTCTCCTCGTGAGGCAACTTCGGAAAATGAAGCACGGCGAGTGCCATACCACTGGAGACTTTACATTCAAGCTGGCAGTATGGCACTAGAAGGCAGTTTGGGGAGATTGTCGCCCAGACAAAGATGCGATTAATCAGCAGCCAACTAAATCTCACTGAATCTTGCTGTGTGCCCTTACTCATTGGGCAGAGACACAAGGGAAGATTAGTGACCCGGCAACAGCGGGCGACTTATCTCCCCAAACTGCCTTCCCCTGCATTCCCACCGGCTTGGAACTTGGAGCACCTTGTTTCCGAAGTCGCCGAATGTAAATCACTGACTGCATTTCTAGTTACATTGTTTTTAGGCTGTAATTCACCTTTAAAATAAATTTAAAGAGGAAGTTCACTTATAATTTATTTTTAGTTAAATATAGCCAGTTCTATCCATCCACATGTGGCTCCATGGGTATCCTTGTTAAGAGGTCATTTCACTTTATTTTTGAAAAAGATGTAATTACTTTTCAGCTTGAAGGTTTATATATTTTCTTTTAGTCTTATTATTCTGGCTATTCAATTGTTTATATGATATTAAACAAGATCAACTAAAAAGGGCATTGGAAATGACAGTATTCCCAGGGTATAAGACCACCTGCCCATACCATGATCCAGCCTAATCCCCCCAGAAACAGAATATATCCGATCCACTACATGCATCAGGACTCCGGCACAGCTTTCAGACGCAACACTTACTTGAAACATATGATTTGTCATTTCCTTCCCTGCAACCCATTCTGCTGATTGTTGAAGGCACAGGCACAGCGGTACACTCTTCCATTGCCGTTTATCCAGCCAAGCTCAAATTCCTGTGACTGACAGCTTGCAACCTGTCACATCAAAGGCAGCCGAGTGAGAGAACTTTAATGTACCCAGCGATTATTATTAAGCATAAAGCATTCAGCGGCCACGACTAACACTAAGCGGCTTTTGCAATAAATGGAAACATTGATAGAATGTATTAATAAGTAATTAAGTCTTCTATCGTTCTTTCTGACTATACTTCCTCTACTAAGCACAGAATACTTAAAAAAGGCCCAACCAGCTGCATTGTGATTAAGAGTACAAACAACAATATTACAATTATTGTTCTCAGGAACACAGCTAAATTTTCCCAAAATGTTACAGATCCATAAAATACTTGTTTATTTCTGGTAAAAATATTTGAGACTCCTAGACCAGGCTCTGAACAATGTTTGCCAAAGGAAACTCAATAACGACAACAGAAGATGGCCTAGGTTTCTAGGTATAAGGACACTTGCATGGTAGTCGTCTGCCCATGGGCTGACCAGTTACATACCATGGAGGGGCAAGCATGGCCCTGCCTTCTTTGCCACCAAAAGGGGCTTCTGAAGTTCAGCACAATTAAAATTGGCCATACAACTTATTTAGTGAGGCTAATAAACATTGGCCCTGGGGCCACTAAGCCTATTGAGACCTGATGGGCAAAGGATTTTTTAATAGATATCTGGACAACTTTTCACCAGATATTGGTTGGGTAGACCATCAGGAAGTCCATACATGAACCAATAAGCAGACAACTTAGTCTGTAAAATCCTCAGCTTTTACTGGCATGTGCATAGCAGTATACGAGAGCATATGCAAGGGCCTGTTTGTGCAATGTGCTGTATACACCAAACATACAGCTATTAAGGTAAGCCTATGTGGAGCTATTTGTGGTGATTTAAAGTCTGATTTTTGAGCTACTTAAAAGTGCCTAAAACAACCCCTTGCAGAATGCCTCTCCAGTGTTAGCACCCTTTCATTCTGCCTATAGCGAGCTAACCAATAGAGGATCTGTATCACTACCAAACGAATGCTGGCCATACACAGGCAGCTAAAGCTGCCAATATCGGTCATTTAGACCGATTTAACAGCTTACCTGCCCGTGTATGGGGGCATCCGATGGGGCTTCCTGACACGATATCTTGAAACGATATTAATCCGGAAGGCTGTATTTTCCTCTGACCAACCGTCGGAAGTCCATTGTGCTCATCGTAATCTGATCGTTCGGCCATAGGGCCCAACTTTCGGATTACCCCGATATAACCCTGCCAGTTAGTGGCATATCGGGGAAAGATCCGCTCGTTTGGCGATGTCACCAAACAAGCGGATCTTTGCATCTATGGCCAGCTTAAGACATTGAGAACAAGGATACTGGAAATATGTATGGATGATTGGGTGTAGAGTGGCCGGCAGCCAAAGTAATAAAATGTTACTATATGAACAGATGTATATCATTACAACAGTGACAACAGCACATGGAGGGTAATTTCAGGTTATAATCACCAGTTAAATAACTTGAAACTTACCTCGGGAGAATCAAGCAGGACAACATGCCAGCGTTGCCAATAATAGCTACACGTATGGCATATCTAGGCTACAATTGCCTTAAAGGGATACGGTCATGGGAAAACATGTTTTTTTCAAAACACATCAGTTAATAGTGCTGCTCTAGTAGACTTCTGCAAACCCATTTCTCAAAAGAGCAAACAGATTTTTTTGTCTTCAGTTTTGTAATCTGACATGGGGCTAGACATTTTGTCAATTTCCCAGCTGCCCCATGTCATGTGACTTGTGCCAGCACTTTAGGAGGGAACTTCTTTCTGGCAGGCTGATGTTTTTCCTTCTCAATGTAATGGAATAGAACTCAGTGGGACATGGGTTTTTACTATTGAGTGCTGTTCTTAGATCTACCAGGCAGCTGTTATCTTGTGTTAGGGAGCTGTTATCTTCCCATTGTTCTGTTGTTAGGCTGCTGGGGGGTAAAAAGGGAGGGGTGCTATCACTCCAACATGCAGTACAGCAGTAAAGAGTGATTGAAGTTTATCAGAGCACAAGTCACATGACTTGGGCAGCTGGGAAATTGACAATATGTCTAGCCCCATGTCAGATTTCAAAATTAAATATAAAAATATATATTTGCTCTTTTGAGAAACAGTGCTGCTCTAGCAGAATTCTGCTTTGAAATCTATTAACTGATGCATTTTGACAGTACCCCTTTAAAATAAAAAATTGTTAGGGGCAACAATTTTGCTGTTATGTCATACTTTCCATGATTCCAGTTTGATAAGGGGAAACAACTCTCTGCTGTTAGAAAAAAAAAGTTAAATTGATAAACATCAGACAACTGCCAAGGGTGGGATAGCAGCAAGATTTACTTGCTGTCCCCACTTCTAAAAAAAAAAAAAAACTTTTTTTTTGTTCTCAGTCCAAAGGTTTATCTGGCGGAGACACTCCCTTCTCTCTGTGTCTTTAAATTGTAGATAAACAAATCTCTACATTTGTTACCCACCCAGAAAAGAATCCAGTTTCACGTTTGTCTGCTCCATCACACTGCAGCCATACACAACTAATTGTGCTCAGGCACCGTGCCTGCAAAGGCACATCTGCATATTCTCTTTGTAGACACCAGAGCCATAACGACCCGATGTACAACCCTTTAGTTGTGCTCTGTCCCAGGGCAATACTCTGCTCAGTCACATGCAGGGAGGTTACACAATGGTTATGGAGTTCCTACTCTTTCCCAGAAGTTTTGCATTTAGCAAGCAGTCTGAAAGAGAAAGTACACTCTAGATTTTGAGAAGACATGCGAGATTACACTCTCCTGCGGATTCCCTGTGTTTTTTCAGATGTAACGGACACACCCAGCAATTTAACAGCACCAGGGAGATCTATCCCACTCCCCTGCTCCAAGTCTTATCTTATGCATAATGTATTAGCACTATGGCTCGCAAACGCTAACTCTTGCAGCCAAAAAAATACTTGTTAATCATTACTCTGGAAAACTGCAGACTTTCACACGCAACTTCCAATTCTGGCTTTGCTGTGGGGAGGGGGTGGGGTACCAGTGAACAGATATTCCCCCTACATAATGTACCTCTGATTATCTAGTGTGAAGGGAGGGGGTTGTTCATGCAGAGCTTAGCGTATCGTGTGAAATGAATTTATGGGAAGATAGTAATGTGATAAAAGACACATTACTAGTTACCTGCAGCAAACAATCATCAGGAAGAATTTACTGGCTTCCTGTTTAAAAGCAAACATCTTAGAGGTTGCTATCGGTTACTGCACAAGGGCAAACTTAGTACATTTATTACATGTGGGTATAAAAGCATAATAATGCCCCTTTGCTTCTTTATAATAAACAAAGAAATATGCATTTCCTTTTAATTGTATTTTCATTATAAGCTCTTTTTATCTTGTACATGCTGAAGAAAGGTATATATAGGTGTATACTATCCTTTCAAACTGGAATCTGCTAACTGACCCATGTCAGAACGAAGAGCAAATAAACAGAGTCTAGACAGAATGTAAGCAACTTGATAGAACTTAAAAATTCATGTTAGAGAGAGAGAGGTAAGATAGAAAGACAAACAGTTCAGAAAAAAACTGTTTCAAAACTGCTTAAAATGAATTCTCGCTACAACATACTTATCATTCACTGAAAGGTTAACTTCCCCTTTTATGTTCAGAAAACCATCATAACACATATTCAGTTCTACATCTCACAGCCCAGAGGTTGGTGAAATATACCAATAATATGATGAAAACAATAAAATACGATGCATTGTCATGGTCCTAAACCTGAGCATCAAACAGCAAGCAGAATGTGCATGAGTGCTGCACAGGCCTGCACAGAATATGTTGGCAAATAGTCACTCTGTACAAGAATGAATCAGCCACTGATGTGATACTTGAGAAGAGGCAGTGGGAAACTGCACCCTCTGAGCTAGTTAACCCATTACCTGCGAGAAGAGAAGGTCACCTTCAGCAGATGGATGAATACAGGAAAAAGCTGAACAATAATGTGCATGAAGGCTGATGAAAGAAAACACTGCATTTTTTCATGCAATATCAGTGTGACCTGTGCCCCCATTTGGGGACAGACTGCTTCCATGTGATAGATAAATATAAATAGAGCTGCAATAAATAGGGGTTAAAGGCAGTTGAGCACAGCAGCTGGAATTGCCTATGCATTCATGACATTCCTATTTCAACCGTACCCACCTGCCTAGTCATCTGCTGGGAACAACACCAGGTCTATCCCTCTTGGCACTGTAAGGATGGCTAAGCTGAAAGCTCTGTATGCAGAAGCAGCAGCATCTCTGCAGTTGCTCTTGTAAGTCAAACTGCATTTAGTAGGGCACTAAAATTCCTCACATAAGATTATGCAGCAACTGCACAGCTAAAACACAATTATGTATATAGTGATCCAAAGAGATCCATATTCTATGGAGCCAAAGAGCCGTCCCTCCAAATGCAGTAAGATGCATGTATTGAATAGTCTTAATTTCAAGTCGGATGCATAACACTCAAAACACAGATGGGAAACCAATGCCAATCCCTTCCAGTACACGGGCTGCCAGGGAATGCTGGGAGTGTAAGATCAACAAGTGTGGTGCCAAAAGTTGGGGTTCCTTAGCTAACCAGGATAAATAGCAAAAACAAGATCAGAATATTAGACGTTACCCCACAAAGTAGGCAACTATTAAAGTTGACCAAGTACTGCAATGTTAACCAAGTCTGCTCATGCTTAATTTCATATGTCTTGTTCACACTTGCAATTCTGCCATTGTTATTTTGTTGCAGCAACAATGTTTTATTACAGACTATTAGGCAAATCACGCCACTGGCCAAATGTAAAACCTTCTTGCCCATGGGCAAGTGAAGTGCTGTAAAATATCACAACAAGGTCAAAAAGTCTTTACAGAGAAGGAACCACCAGCTTTTATTGCCTGTTGCACAGCCACCAACACTAACATGTATATATTGATCTCACAAGACAGAAGGCAACATAATGCACAAAGATACACTTAGCACAGTAAAAGCAAGATGCAATGTCCAGCACTAAAAACACTAGTTCCAAATGTGTGGGTGGGAAGTTCATCGCAGGAGGAAGCACTATATGAGCTTGCAATCATAGGCAAAAAAAAATAACAGCTCATTTAATACTGGCGTCAGTTACTATGTTCCCTGCAGCTCATACAACATAAACAATATTTGCAACACAGTGAGGAACATGGAGCATTAGTTTGTATTTTCTGTAAGAAATGCCAAGGTTTTCTGAAGATTGCAAGCTCACTTGGCACCAACAGCTGACTGCATATCAGTCATATGAGCTGAAGGCCATGGGAGGAATAGCTAGATGCCCATGTGCTACAAGGGGTCCATAAGGAAGCACAACTGCCATGAAATAAAAGGGAATGCAAGGGAGCTGGGTGTTCATGCAAACAAGAGGGTGGAGGGAGAACTGGGAGTCATCCATTCAATATAGCAGCAGCGTGTCAGTCACCCATGCAAAATAGTGAAGGTAGTGAATATGCTACACAAAGAAGCCCATGCTAACATCGGTGCAGGGTGACCATACTACCTAAGGGTGCAGGGTAATACAAACGGAGAGACGTGAAGGTGCGCATACAAAACAGAGGCTGTGGTGTAGGGGGTAACTAGAACAGGGATGGTACATCTGTTGATAAACTACAACTCCCAGAATGCCCTGACAGCGCCCGGAAGAGCCACAGGTGGGAAATACCAGAGTACATGGCCAACAAGAGGATCTTCTACATTAAACAGGAGTCTGCCTTGCCCCAACCAAGAAATCAGCCCGGGGTTCCGGCATGTATCATACGAGCACCGCCAGTAGTCCCGCAGCGAAAAGCACTTACTTGCCGGCTCAAGCCTCCCCGCGGGTCCGTCCGACTCATGAGGGACTACACGGTCCCGTTCCCAAGGCGCAGTGTAACTCCCAGACGTGCTGCCCCTCACCCGGTCTCCATGGTGCGGTGCCCAAACCCTGCCGCCCTCTCCCCAGTACACCGAGCCAGCACCGGGCTCAGGGGCTTTCCGCGTCACAGCTTAATCGCGTTTCGATTGGCGAACGTAGGGCCCGCCTACCATACCTATTGGCCAGCCCCTAGGTTCCAAATTCACCAATCGCGCGCCGGCCTCCCGTTGCCCTGGTTACCGATGCTGTTGACTGGTAGGGGGCGGGGAAGGTATTGGTTTAATCGCGATACGGAGACGATGCTCGCAACCTACCGTTAAAAGGAAGGGAGGACTACAATTATTATCGGCACAGAGCGTTCTGAAGGTGAGATGACGAAATTTTGCTTCTACAGAGCCACCCATCACCCTGCGTCCAAACCTGTACCTGTCCATTTAAATATTTGTGCAGCTCTGAGCTCTGCATTTGTTTTTTGAACTACAATTTCCAGAATCCTTTGCCTGGATGTCCCTGGGGAAAAAAACACAATTTCTATTCAAATTTGTGCAGGAATAACATCTGAAATTCCTGTGTACTTAATACAATACTGCTGGGAGTTGTAGTTGCACCACAGTTGCAGGCCTGCAGTTTACGCATACTTTGGTGCCCTCCAAAAACTTTGCATACATTGGCTATATATTGAAAGATCTGCTGTCTTGGCAAGGTCAGAAAATAAGCAAATGTTTCCCCGCTGTGCCCACCTTGAGGTTGGAGATATCAGACTGGCAGGGCCAAACCATTCTGTACATTGTAGCAAATGCCAGAGGGGCTGCTGCAAGATGACTACTGCCCATGTATGGGGCCCTCCAACCGGCTTCCCTGATAAATATCTGGCCGGAAGTCGGGCAGATCTTGATCGGGCAGGGGAAAAAATCCACATTTGCCCGTTGATATTTACTTGAATATGTATTCCAGTTTGGTAAGATTATTTAATATGCATCTTAATATGATATAAACTACCTGTTGCTCAAGTATTCATTTTAGGGGTATAGTTTTCCTTTAAATATATAGGAAGGCCAGTATTTTTTACTAGAAAAGGTGGCAACCCTACCGCCCATATGGACTGCATTGTGACCCGATTGTTGAGCCCTAGGGCCCAAACAAGCAGATCTTCATGTGTGTGGCCATCTTAATAGTCAGTATTTATTGGGCCTGTTTGGTTCTTTTGGTCACCAAACGAGCAGATCTCTCCCCGATATGCCCACCTTGAGGTGGGCAATAACGGGCTGATCCGATAGTGGGCCCTAGGGCCCAACGATCGGTTCATAATGATTGGCAATGGGCGATTGGATCGCGAGACTGCATCACTGAACAGATGCAGCCCCGATCTAACAGGATTTTTAGTCCAGTCCAATCAACATCTGGCTGATGCTGCCAACTCTGTCAGCAGTTTTATCGGCCTGTGTATGGCCACCTTAAGTGACAGGGCCTATTCTAAATATCAGTCTGGACGATGACAATACACAGATGCACCCGTACAGTTCTATTAAAGTCTATGGGGCATTCCTCAGCTAGGGTTGCCACCTTTTCCTGAAAAAAATACCGGCCTTCCTATATATTTATCTTTTTTCCCTATTAATAACATTGGGATCAACCATCAAAAATACCGGCCAGGCCGGTAAAATACCGGCCAGGTGGCAACCCTATCCTCAGCAGAGGTGAGCAATATAGCAGATTTTATATGCATATTCATAAAAAATAGCACATACAAATGTGTGTTTTTACATATGCACACACACAAAAAAAAATGTATAGCATATATTTGTGATTAGACAAAGTATATATGTTTCTACAATAGTTTGCCTTTTAAAGCCAGACCCTTTCAGATTAGAGCGCCATCTAGTGGGCTGTGAAAATGAAGACTAGTGTTTTTAGAACACACAAAAAGCAGTCATGTACTGAAAAGGGAGACTTTGGTGGCTGATTAATGTACAATATGAGCCTCCATATTAACTATATGCAGTGGAAAGAATATCTTGTTTTTAGTATATGTTGATTACACTGTTTCCTGGGCACCAGACATGTGGGAGCTGAATTATCCATCCAGATGATGCAAGTAATATCACTAAACACATATTATAAATGATAACATCACTAAACAGTTTTTAGTGACAAAGCACTGGGGAAAAGTTCTCTTTCTAGCTTTTGCAGGGTCTTTAAATTGATTTGTACACCGTATTGAGATGCATTCAGGCTATGGTATAGCCCCTATTTTATGTACCTGTAAATTCCAGTTTCATGGAAATTATGTCAGTTTCAGTGGTCAGTAAGCACTGTTATTTCCTTCCAGGATTTTACATTTTCCCAGAATTTATGCAGATTTTATGCAGTCCCCTGGAAAATGTAAAATCAGGATGCCCATGCAGGAGGCTCTACTATATTGTAAAATATTTGTCATGAAACCGTTCATAAGCAAGAAACATGCATAACATAAATACATAGATAAGGAATTGCTGGTTTATTGTAGTAACATTTTCATTAGGTATGAACATTAATATAGTACAGGTATCCAGAAAACTCAGAATTACGGCATGGATTCCATTTTATCCAAATAATCCAAATTTCAAAAAACTGTTTCCTTTTCATTTGTAATAATAAAACAGTAGCTTGTACTTGCTTCCAACTAAGATATAATTAATCCTTATTGAAAGAAACACCAGCCAATTGGGTTTATGTAATGTTTACATGATTTTCTAGTAGACTTAAAGTATGAAGATCCAAATTACGGAAAGATCCCTTATCCGTAAAACCCCAGGTCATGAGCATTATATGTTATATGTACAAAAGTCAAAGAAAAGTGCCACACTTACACTCATTCGCTGTGTGCAGCGTCGGATGCATGCAGTATCCTCTCTGCACACTTTAAATCACATTAAAATAATAACTCCAGCAGCACTCCGATCAGTGATTCAAACTAATATTTGTGCTACTAGCAAGGCAATGTTTTTGGGCTATACAATCCCTTTATCGCTTGATAAAGGGCTGGTATAGCCTGAAATGTTGCCTTGCTAGTAGCACAAATAAAAGTTTGAACCACTGATCAGAGTGCTGCTGGAGTTATTATTTTCAGGTCACCTGTTATAGACACGGGCTGGTTTGTTTATCACACAGCACTTTATTGAGATGCTGCCTCCACCCAATAGTCCAGCATAGTGACACGCAAGCAACGGTCTGTGCATCATTGTATGCATCCCCCAAACTTTTCCTTTCTTTGCTTCCTTGGCTGAACCTTGCAATAAATCAGTAGGGGATAAACACAGTTTTTCTGTGGTGTAGCGCAAAAGTACGAATTTTAACAGACCATGATTGGCAATTTTCAGTTGAAAGTAAACTTCTTCAGTGAATAACCAGATTATATGGCAAATGACTCACCTGGGCACATTCAGGAAGTAATTTACTTATTTCTCTTAAGGCTGCATTTTAACTGGCTAATGCTTCTCTTTTACTTTCACCCGCTTATCGATTAATAGAATATAGGAATCTTTATCCACTAGCATTCAATTCCATCTGCCTGCTTTAGTGCATAGCTTCTTTTATTAATCCCTGTTCAGTGCAGACAACGTGAGCTAAATCAATTGGCTGTCAGCTTTGATGAGCAAACAGACAATTTCAATAGGGCTCCCAGAGAGAGATTTTTTTTTTTTGCTGTCTTGATATTCACAGTTGCTCAATGCTTATATTACCATCACTCTCTACTGTTCTTTCCGGATGCCAGCTACAGAACTGCATAAGCCTCCTGACACTTCCCTGCTCAGTTCTATTAAGTGATTAAAATTGAGAAGTTCTATTGGGTGATAAAATGGAGTAGAGAAGCATCAGACGACACTTCTTGCATCAGCAAATTAAGATAATGCCATTCTGTTCAAAGAAATAAGGTACTCCTGTTATACATTATTTGATATTGGTAGTGAACAATGACCACAGAAGGGGTTGACTTCTCCTTTAAGGTGACCATAGACATAACAATTACGATCTTGGAAAAGAGTCCCTACAAAGGCATCCAATCTGCCGATATCAGTTGGCTTGTTTCCCACCATACACTCACCGATTATCGTACGAGAATCTGTTTCGTACGATATTATTTGTGTGTCTATGGCCACCTTTAGACTCCACATTGACTGTATGCCATCACATCCAGTGTTACTCCGTTTGTGCTGCTATGCTATAAACTCTGCAATCAGAGTAAACATTAATGTTTCCAGTTTTGGCAGATATTGTTGTAACACTTGAAATAGAAGACTTACTAAAGAATTGATCAGAAGTGTTTCTTCTGATCTTTTCCAAATCTTACTTATTATTATTGTTATTTTGGTTATCAGAGCAGGAAGTGACTATAAATTAAACTATAACAAGAATAAAAACAAATTAATTTAAAAACCAAAAATTTCTGTAATTGGATGTTGCCCACTATCACCCATACAGCCTTGGTTTCCTATTATGTTTTGGTCCCGTGTTATCGTTATTTTTTTTTTTTTTTACCCTGTCCTAAAATATTTTGAATCTGAAAGTGAGAAAATAAAATTATGACGCCTGTAAAACCAGCAAGCAGCACCCTAATGGCAGTTCAGTTCCCTGTATAAATAACATCTTACCTTGCAGCTTAATATATCGGAGTTATAACCTGGCTGTACTGATTGTGATTTGTATAGAAACAGAGAGCCATCTCTCTTAAATTTGAAACACCAATGACATAACAAGGTTATGAAATCAAGACCACAGCTCTTGTATGTCAGGGAAAAACGTGTGTTAGTGTCCTGGGCATGAACATAATGAGGCTTATTTATTATCACTGGGTACATTATTTTACCTTTTGGTACAATTATCTAAGTTAATTCCTGATTGCTTGCTGCACTTAGTCTATTTTTGTTTTGTGGAGAATTGTTGTAAGAAGTCAAACCTTCCATAAGGGTAAGGCCAGACGGGAAGATTCAAGGAGATTTGTTGTCTGGCGACTAATTGACTCTTCTTTTGGGTGACATTCATTCAAGATGCCTTCCAGCATCTTCAATGAATAATCGCCTGCGCCTATTCATACGCGGCGCTGGCTTTTCCGAAGTCGCTCGAAGTTGCCTCCTTAGGCAATTTTGAGCGATTTCGGCAAAGCGCAGTGCCGTGTTAGAATAGGCGCAGGTGATTATTCATTAAAGACGCTAGCAGGCAGGGGGAAGCGGTTTGGGGAGATTAGTCGCCAGGCGACGAATCTCCCCAAATCTTCCCGTCTGGCCTGAGCCTTAGGACTCAGTGTAATTGCTGTAAACATCTCCTGCACTAATAATTGTCACAGCATTGCAGGCTAACATTTGCTTTCCAGTTGCAGCAACATTATGTTATCAATGCTGCTTTGTCTCATTCGTTTGCAGCTATTGTGGAGATGGACAGAACGGTCTTTATTTCCAAGTTGGTGTGCCTATCAATACACAAGATACATCCGTCACCTATGTGTGCCATCTCACTACCCATGGATGAACACTTCTCTCTTCTTGCATTTCTATGAGACCGCAGTCTGACCTGCTCTGGTGTAGCCACAGGAAAAACAGCTTGATGCAAATCATAGGCAAAAAAGTGAATTAAATTTGTATTATGCATGCACATCTAGCCACTGCAGCACTGTAGTAATACGGGATTAATACCCTCCGGTTCTTATGTTTGGCTTCTCTCTCAGTATTAGATTACTGGTTCTGAAACTAACAATAATATCATGGGTTTTGGCTCCTTCATAAACCTAAACATACGTTTATCTGTGTATCCACAGGACCTTGATGAATAAGCAGAACAGTGGAGACAGCACTAAAGTTCAAGGTATTTTGGTTTGGATAAGCCTTAACATGTGACTAAAATAGCCATGAAAAAACACATTTCTCTGGGAGCTCCACTGTATGGCAAGTTATTATTACCTATGTTTATAATATATATTAACTGGACTTTTTATGTCTTAAATTTTATACAACTGGGCAAACCCTGCTGTACCCTATTTGCCTCCTCTGCCCACTTATTAAACCTTGACCAAACAGTGGCAGTTGGCAATTACAAATTTCTCTGTGTCAAGACTGGCACATTATAAATGAGGCACAGGCCAGCAGATAATGTAACTGGGGGGTACACCTCCCAACTGTCCCATTTTTAGAGGGACAGTCCCTCTTTTGACAGCTCAACCCGCAGCCCCTCATTTCCCGTTTTTCTCTGCACTGAACATCCAGAAAAAGAAACAAAGTTTCTAGCTTAATTGGCTTTTGGCAGAGAGACCAGAAGATAAGATACCTTTGTAACAATAAGCAAATAAGTAATTATAAAACTATAAGATAACAGGTCTCTTGGGAAAAGGTAGACTCATGGCTTTAAGGGCAATTCACCTTCATTAGCAAAACTGTAATAACTGAAAAAACCATAGAAATATGTCCAAACTTTCATAACCTGCCAAATTTGTAAAATGAACATGGCCACAAAAATTGGCGTGGTCAAAAACTTTCGCCACAACAACTTTTTTGTCCCTCTTTTTATTTCAGAAATGTTGGGAGGTATGCAGGGGGTGCATATGGCATCCTATCCTTTATGCCTGTATATGTATTCTAATTGCTTAACAATTCATAGAAACCTGTTGCATTGATCAGCATATCTATGGATGCTGGTAGCTTTAGTTTCAGCATCAGAGGACTATAGATTGGATATCAGAGACACAGTGGTGTCCAGCAGTAATGGAATGCTGAATCCTTTTGAACATCAGTCGACAAAATGTCAGGTTATAAATAATTGCAAGGTTTTAGAGGTATGCTTTTAAAGAAAAAGACAGAAGGAGATAGAGGATTAAATAGGGAAATGACACTCGGGAATGTAAATCTAGGTCTGTCCCAGATAAAGACAGAATTGGGTTAAGTGGGTTTTCTTTCATAATTCTCTTTCCTTTGCTAGGAATATTTAACCTTTTCTGTGTCAGGAAGGAGAATATTCTATATGCCATTACAGGTTATCATTTCTGTAAGTCAGCACCTAAATGCTCTAAGTGAGCTGGTTTTAATTAAAATACTAATATCTGCTAAACTCCACTTCAGAATTGCCCCATTGTCAGCCTTCCCTTGCTAATGTAAGCAATATGCTAATTTTTACCCATTGAGTAGCCCCAGATTGTTATTGCTTATTGACAGTTATCTAAAATATTTAGACAGAACCGTTACCCTGTCCATGGTATCTGGACAAACTTGGTTCCTCCCTGGTATTGTGGGTCAGTAAATAGAAGTCTGTCAGAAAGAGGGTAGGTAAGATTGTTGGAAAGGCATCAATTCAATGCTGCACAAACTAAAATAGGTTAAATGGTTTTCTGTAGGTTATGTCACACAGGATGTATCAACATAGACCGAGATTTATTGTAACAGAGAACGAAATATATTTTCTCTGCTGAAGCAGACCTGACCAACTCCCATCAACTGCTTTAGTTTGATTTGTAACAAACAGACCAATAGCTCCACCATTGGAGCATTTAAGGACAGCATTCATTGTATAATCCATCTCCATACACGTAGAGATACGCTCGTTTGGCGATGTTGCCAAGAGAGTATCTCTCCCCGATATGCCCACCTTGAGGTGGGTGATATCGGGCTGATCTGATCGTGGGCCCTAGGACCCAATCGATCAGAATGGAGCAGATATGGGTGGGCGGATCGCGGGACTGCATCAATGTGCAAATGCGACCGCAATCAGATATCGATCGAGGGAAGCCGGTTGGAGGCCCTCTCACGGCCTGTGTATGGCCACCTTAAAGCTTGTCTTAGACGCAAAGATCTACCTGCAGTATTGGACAAACAATCATATGTCCTCATCTTCTGACCTGCCACTAACTATTCAGATCAAGCAAAGTAGTAAAAGAACAGATCAGCCGATGTTCTGTCCCATAGCAATCGTAGGAAAGTTTTTTGTCCGACAAAGATGACCGTGACAGTCTCCCACTGAAGATCGTCAGATCGGCAATACATGCAGATATATTATCGGCAGCCTACAGAAAACATTCAGCTTGTCGACTGAACAACCAATCTGCATGGCAATATAAATGTTGGGACACTCCACACACAATCTGAAAATCTTAGGAATCGAGGATAGATGGGATCTTTGTGTCTATGGCTTAAACAGCAAAAGTGTACACAGGGTTATGCGACTGCCTAAAATCCGTGCACAGCTTGGTAGGTATAAGATATTTTATGCAGTGATAACTGTTGTGTACTTGATTGGTGTATTTTGGGCATTTTTAATCACACTGCCAACCGTGCCTTACCCAATGAAGTATTAACTAAAGATATTTTTAGGGTTGCCACCTTTTAAGGATATCATCCAGGATGTGCTGGGGGCATGCAGATGACGTAGGGGCAGTTTGATGATGAAAGGTGCATAAAAGACATTCTAGATGAGAAGGGGGAAGATGAAGCTGGGATTGGCAACCCTACCTACAGTGGTGTGAAAAACTATTTGCCCCCTTCCTGATTTCTTATTCTTTTGCAT
>CM044447.1:67587912-67604710 GCA_024363595.1 Xenopus borealis | reverse complement strand
ATGGGGTAATTTTGGTCGGCCGGCCACTCCTGGGAAGGTTCACCACTGTTCCATGTTTTTCTTTAGTCCCAAAGCTTTAGAAATGGCTTTATAACCTTTACCAGACTGATAGATCTCAATTACTTTTGTTCTTAGTTATTTTTAACAAGGGGGGCAATCACTTTTTCACACAGGCCCATGTAGATTTGGAGTTTTTTTTCTCTCTTAATAACGTAAACCTTCATTTAAAAACTGCATTTTGTGTTCAATTATGTTATCTTTGACTAATAGTTAACGGTTTTTGATGAGCAGGAACATTTAAGTGTGACAAACATGCAAAAGAATAAGAAATCAGGAAGGGGGCAAATAGTTTTTCACACCACTGTATTTTCTTTCCAGGGCAGAACCTTCAAGCAACAGGCCTTACTGGGCCTTCAATGATGGCTTCTGCACAAGGGTGTTGACTCAATTCAGCATTCTTGAGCCCCAACAGACAGGATACTGACTGAAACATTCAGTGTTGGGCAATAACTGGCTGTTTTAACTGCTCTGTCTGTCTCATGTTCTATTAGGAGCTACACCAGAACTATGCCTAACAACTCTAACAGCTGTCTTATCCATCCCCATGATGAATACAATACTCAGATTAACCTCTGTCTTTTTATTTCGTACTATGACCCAAACAAAATGTCTTTCCTATTAAAGGGGTTGTTCATCTTCCATACACTTTTTTCTGTTCAGTGGTTTTCAGATTGTTTTCCATAAATAAAGACTTTTTTCAATTACTTTCCATTATTTATATTTTTTACTGTTTTTCCAATATCTAAGGGCCCGTACACACGGGCGTTTTGGACCTGCGCTCCCCTGCGTTGCGTTTGGCTGCGTTCAGCTCATTCTTTTCAATGAGGTTGTACCCACGAGACACGTGTAAGCGCCGAACGCAGGTTCAGACACAACATTCGGCATTTTTCCTGCGTTCGGCGCCTACATGCGTTCGTGTGCGTACAGCCCCATTGAAAATAATTGAGTGCGTCTATACCTGCGCTCCCCTGCGGCTGAACGCAGAAAAACGCAACGCAGGGGAGCGCAGGTAAAAACGCCCGTGTGTAAGGGCCCTAAGTGTAAAGTTGAATGTTGGTGTCTGTGGTGTTTGAGTCTGGCAGCTCAGTAATTCAGGCGCAGACTCTAAACTGTTACAACTGTGCAACATTTAATTGATACATTCTGATACATCAATTCTAACAGCTGCCTGTAATGAAACCCAGAGATTCTGCTCAGCAGGGACAAATATAAGAACTGTATCAACTAAATGTATCAGTTTAGAACAGTTGGGGGGGGGGGGGTCGGCTACCCCCCCTCCCAGAGCTGCTTTAGAAGGTGAAAAATGACACTTTACACTTCAATATTAGAAAAACGGTTACAAAAAATAGGCAGTAATTGGAAAAAGTCGTTATTTATGGTGATCTGTCTGAAAACAACTAGTTGTTTGGAGGTGGACAACCCCTTTAATTATGAACCTTAATTTCTCTAAAGAAAATTTTGTGGTAGAAAAACATATAATTCTCTAATTTTAATACTTGAAATGATTTATATGTGATGGAATATGTTTTATGTAAATGAGCTGCCTGATCAGATGCCCTCAGCCATGTGACTTGTGTCACTCTTTACTTTAGTCACTCTTAATTACTGCTACGCTGCAATTTCCCTGCCAACAGCCCATCAGCAGAACAATGAGAAGGTAACCAAATAACAGTTCCCTGACACTTGCGTTAATAAAAATGCTCCCATCCTTTAGTGGTAGAAGTGAAAACAGCACTCAATAATAAAAATCCAAGTCTGGCTAAACCAAGTCATGACTCCTTCAGTTACATTTATTAGAAGAAACAATAGCTTATCTGAAAGAAGTTCCATTTGGAATTGCTAGCTGTTTCTGAAAGCACTATGACCTGAGATGGCTGCATACACACTAATATTACAACTAAAAAATTAATTTATTGGTTCAAGAATAACATTTTAAATGGTGGAATGAATCACTTGCAAAGCACACTGTGTAATTTAGTAATATAAACTATACCATAAAATGATGACAGATTCCCTTTAATAACAGCCACATTCCTATAACTATTGGAAGATGAACCGGACACATGAATAATGATTTCCAAGCAGATAATACATTTTAAGATATTCCCCAGAAGAAAATAAACAGTGAGTGGATAATCACATCCTGTCTATCTTGCTTCACTGGGGCTTATTTACCAACACTGAGCAAATTTGCACCTGGGCAGTAACCCATAGCAGCCAATCAGTGACATCCTCTTTTCACCAATCTGCAGCAAAATTAAGTGAAAATAAAAATTTCATTGGTTGCCATTGTTAATTGCCCAGCCACAAATGTGCCCAATGTTGATAATGGAGCTGAAGCTATATCCAATGGAGCACATTTATCTGAAATTCAGTGGAACACATTTATATGTTCGCATCAACCACAATCCTATAATTATTGGAAGATGAACTTGGCACATGCATAATGATTTCCAAGCAGATAATTCATATTAAGATATTCTCAGAAGAATATAGCCAATAAATCATCATGACATTTATAAGAATTGCTGTTAAATCATTATATTAAAAATAGAGCATGCTGAAAACAATTCAGTGGACCACATATTCAACACAAATATTACAACTTTGTCCTTCCAACACCCCATATATATGGTTCTGTAAAAGTCAGCCCTTCTTAGTCTCAGAGAGTCTGTACTCCTCAGCACTCCATATGCATTTATGTAAGAAGAACCAACTGAGTCTACTCCTGCTATGCCGCCTCTCCCCCAGCACTTACCTTTTCTGAGCCATTTAAGATATATTGCTCTTAAAGAGGAACTATCACAAAAATGAAAATTTAACATAAGCTTCATCACACTGAAATAAGAAACTTTCTAAATTAATTAAATATTCTACATTGTTTGTGTTCACTATCTCTCTCTCAGCATCAGCATCTCTCTCAGCATTCTCTTCATTCTGTCTTAATGCAGGAGTTGGGTGTCGGGTATTTATTGACAGTTAGATCCAATATATCTTATACTTATTTATATTTAGGGATGCACCAAATCCACTATTTTGGATTCAGACAAACCACTGAATCCTTGCTATTAATATTGTATATAGAAGTACACAGAATGCAAGTACCTTCAATGATGTCTACACATGCAGCATTTGTGTCAATATTAAAACAACCACATTTGTGACTAGACTTACTACTCTTGTGTGTATGTGTATATATATATATATATATATATATATATATATATATATATATATATATATATATATATATATATAGTATTCGAGAGGTACCTGCACTCTTTTACTGCTGAGGATTGGGTGCTTGGTCAAATTCCAATGTATAGCTCATAAAGTGGACCAGCACTCCAATTATTTCCAATCAAGGTGATATTATTTCAACTTCACTCACTCAGTATTTTTATAACTTACTTCATTCATCGAGTCTGACCAAATTTCCTGTGCCTTTGTAGCTCACACATCCCCAAAACATCAGTGATCCACCACCAAGATTCACAGTAGGAATTGTGCAACTTTCATCATAGGCCTTTTTGACTCCTCTCCAAATGAAGCATTTATGATTGTGGCCAAAAAGTAAAATTTTAGTCTCATCACATCAAATTAGTTTGTGCCAGAAGATTTGAGGCTTGTCTCTGTGCTGTTTGGTATAATGTAAGTGGGATACTTTGTGGCATTTGTGTAGTAATGGCTTTCTTTTGGCAACTCAATCTTTCTTAAACTGCCTCCTTATTGTGCATCTTGAAACAGCCACACCACATTTTTTCAGAGAATCCTGTATTTCACCTGCAGTTATTTGTGGGGTTTTCTTTGCATCAACAATTTTTCTGGCAGCTGTGGCTGAAATGTTAGTTTTATTTGGTTTGGTTTGAACAAAACTCCTAATTTTCCACTTCTTAATTAGAATGCTGATTGGCATTCTCAATTCCTTTGATATTTTTTTTATATCCCTATCCTGTTTTATAGAGTTGAACTACCTTTTCCCACAGATCCTTTGACAATTCTTTTGCTTTCCCCATGACTTAGAATCGAAAAAATATCAATGCAGTACAGGATGAAAAGATGCAAGTTTCTGTCAGGAGTCCAGAAAGTATCGTAGACAGCACCATTTATACATTTCTTTTCTTTAAAAAGCCTCTATTGAGACATTGACTGTAACCCAAATTCCCGGCAACATTTCAGACCACCATCGGTCTTTTATCTTTTATTAGTGGCTTGACTAAAGACCGATGGTGGTCTGAAACCTTGCCTGGAATTAGGGTTAGAGCCGATGTCTCAATAAAGGCTTTTTTTTTTTTAAATATGGGTGTTGTCTACGATACAAAATTTGGCTAAACGAGTTGAAGGTGGACATTCGTCGGTTTGAGTGAAAAAAAAGTTTTGTGTTATCATTCATATTTTCTGAAAAATGGTTAAGAAATCATAAATTCTGCCCGGATATGTAAACTTATGAGAACAACTGTGTATGTATATATATATATATATATATATATATTATATATATATATATATATATATATATATATATATATATATATATATATATATATATATATATATATATATATATATGTGTGTGTGTGTGTGCGTCTATATATATATATATATCTGTAAAGCATGTTTAATGAACAAATATTGGATTGGTGCTTAGAATTAAATTTCCTATCATTTGGTAATGTGTATTTATATTTTGGCTAGAGTTAAGGGACAAGGCCTGGTATTATAATAAGCAAGTGAGGCCTTGGTCAAAATGGCTAGAGGACCGCCAGATCAAAACCCCAAACCATTATTCCTTTCTTTGGATGCTGCATTATTTAGTACAGTGCTTTTTTTTTGTGTTTCTGAAAATACACACAATCATTGTAACTGAAAGTTTTTCAGTGCTGGAATGATAGATTTCAATGTCACCTTAGTGTATTGTACTATCTGATGGACTCTCGCATTGATTCACTGGCTGATATGCTATAATTGAGCTTACATGGCCTGGACAATTACAGCCAGGAGAGCGCTGCCGCATTCCTTTCATAACAACGTATACGTGCCTGATGAATATAGTTTTGTGTACCTTGCTTCAATTAATAGTAATTGCTGAAAGTGGCTCTTCTCTTACAATAATGCTAATAGTGGCCAGTGAGAGAGAACACAAGGAAAATCAACACACATAATTTATTGTTGTTAAATAGTCATTGCTAAACGGCAAGAATAAAGGAGAATAAACTACAAAAAGATACGTTAGTGGCCATTGTTCAACACAACTAAACAGTTATAACTAAGTTTTCCCAAAGGCAAAGCAGCTGTGTTGTGGTTGATTGGTTAATGTTTGTCAGTAGTCGTGAATCAAGTCGTTGCTTATGTAAAGGGCAGGCTTAATTTGGGAACACAATATGGCATATGTTCGTTTGCAAGTGCAGTGAACAAAGTACAATTTAAAGCACAATCACCATGTTTTTTTCCCCAAAGAATGCATTGTATCATTGAGGCCACAACTGGTTGATGTCCTTGACACAATTGAGAAGCACTTACCACAATTGTGTCCTATTCATCTGCCTAGTTCGCCAGATCAAAGCTACCGAATTAGATTTAGTTATTTTTGATCAAATAAAAATATTCGATCGAATGGTTAAAATCGTTTGAAATGATCGATTCAAATTATTTTATCGATTGATCGAATATATGCTATTCAATCGTTCGACCAATCGAATTGCGGTAAAACCCTTCAAATTCGATACGAATTTGAAGGATTTTTATTCCCCAGTTATGCACACGAATAGTAAATCTGCCCCTTATACATAATCTATTTCTCATCATCATTAAGCCCTTAAGCACATATTTGTAGAACATTCCCCGGATATTGGAGACAGCCTCCAAGACCAGGACAAGCTTATAACAGCCATTTCAGAAAAATACTTTTTACATGAAAACAAGTATTTTAGGTTGCTCTCCACAATGATTGCTCAACAGAATACTATCCTAGAAGAAATGGAAAAGAAAGGTATTTTTAGACTTTCAAGCTAGGTGAGGCTAGGAAACAGGTGAGACTTATGGTGAAGGTGACTACACATACCGGTACTCCTTCCGTTTTTGTGGCACTTTTTTCCACTGAGATTGTGCACCATTAACATTGGTCCCTACCATGCTTATTTAAGAAATTATCCTGCAACACATCGGAATATGGACGATTTTTCCAGGCAGAGAATCGCGTCAGGGCTTTTTAGTCTTGAGTCGATGAGGAAGTAACACAGGCTTAAAGGGATACTGTCATGGGAAAACATGTTTTTGTATTCAGTTTTGAAATCTGCCAGCACTTAAGGAGGAAACTGCTTTCTGGCAGGCTGTTGTTTTTCCTTCTCAATGAAATTTAATGGAACGCAGCGGGATGTGGGTTTTTACCATTGAGTGCTGTTATTAGATCTACCAGGCAGCTGTTATCTTGTGTTAGGGAGCTGTTATCTTGTTACCTTCCTATTTGTTGTTAGGCTGCTGGGGGGGGGGGGGGGGGGAGGGTTGATATCACTCCAACTTGCAGTACAGCAGTAAATGATTGCAGTTTATCAGAGCACAAGTCACATGACTTTGGACAGCTGGGAAATATGTCTAGCCCCATGTCAGATTTCAAAATGAAATATTAAAAAATCTATTTGCGAAATGGATTTCATTGCAGAATTCTGCTGGAGTAGCACTGATGCATTTTGAAAAAAAAATAAAAAATTTCCCATGACAGAATCCCTTTAAAGTAATACTGACACTAAAAAAATACTTTGAAAAATATGAATGTACATTAAGGGGCAGATTTACTAAGGGTCAAATTCGAGGGTTAAAAAACCCTCATTCGACCATCAAATTTTTACCAGATTTTAACCCTTCGAATTCAATATTTCGAATTTGAAGGGTTTTAATTCGAATTATCGAATTAAAAAAAAAATCGATTTTAACCATTCGATCAAATTTTTTTTATTCAATCTTAAAAAACTGGAAAAACCCTATGGGAGCTTCCCATAGGGTTATACAGCAATTGGTAGGTTTAATCTGGCCAACTAGGCAATCAAATAACAATTTAAAGGGCAAGTAATTCGACCATTGAATGATCAAATAGATTTTTATTCGAATCATTCGATTCGATCGAATTTTTTTAATTTGATGGTCGAAGTGGCCACAAAAACTATTCTACTGGAGTAGCACTATTAACTGATGCGTTTTGAAAAAAACATGTTTTCCCATGACAGGATCCCTCTTTTCCATTGTTAAGAGTAACTGGTTTAGACCATTGAGGCTTGTGACACACAGGTAGATTTAGTCGCCTGGCGACTAGTCGCCTCTTCTTCTAGGTGACAATCTCCCCAAACTGCCTTCCCATGTTTTCCCGTCTGCTGCAATGAAAAGTCGCCAGTGCTAAAGTAGACGTGGCGCTTCATTTTCCGAAGTCGCCAAAAACATTGTGAGGCACAAGCCTTACTGAGACTGAGCTTTTTGCAATATGGCCAGTTAGATAAAAGAAACTTCAAACAGTTTTAAGGTGGCCATGGATGTGCCAACCTGTGTGGTACTCTGACCAATAAGTCCACAAGCCAAACTGATGGATAACATATAAGTGGCCATACATGTGTATAAAAAGTGCACCCAACTCTGTAACTGATACTTCACAAGCTGTTTTTCCTATAGGTTTTGCAGTATTGATTCAATAGTGCTGTCCCTCAGCATTTCCCCATGCTAGCTCAGTTGTGTTTAGCAGCTGTTTTGCAGCTGGCATTCCAAATCACTGTGCTGTGATTAAAGGAACAGTAACATCAAAAAATGATAGTTTTTTAAAGTAATACAAATATAATGCAGTGTTGCCCTGCACTGGTAAATCTGCTGTGTTTGCTTCAGAAACACTACTAATGTTTATATAAATAAGCTGCTATGTAGCAATAGGTTCAGCCATTCAAAGTAGAAAAGGTTCAGGTTACACAGCAGATAGCAGATAAAGCTCTGTAGAACATAAGGACGTTATCTGTTATCCACTATTTAACTTGTGCCATATAGCATTTTTTCAATTTCTGCCATTGCTACACAGCAGCTTGTTTGTATGAACAATAGTAGTGTTTTCTGAAGCAAGCATATCAGTTTTACCAGTGCAGAACAACAGTACATGATATTTTTATTACTTTTAAACACTTTATTTTTTTGGTGTTGCTGTTCCATTTAGTAATCTCTCTTTCTCTTCTCTTTTAACAATCATTTGCTTCTGCTGTTGGACTGGAGCCCACAACTAGGGTTGCCACCTATTTTTTTTTTCTTTTTTTAAATTACAGCCAATCAGAAAATGACCTTGAGGAGATGGGTTGGTGATGTAAAAGTTGGGGGTGTGCCATGATGTAAAGGATCAGGTCATGGGGAAAATCTGTTGAGTAGGGTGAGCTGATAATGCATCAGTGGGCTAAAGCAGATATAAGAGCAGGAACTGGGGTGCAAAAGGGACACTACATTTGTAATACCAGCCCTTGTAAGGTATGTATTTTATGGAGTTGTATGTTGCTTTAAAATGTTGGGTTGAGGGGTCAATGATGAGACATAATACATTCTTAAAAAAAATAAATAAATAGTAAGGCTATAGTAACAATGAACATCTAATGACCAGCTTACTGAGGCATAGAAAGTATGCAGAGCACAAATCTACATTCTCCTCACATAAGCACTGGAACTATATAACAGGTGCTCCTCTGATGCCATTTTTGGAGAATTCTGAAAATGACTTTATTATAATAGCTTTTGCCTTTTCTTTATATAAATAAAACATAAGCCAAGTGGAATTTGTTTTTGAGAACTTGACACACCGGGAAGGATTAATGCAACTGGAACAGAGAACACTTTTTCCTGTACCATTGAGAGTATCATCATTTATAACAAGCCTTAATACAGTACGAATCACAAATCACCGAAATCTCTCCCTTCCATAGATTAGACACAACTCCTCTGTCATCCTGAGCTGCAGCTCTACATTGCTACTTTCTATTACTTATCAACTTTCTTTATTTATTGCTTTTTATAAGTGCCATTCTTTAAGTCAATAATCTACAGATTTCATAATATATGTACCCCCTGCTCTCTTGTTGTACATTATTTATCCACTATTACCTGGTTTAAAATGCCTCAAACTGATTTCTTGTTTCAGATGAGTTACACGACTTAACAGATATTAAATTTAAAACATGTAAAAATAAATACAATAACACATAGCTAACAAATGTAGCAATGTCAAGGTAAGATTATTGACACTTAAATGTCATCACTTTGAGCTAACTATTAGCTAAGTGAGGATGCAATGAATGAGACTTATTCTTTGAACAAAACATTGGAACATTCAGGTGTCCGGCACTTAAAAACCACATGAATTCATGTGGCAGATTTACACTTCAACCCTGGAAACAGCTCTAATTCTACTATTCTCCACTTAAAACTTGCTGAGTTCAAGAAGAAGTCAATGGCAGATGTCCCTTGAACTATTTGAATGTGTTAATATTAGTCATGATCCAAATTTTTACACTTCATAAATGACACCCCATAGACGCCAATGGGAGAAACAAAATTCAATTAGATTTGAGTTTAAAGGTCGGGACTATTTGATCAAATTTTAGACATTCAAATTTTTTCATAAATAGCATACCATTTAAATAAAAGTTAATTTATTAGAGTTTAAAAAATGTACATTACTCTAAATTCAGCCTTTGATAAATAACCCCCTAAGTGTATGGATTTGTTTCAGCAGAATCAGGTTTGAGAGGTGGATAGATGAAGAGGAAAAGTGCAAGAACAGGAGTGAAGGGAGATGAAAGAAGAAGTTACTGAGAAGATATAGCTGATTAGCGAAGTGACATTGGAAACATGAAAAAATATATTATAGAAAATTATGTATCAGAGAGAAACAGAGGGGAATAGTTGAAAGAGAAGCAGGAAAAGTTGGACAGACAACTGGATAAGGTGTATGAGAGAGAATCTATTTGCAAATGCTGCGGTCTTTTAAATACCTCAACCTTTGTAGACATTCCTCACTTGCTTTTTAGCCTTTCATTTGTACTGATTTGTATGCACTGACATTTCTTTAAAAATGTAAAAAGAATGCCACTTCACAGAGGTAATTTTCATATACTGTCTAATGCTTTTCAAGAATACAATAATGCTTATGGTCTGGCCAAGGGAAACAGGATTGGTGTATTATTAATATTGTGTGGACTTTAAACACTGTCATTTGGGACATATCATTTCCATCTCTGATGCAGCTTTTGTCTGTTATAATGTCCCCAGCATCTTGCCATTGTTAAAGGGCAAGGAAAGGCAAAGAAATAAAATCCCATTTTTACTTTCTTTAATGAAAAAGAAATATATCTCCAATATACTTTAACTAAAAAATGTGTACTAAGAAACCTGACTGTATGTAGTGAAATTCTCCTTTACTGCTGTGGATAGGAATTGTCATACAGTCCCTAACTTCTGGCAGGGAAACAATCATACTTATGAACAGCAGGGGGAGCCCCTGCCTTACTTACCAGCCATGCAGTACTCAAGCAGCTTTGTTTTTTGATACTTTATGACGACCCCTAAGAAGCCCAGATCACACTGAGCATGTGCGAGTCTTGATATTCAGAGATGTCTAACAAAGTTACAAGATGACAGCCCCCTGTGGCCAACTTTGAAAGCATAAATCATTTGTTTGATTAGGCTTGTGGTGCAGTAAGTTTATGTTTAGTATACAAAATACACCATTTCTAGCCTTATTCTATTTTACACTTTCCTTGCCCTTTAATCACCTTCATTTTGCCTGTTGTGAATGTTGAACAGCGGTAATGAGTTTCCTTTCCTCTTAAGCCTTCTAAATTTGGCAACATTTTATAGACTTTTATAGAAACTATACACTTTGTCACTTTTGGTCACTATCCTTGCCATTCTAGGTATATTTTCCACCAAACATGGAAGATTTAAATGATCTAATCAGTGCATTAGATGGACCAACTTGTTCGTCCTTACCTTTAACTTTGAATGTGGAGAATTCACATCTAATCTATCCATTAAAAGACTTTTTCTTATAGAGGCAGAACTAGAGGAGACACCTATGTTCAGGTAGAACCACCTTAATATGATCATTGGTGCACGCAGAGTCTGTATTTGTTTTAATATTTTGGCAGTTACCTCTCTACCAGATGAAAACCTGCAATAGTTGTTACAGCTGTTGTTATATATTATTTAAATTGAGTTTACTGCCCCTAGAATAACTGCTGATAAACTGGTCATTACTAAGAAAATTAAGTAAGCATGCATTACCTATTATTCTTCAAAGGAAACAAGTCATGGAAATAGTGCTGTTGGAATTTGGGTTGATGTGGGACATTCCAGAATAAACTGCATTTAAAGGCAAATAACAAATTCAGATTGCATTGCTTTCTGACTGTAAAAATTTTATTGTACACACTGGGGTCTTAATGTTCATGGAAAACGAGTTTCTCTGAAGAATTAGACAAATGGCCTGTCATAGATTAGGCAGTAAATACTGTCTATGTGAATAAAGAATTAATAGCCAAAGAGGTAGGTTTTGTTTCTTGCTTGAGATATATGGCACGTCCAAAGCCTTATTTCAGTCCATAATATAGTTTAACTGAAACAGGGACGGCAGAAATAAGAACACTCAGTGGAGAAAAATCAAACAAAAGGGACATAAAAATAAATGAATAGTTGTTTTGGTACATTCCTATTCAAAGCTCTCAACCCATGGAGTTAACACAGAGATACATAGGACTGAGGCACATTACATTGTCTCTTTAATGGAACAGTAACACCAAAAAATGAAAGTGCATTAAAGTAATTAAAATATAATGTTCTGTTGCCCTACAACAGTACCACTGGTGTGTTTGCTTCAGAAACACTACTATAGGTTATATAAACAAGGTGTTTTGTAGCCATGGGGGCAGCCATTCAAGGCTCAGGTTACATAGCAGATAACACATGCACATATAGAATACCATTGTATTCGATTACAGTGCTTATCTGTTAACTATCCTTTTCTTATTTTTCAGCTTTAGGGTAGGGGCAGACAGGGAGATTCGGGGAGATTTTGTCTCCTGGCGTTTTTAGCAGGCGACAATCTCCCCGAATTACCTTCTCCCTGTCTGCCGATCGTAAAAGCACAAAGCGCCAGCGCCTGTGCAGACGCGGCGCTGCGATTTCCGGAATCGCCCGAAGATACCTCGTGAGGAAACTTCGGGCGATTCCGGAAATCGCCGCGCTGCGTCTGCACAGGCGCTGGCGCTTTGTCCCAGGAACGATCGGCAGACAGGGAGAAGGAAATTCGGGGAGATTGTCGCCTGCTAAAAACGCCAGGTGACAAAATCTCCCCGAATCTCCCTGTCTGCCCCTACCCTAAGGGCTAGTCCACATGGGAAGATTCAGGGAGATTAGTCACCAGGGGACTAATCGCCGCTTCTTTGGGGGGACTAATCTCCTTGAATTGCTTACCCATGTCTCGCGCCCGCTAAAATGTAAGTTTTCCGATTGAAAGCAGAGTTTGGTAAGTTAGTTATTAATAAAGGCTTTGCAGTTTAAAAGTATACTAACAATTTTTTATAGAAATTTTTTTTGTTACTGGTCCTTTAATGTGGACTGGACTGATAAAAATGTGTGTGTGTGTGGGATTATGCAATATTTATGTATGTGGGATCAATTTCATGTGTTGTTCTGTATCTGTATGTACCTACACTTGTATAAATACTTACACACACATACATTAGCTTTCTCATCTATCTAGTACAGAAGAAGTAAGCATTTGGACACCATATTAGCAGATTTTACTGACAAAGTTTCCCTTGGTTTGTGCTAATGTGGTGATCAATGACAGATAATAAATAACCAAATCATTAGAGGAGACCAGGCTGAACAATTGATACATCCCTGTCCCCAATAAACCTATAGTTTTTTTTCAGTTTAACAAAAAAACTCATTGTGCCTCCTTCCCTAAGTATTAACAAATGCTCCCTATTCCATGCCATCAGACCATTCTCACATATGCTACAATAACCGACCAATACAGTGTCTTTAAATTCTAATCGCATAGCTTCATATGCCGACTTACTGTACGTGAGAAAGGGAAGGGGATCACAAAGGTCTATAGCCAGCACTTAGACAAGCTTTCTCATAAAGCCGTATCTAACAAACACAGCTTGGAATTTGTAAAATGATGATGTCCTTCACTGCTGGGTATAATTATAACCCCAGATAAAGATACCATACAAGCTCAAATAATGTATCTTTTTTTATGATAGGAACCAGTGGTGATATTTAAAGGGCCAGTTTCCATTTTACAGTGGTGTGTTTAAACACATTCATAAACAGTGGAGTGTGAATAAGGCTATTATTGATTTAGTTTGTATATAAACATGTACAGTGCATGCCTGTGCTTAGCTAACTCTTTGTCTTAATTTGAAGTTTATTAAGGAATATTTGTCTTCTGCTGACAACAGGGAATTCCAGAAAGGAGACACTGTTTCTATGAAAGAAACCCTTTATTCAAAATTTGTACAACTTGCTGTAAAGCTTTGTTGGTATCTAGCATACATACCTGACTGTACATTATTTCAATACATTATAATAAGTAATATAGAGAAATTGGGGAAAAGAGACCTTTAAAGTGAAGGGCTGATGGTTTTATTAAGGGTATTACAAATTACTGAAGTCATGAAGCGGTGAAAAGACCCAAAGTCACGAAAAAATAGCTACTGTATAATTGAAGTCCACGAGTTCACCAATGTGGGTTTTGTTTTTTGTTTTTAAATCACCTGGTCACCAATGTTTTATTTTAATACTCTATAGGCCCCTGCCACCAATATATTTGGGGCCCCAATTTTTTTTTACTTGTAATGGGGGCCCTGGCACCAGTGTTTTTTGTTTTTAACTTACAAGGGGGCCCTGACCATCAAATGTGTGGGGGGTTATTTTTTTAGCGCTGATGTGTGTAAGGTCTTTTAACTGTGATGTTGAGTGGGCGGGATCAGGGGTGGGGCTTGGGAGCCAGGGTGTATGGGGCCCCGTGATTTCTAATGGTGGCCCTGGTTATATTTAACAAACAACTATTTCTTATGTAACCTTAACATAATAAACAGCTGAATAAAAAGTATGAAACAGTGGGTGATTTAGACAAGCTGTTTATTTACAGTGTCTTGAGAGCTACTGATCAGCAGCTAAAGGTCTACTGGTAGATCTCCATCTACCTGGACACCCCTGCTATATATGATATAGGGAGAATCATAATACAAAAAACAAAAGTGACCTGCTATAGCCTGCTAATCACCCATACCACTAAATGTCTGTTGCCAGAATAACAGTAAGTAGCTTTAAATAGCCAACAATTTTAGGTTGCAGTGATGGAGAGGCATCAGAATTATTTTTGCCAGCAGCGCCATCAGTGTGAGACTTGATGGACACTGTTCTGATTACATTTTCATTATAAAAACAGAATGTCTCCTTAAGAAGTAATGTGTTTCCAACAATATCAAACTATTCACGTTACGGTTAACTGTCAGGAAATTCTAAGCACCTCATTCCATTAATTCTTTGTGAGAGTGACAATTTAATAAGCATAATTTATAACGGCCTAGAAAATCTGACCGAATTACAGCTAAAGGAAAATAGAACTTGGCAGCTAGTGGGGAACAGAACATTTGCTTCTTTGGTCAATGATTAGATTCCACATACTGCATAATACGATGCTTGTTCACTCTGTAGCACAGCTTTCTGTAGGGAGCACTGCAGTGGGCTGTTGGTTTAGATACTTACAGGTTCTTCTGTTGTTTTTGGGTTAAGAGAGGGCAACTCTGAAATAGAGCATAAAATGTCATGCCAGGGGAAGGGCAAGTAACACTAGTATACTGTAGGCTGTATAGTAAAGCAGGAAGGTGTCACAAATAGGCTGTAACATACTTCCAATTGTCCTAATTTAGATTGGACACTCCTGAACTATGGGATGGGTTTTGGGTGGACTAATTGCATGTCTCAGTCTGGCTTGGTGGAATCAAGGAGGATCCCCTTGACAAAGGCCTTACTTTTTAAAAATGGCGATGGTATTTAAATTGTTTGTACCTATGATTACTTGTGGCAACACACGAAACGCGTTAGGTGATATGTAATGTGGAATAAAGGTTTTTAGTTTGATCATACCTGTGTCCAGAGGATCCTTGGATGTGCATGCCAAAGGTGGAAGTGATACGGAGTGTTCTCCCCAGGCTACGGGTTCGGGGCATGGCACCCGGGCCACGGACAAGGAGGGGTGAGTGCCTTTGAAGTTTTTCAAGTGATAGAGTTTAAGCAGAGGGTTCGGAGCAGGGGCACCCAAACCACAGTGTTTTCCTAGTGAGCATATTATATGAACGGTATGTAAAAAAAAGCAAGCAATTCGAACTAAGGAAATAATTCTTTGAGCTGGGAGCATTTGTACACTTATTGTTTTAGTATGTAAATTAACCAATCACTTTAGAAATGTAAATGAGCTGTCCATAATAGCCAGCCACAGCTAAGCTGATGCCTGCATTTGTTATTACTCATACCTGTAGTGACAAATGGGAAGCACCAGGAATTCTCACCAACTTCAGTTACTAATATCAGAGTTGCTTGCTTTATACCCAATCCCTTATGCTTATGATAAGTATGTTGGCAACAGGAGGATCTGTCCTCAGAACAGTCAGCATTAATTGCATGAGACAGACTAGTCTCTTCAAGTATGCCACACTTTGGCCCTGTGATACACATGGTAATTTAAGTCCTCTTACCTGCCAGGGTCCATGGTCTAGCTGGGGACACATAAAGGAAATTTTGAATATACTGTAAGTATAGGTTCACTAATCCTTCAGATGAGATATTTGTTGCATGGGCCAGTTTCAGCACATTGGGTGTATAATATTTCTGGAGATTATATGGTAAGGTACTCTTAATAAACACTAGTTAACCTTAGGGCTGGACGAAATATATTATGCTTTGCATGTGCGGGAATACATGGGCTGCTTCAGTACTTTTGCCAGGGCTGCTTTTTATCCATCTCTACTAAGGTCAACCTTGCACTGTAGATGAAATGAGAAAAAAAGTAATAGATGTGATTATTCCATCCATAATTACCTTACTCTGTTCTTTTCTCTCACAGAGCTATGACCGGGAGGGATGTGAGAACATTTGCACCAGTGCAAAGAACAAAAGACAAAGGTAAGAAATCCTTGGCCTCAAGGAAAAGGGTTAAAGGCATACTGTCATTGGGAAAACATGTTTTTTTTCAAAATGCATCAGTTAATAGTGCTGCTCCAGTAGACTTCAGCACTTAAATGCATTCCTCAAAAGAGCAAAAAATATTTTTATATTCATTTTTGAAATCTGACATGGGGCTAGACATTTTGTCAATTTCCCAGCTGCCTCCGTCATGTGACTTTTGCCAGCACTTTAGGAGGGAACTGCTTTCTGGCAGGCTGTTTTTCCTTCTCAAGGCCCCCATACACAGGCCGATAAAAGCTGCATCTTATTGGCCCGTGTGTGGGGCTTGTTTGTCGACATTGCCAAACGAGCAGGTCTCTGCGTCTATGGCCACCTTCAGTGTAACTGAATGGAACGCAGTGGGACATGGGTTTTTACGACTGAGTGCTCTTCTTAGGGCTGTGACCAGTGGCATAGCTAGATCTTCCTGGGCCCCACAGCAAATAATTTTTCAGGCCCCCAAAATGTCCAGTGGTTGACCTGTTTT
>CM044447.1:67548876-67577412 GCA_024363595.1 Xenopus borealis | reverse complement strand
ATTGATTCTTCACGAGACATGGAGTGCTGGCCCTTCTATTAATATATATATATATATATACAGTATATATATAGTTTAAAGAAAATGTAAACCTTTAAAACAAATTGATGTTATTCTGAGCACTTTTGCAGTTTAAATCAATATTTTGTAGTTTTCACAATATCATTGTTTAGGTAGAAAATTAAGTGTCGTAAAAAAGGAAAATCTTGTGATGTTGCTCTGCTCAGAAAATAAAGATAGTGAGCAACATGACAAGATGTTCCTTTTCTTAGTAACTTAATCTGTGATCATTTGTTTGCAGATCCACAGTATGTGAAGTGCAATTTCGATGCAATCTTTATAATTTTTTTACCCACAAAGCAGTGTATTTCACATAATTTTCAGTGTCATTGCATCCATGGGGGGATGGTATCACTTCTGGCACTCAGCATCACAATAAGATATGTACCTGATTCTTCATAAACAACCAAAAGCATTAAAGGACTTAACCCCCAGGTAGCTCATGCTGTCAGGCCCCCCAATTTTAACCACATCTCTTTTTTAGGATGGTGTAACTAAAGAGTCAATCTGTTGCAAGTTCTTTTACCTCTGCTGGCTATTGTGACTGTTCTTCTTATTGCTTTTCTGCATTGCTTCATAGCAATGTGAATCTTTATTGTACCGAATAAGAACTCAACAGGGAGACTAAAAATAATTAGAATGGACCTATGAGCCAAAGTGATTTATGACAAAGAGACCTTTGAGCTAAAGAGAGATACACATTTCCATGTGGATACATTGCCATGAAACATAAAAATCACCTTTACTATACAGTTCTGAATAGTTCACTACTAAATCTGGTTATTATGCCTCTCTTGGATGAGATTTAGGTGATTTTTAGGCCTAGGGGATTAGGTACTGTGAGGAGAGTTATCTAGTGGTTGCTACTAAAGCATCACACTGCTAGTATTATCTGGTGATATGGGCAACATGTGCCTTAGTCTAAAAGCCATAACAACAAATACCCTTTAAATCAATAGAATGAATATACTGTATAGGAGCCATATTACAGGTTTTTACCTGTGTACATGTGCATTTCCAGGGCATCCAATAATACCTGGGATACACAGCTTTAGCTTGGGAAAGAATTGGCAATTATTGAAATAAGATTATTTTCTTCTATACATGTATGTTGTGCTAGTTGTTTAGTAGAAAATGCAACTGCTGAATACTTAACTGAGCCAATAGCCAATTAAGCCAAAATAAGCGTACTATCGGCTAATTACTCATCAGTGAGCTACTCAGTGGGATTAAAAGTCCTTACTACATTTTCTCTCATCCAATCTATAATTCAGCAAAGTGATTTTAACTCTTTGGTACTGGAGACAGACATATGGGTTGAGTTGTTATGAAATAGGTGTTGGGGGCCTGGCACTGTAATTACCTATATAGCAGACCCTGCAGCTGCAGGGTCTAAAACATCATAGTTCCCCACCCATCTCTTACCGATCCATCTTTAACCTTTAAAATAGTGTTGCTGTGCCAGCCCGGGAGGTGCGGCGGGTTGAGAGGGGGGCCAGGGGAAGAGTACTTGTGCAGAGCCCCCTCGGTAGATTTTTGGACGGGGGGGGCAATTTATGACACTGGGCCCGGGCACTATTAGATCTTTATTGCCTAAAGGCAGCCAAATACAGACTGATCTATTATGGGCTCCAACCTTGGGCAAAACTAATAGACAGCAAATGGATGGGACCACATTGATCATTTGCGTAAACAGCGAGACTTCATTTCCTCATTTGCTTATACACCATGTATTGGTCAACATGATGCTTAGTCACATGAAATGTTCCGACCTGCCCAAACCAATCAATATCCATAGTATACACAAAATTATCTTATCTGTGCATACATGGTCACTTTTAACTCTGACATATATATTTGCTCTCAAAGCTAAAGTAAAAAGGGTCATTTATATCTGATACAGTCAAGTTTCCCTGCAGATACGCAAAATACACCATTCATTAGGTACTTTGGACAATGGGGACTCTTTGCACTACCATATAGTGCTCACCACTTTTTTGTTCAGAATCGAGCACAGTTATATCTATTAATTCAGGGTTCCCACAGCACCCTGGTTCAATTGCAGCAGCATAGTTGCACCAAAAGAATAGAGTGCACTCATCACTAAACACTGGGTGAATGAAAAATTCCCCATAAAATGCACAGATATGGGATCTGCTATCTGGAATGCTTAGGACCTGGTGGGTTTTAGGTTTCCAAAACTGCATTTTTACAGAGAAATTTCACTGTGTTTGGACCATAACCCCAACAATTCTTCCCTGACACTTAGTTAAAGTTAGTTTGTTGCTAGATTCCCATAGACAATAATAATTAAACTTCTTGCTGAGGCAAGGGAGGAAAGGGTGCTTCTGAGAGTTGCAGTTCAGCTACATTACAACAGCTACAAAAGGAACATTAATGCTTAGAGCTGTTTAGATATTTTTGCACAACAATAAAGTTGTATATTGTGAGTCTCAGCAAATTCCCTGTTAGATTCACATTATTGTTTATTTCTTTTCACTGAATTTATATTTGATACATGTACATATGTACTGAGAGCAATGCAAAATCTGCATTGTGTTAATGCAGCTGCTGTAATCATGTCTCTCAACAAATTCAGTGGGACCCAAGCCAGAGCAGATGTGAAAATTGCTGGTGGAAATTACTGAGATTCCAAGTTCATTTGGGTAAAAGCTGACGGAAGAGGTTTCTGAGCTTGGGCTGGTGAAACTTTAATGACTTCTAGTCATGAGATACAAATCACGTCAGAGGAGGAAAATGGTTTAAAGGAGTAACAGAGCAACTGGAAGAACAAATTTCATATACACCAGGTGCAGTGGGCCACTATGAAGTTAAGAGGCAGATTTGCTAAATTCGTGGGAATAATTCAAAATTCAATCGAATTTACAAAATTCGATTGGCCGAATTTTAGAGAATGCAAATTAGGTAAATTCAACCATCGAATACAAATCTATTCGACTAGTCGAATTTCGAATTACTTCCCCTTTAAGAAAATTTAAAAAATTTTAGAAAATGCGTACAAAAATTAAGGAAAAACATTTAGGGGGTTATTTATCAGTGGTTGAGTTTTAGAGGTTTGTGAGGTTTTTTTATCCCTTAAATTAACTCACAACACGAATGTTTTCTAATTTAAGAAAAGACTCAAATAGTAAAAATTTGAATCAGTGAATTTGGGAATAAAAGCCTGAAAACTTAAAAAGTTAATTGAGTTTTCCACAGGAAAAAACTCGATATTGCTCAAATTAATCGAGTTTTCGAGCCAAACCCACCAAACTTACTTCCACAGGGTACAGTGTAAAGATGACTATACACCTTAATATCCGCTTGTTTAGCAACATATCAGTGTAATGTGGCACATCAGTATAAATATGGCCATACATCCAGGGCCGGACTAGGAAGAAAAAGTAGCCCTGGCAAAGGTATCAAAGCTGCCTATGTATTCACGAGCATGCAAAGCATGATGTATATTTCCAATCCCAAGGTTAATTAGAATCTTATTGTTTATTAATAGATATTTTAAGAGTCCATTACCATATAATCCCCAGCAATATTATACATCCTATGAGCTGGAATTGGTCCTTGCAACAAATATCTCACCCTCGTTTCTATCAAAACTATTCTATCAGATGGATTAGTGGCCCTATACTTACAGTATATTCTAAATTTTGTGTGCTCCCAGCTAGACCATGTACCCTGCAGATAAGAGAACTTTATTTGTCACGTTTGTCAAGTGTGGCATACTAGAAGAAACTAGTCTGTCTCATGCAATTCAAGGAAAACTATACCCCCTGGACAATGTAGGTCTCTATAAAAAGTTATTGCATAAAACAGCTCATATGTAAAACCCTGCTTCATGTAAATAAACCATTTTCATAATGATATACTTTTTTAGCAGCATGTGCCACTGGTTCATCCTAAATAGAAAATAAGGACAGCCTCCTGGGATCATATGATTCAACGGTGCACACAAACATACCAAACAAACTATAAAGTTAGGTCACATGAGCCAATTAACAGACAGAGTTGTGTCTTTTGCTTCCACACTTCTTCCTGTTACAGTTAGAGTTGAAATATTTCTGGTCAGGTGATCTCTGAGGCAGCGCATAGACCATCACGAAATGGTGGTTCAAGGCAAGAGATGTAAAAGGGCAATATTTACTTAAATATGTATTCCAGTTTGGTAAGATTATTTAATATGCCACTTAATATGATATATATTACCTGTTGCTAAAATATTCATTTTGGGGGTATAGTTTTCCTTTAATGCTACATATCACAGTTTTCCATATATAGACTGAAGTGATTGTTCTGAGCACAAATCCTCCTGTTGCCAACATACCTATCATAAGAATAAGGGATTGTGTATATAGCAAGCAACTCTAATATTACTAACTGAAGTTGGTCAGAATTCCTGGTTCCACCCATATGCCAGTACTGACATGTGTGTACTAAAAAATGCAGGCATCGGCTTAGCTGTGGCTGGCTATTATGGACAGCTAATTTACATTTCTAAAGTGATTGGCTCATTTACATATTAAAGACAGACCTAATTTGCATTTTTAGGTGAGCACCCCATTTACATTTTAAAGCAAGCAGCCCATCGGGCATTTGCCCGAACCACAGATTGCCAGTCCGGGCCTGCATAAATCAATATCCTCTTATTTGATTGATCTTTGCCTAATATGGTCACATTTTACTGTCCAGTATTGGGCTCTTCTAATTGTTCGACCATCAGATCATAATAGACAGCAATGCAGACCATCAGGAGAGCATCAAATCAATGAGCCACTGTGGTCAGGGGCGTAACTACAGAGGAAGCAGACCCTGCGGCTGCAGGGGGGCCCAGGAGCTATAGGGGGCCCATGAGGACCTAATTTATATACAATTACAATAAATATTGGTAAAACAGGTCAACCACTGGACATTTTTGGGGCCTGAAAAATTATTTGCTGTGGGGCCCAGTAAGATCTAGTTATGCCACTGACTGTGGTACTCGCCTTAACAGGATTTTTTTATCTGTCTGATCAATATCTGGCTGATTGAGCAGATATCTATCAGATAGGCCATTTAATTAACTGAATTTGGCCCACTTTATTAGTGGCTCAGTTCTCTTTTTTGGCGATAGAAATGAGCAGATATTACCATGTACGGCCTGATTAGATCCCCAAACAATCTTACCATAGTTCTGGTTGAACTTGTAGATCAACAGGAGCTAAATAGCCATAAGTTGGATCACCCTACTTTGTATACATAAGGAGGACAAAAAGTTTGATTTAATATTTAGCAGCATGCTTTGAGACTATGGTGCATGGTCTGATCGTGCACATTTTGTCACCAAAGTGTTTTATATTTCCAGGATTTCTGATCTGCAAGTGAACCAAATGCTTACTGCCTATTATGACTGTGTCAAGATAACTGGCAAGTAGCTAGCTAATCTCTAGTTACGCTAGAAGCCCAGTTGTCTCTCAGTGCTTGGGAACAAAAGCATGCAAGGGTAAGAAATCCCCTCGGGTCTTCTGCCAGATTATCCCACACAAAGGTGCATTGTTAATGGAACTGTAGATTCAGTTTTTACAAGCCTACAGGCCTCTTCTGATTTAATAATACTCTGCCAGTATTTACATCTGTCAAATTACCCAGACAAACCATATTAATATTCCTATTGTACAGAGACATTTTCCCAGCCAATCTGTTTTATATGTATGTTGCTATTGGCATATTTGCACTTGTACAGGATTTTACAAATAAGCCCATTCAAATTTTATTAATACTGTAATAATGCACTGCAAGGCAAGAAGGGTGTTTTGTAAGATATTCTAACAATTAAATATAGAACATTACAGTATTTACAGATAAAGTACACTAACATTTCCTTGAAGAAAATTATTTTTAAAAGACATGCATGTTGACATTTAACAAAATAAATCCCATGAACAAAACTAATTGTCTAATGAAATTGATCTTTTATTGCAATTTTGTTTGTTTTCACAAATTTCATGTTGTAGCTTGAGCTACTGTTCTCAAAAATATGTTTTTAGAAAAAAACATAAAGAAATACAGTGTCTTTTATACTATATTGTCAGTTTGGTTCCACAACAATTCTGTCTTTACATGATTAATTTTGTGACCACAAAATGATTTATGTGTTCACATAATCCATTTTGTTATTACAAAACTTTTTGCATTCACATAATTATTTGTTCAGGGGCAATATTAACTTTGTGTTTGTCAAAATGCACCCACACAGTTGCATCTAAAAATAATTTTTTCTCATTTTTAAACTTTCTGAAAATTAATATTTGTGTTGGTAATCAGAATTAGTACCTCCTGTAGGACCCACTCTTTGGGCAACTGTCAAACAATAAACAGTGACCATTGTTACCTCTTACAGAAAATGCCAAGCAGTAGTACAAGTGCCCCAGTGCCCAGTAGGTTCTATAAGCCAAATTGAACAAACATTTTAACCAAATATGGCTAATCTTGGCCAGTGTAGAGCTAAGTAATCTTTTAATTGCAGTGGTGTAGTAGTTATAATTAATCTGTATTATGGATATGGAGAGAGAGCACAGCACTTAAATAAATATAGAATGTTATGCAACTGACCCAGTGTATTACAGAAACTCAGTGCCGTGCCATTAAAGACTGTGACCAGCTGTGTGCAATTATAAAGAATTATAGAAAAGAATGTGAGAATCATTTCTTTTTCAAGTGCATTCTATGCCAATTAAAGATTTAATGCTAAAGAGAAAAATAAAGCTGGACAAAGCTGAAGAGCAAAGTGGAATATTTCTGCCTGCTGTGCTAGCGATCATTTAGCACACTTGACATTAAAAGTCCATTAAAGTCCATCTTGGGTAATATGGCAGAGTGAACAGTTCCAACATCAAATGTATTTTGTATGATGCTATTTTGTCCACCTTTACCCATCTAACAGGTCTAATATAGGGGGTAAATAGGGATGCACTGAATCCACTATTTTGGATGCGGCCGAACCTCCAAATCCTTCCGGATTTGGCGGAATATCGAACCGAATCCGAACCCTAAACATTTGTTACTTCCTTGTTTTGTGCCAAAAAGTCATGTGATTCCCCTCCCTGGCATATGCAAATTAGGATTCGGTTTGGCCAGGCAGAAGGATTCTGCCGAATCCAAATCCTGCCGAAAAAGGCTGAATCCTGGCCAAATCCCGAATCGAATCCTGGATTTGGTGCAGCCCTAGTAAATAGTGGGGTCACAATGCAGCGATTTAAGTAGGTGCACATTTGTGCCAGTATTCCGAGTTGAAAATTCAGGGTGGTATAAACCACACCCAATGTTTTTTTAGATTTACTGTAGACTACTAGACATGGGACACTTTTTTGTGATAAACATGGGCTACTGCGAACAGAACGTCTCTAATTTCCTTCCCACCAGCAGTTATGTAAATTGCCGGTGGAAAGATGTATGCAGTAAGTAGCCTGAAGTTGTCTTTTACAAAGCAGCTTTGAGCTACTTTGGAAACTGTTAACATATAAATCTTCCCACCAGCAATGTGTATTTCTGCTGGTGGGAAAGAAATTAGGGATGCTTATTCTGGTAATTCTGCTTATCCATACACTGTTATAGACACCATTCTATTGCAACTGCTTATTCTGGTAATTCTGCTTATCCATACACTGTTATAGACACCATTCGATTGCAACTGCTTATTCTGGTAATTCTGCTTATCCATACACTGCTATAGACACCATTCTATTGCAACTGCTTATTCTGGTAATTCTGCAACAAACTTACCGCTGTACATGACCATTTAATTGCCAATTCCTTTAACCTACTCACTCTTACTGAAACCTGGCTTTCTGACACTGCTTCACCTGTCCTATGGGGGCCTATACCTTACTCATAATCCCAGGCCTGTAAACAGACCTGGGGTGGGGTAGGTTTGCTTCTCTCTCCCCGCCGTACTTTTAAAGTTCTTCCACTTGTTCCTTCCTTATCATTCTCCTCACTTGATGTTCACTGCATTAGGCTCTTTTCTCCTGTTTCACTCTGCATTTATCGACCACCTGGACCAACCGCACAATTTTTGGACAAGTTTGCTGCCTGGCTTCATTCATCTAACACCCCATCCATCATATTAGGTGACTTTAATATACCTGTGAACAACAGTAACAGCCTAAACAGAACTAAACTTCTTTCTCTAACATCCTCTGTAAGCTTATCCTTGTGCTCAGACTCCCCCTCTCACACCAATGGTAATACTCTGGATCTCATATTTACCAGACTCTGTTCAACCACCAATTTTACTAACTCACCGTTTCCCCTCTATGATCACTATATGCTCACATTTCAACTCTCACTAACTCCCTCCTCACCCCCTGCTAATCCCCAAACACGTACCTACCGTCATTTGCAAGCTCTGGATGTGTCACATTTCTCTTCTTCCTTTGACTCTCTTCATTCTAATATCTCAGCCATCTCTTGTCCTAATGTGGCTACCTCTGTCTACTATAGCACACTCACCACTGCCCTTAATGAGCTTGCTCCAGCAAAAACTAAATATGCTAGACCCAAACCACTTCAGCCTTGGCATTCTGCTCATACAAAAGCACTCCAAAGACGTGTACTACTCACGTGTACTTGAGCGTCACTGGCGCAAATCCTGCTCAAATCTGCTCTGCGCTCCTGTAACACCAGCCTTTCCCAAGCCAAACAAACATATATTCCTTCACTCATTAACTCCCTTAATAAAAAAACTGGCACAATTTTTCTCCACCTTTAACACTCTACTTTCCCCTTCTCCACCCCCTCTGTGCACATCTGTCTCTGCTCTAGATATTGGTGAGAACTTCAAAAACAAAATTGACACAAATTTGATCAGAAGGGACATTACACTACTACACAACCACCCCTAAGCTTCCACCACCCTCCCTCCACACTCACCAGTCTCTCCTGTGCTCCTTCACCCATGTCTCTGATGAGGAAGTCTCAAAACTTTTGGCCTCTTCTCACCTTACCACCTTCCCGCTTGATCCTATTCCTTCAAAACCTCTCTGCAATACCAATCCTTGTCTAGTCAAAGCCTTAACTCATCTATTTAATCTTTTGCTCTCAACTGGACTATTTCCATCAGAACTAAAACACACTCTTGTCACCACCATTCTGAAAAAAACCTCTCTTGATCCCTCCAATCTTGACAACCTCCAACCTATCTCTCTGCTCCCTTTCATCTTTAAACTACTTGAGCTCCTAGTCTTCAACTGACTAACCTCATTCCTCTCTAACAATAACCTGCTGGACCCCCTACAACTCCCCCCCCCCTTTTGAACCACAACACTCCACTGAACTACCATGACCTGGCTAACTAATGACCTTTTATCAGCTAAAGCGAACAAAAATGTCTCACTACTAATACTGCTTGATCTCTCATCTGCTCAAATGGTTTCCACTACCACCTCTATGCGGACGATACTCAGATCTATCTCTCCTCTCCTGATCTCAACCCAGAACTCCTAACTCGTGTCTCCTCCTGCCTGTCTGCTATCTCTACTTGGATGTCACAACGCTACCTTAAATCAAACCTCTCTAAAACGGAAATGGTTCTCTTTCTTCCAACTAACACCAGTAGCATCCCGGACGTATCCATTATAGCTAACAATTCCACTATCACCCCTTGTCCCGAGGCCGGTGCTTTGGGGTTATACTAGGTTCTGCCTTGTCATTCACTCCTCACATCCAACTTTGCAAGGGCTGCACCCCTCCTCTGGAATTCTCTCCCACTGTCTGACTTTCTCCCAACCTTTCTGCTTTCAAGAAATCTCTTAAAACTTAGAGAAGCCTACCCTCACTCTTAACTACCAAATGCAATACCACATACAGGGTCGGACTGGGGGGCCCAGAGCCCACCGGGACTGCCGTCCAGGGCCATCTCTGGACCTTCTGGCCCCACTGTTAAGACGATGGAGCAGCACCAGTGCGCATGCGCAGCCAGAGCCAATGCACAACCGGAAGGCCCAGGAGATCAGGAGAGGGGGTCTGGCTGGGTTTTTTCCCCGGTGTCCCGCCAGGCCAGTCTGACCCTGACCACATACAGTACCACATCTCTCTCCCACTTAACTCTGATCTTGTCCACTCCCACACCTTGTTTATAATGCCCTTGCCTTTAGATTGTAAGCTCTTTCTGCACAGGGCCTTCCTCACCTTTTGATCCGGTATTAATTGTGATGTATGTAACTCCATATATTCTATGTATGTAATTCATGTGATTTAGTTATATAATTACATTTACGTTACATCGCTACAAAATATGTTGGTGCTATAGAAATACAGGTTAAAGGAAAACTATACCCCCAAATAATGTAGGTCTCTATAAAAAGATATTGCATAAAAACACTTTTATGTAAAATCTTGCTTCATGTAAATAAACAATTTTCATAATAATATAATTTTTTTGTAGCATGTGCCATTGGGTAATCATAAATAGAAAATTGCCGTTTTAAAAAATATGGACAGCCTCCTGGGATCGTATGATTCAACGGTGCACACAAACATACCAAACAAACTATAAAGTTAGGTCACATGAGCCAATTAACAGACAAAGTTCTGTCTTTTGCTTCCACACTTCTTCCTGTTACAGTTAGAGTTTAAATATTTCTGGTCAGGTGATCTCCGAGGCAGCACACAGACCATCACTAAATGGGGGTCAAGGCAAGAGATGTAAAAGGGCAATATTTACTTAAATATATACCAGTTTGGTGAGAGTCTTTAATATGTCCCTTAATTTGATATAAATAATCTGTTGCTCAAGTATTCATTTTGGGGGTATAGTTTTCCTTTAATAATAAAGTAATAATAATGTTTTGATCACCCATGGTAGCTCAGTATCTCTCATCCCATGTGCCATTGCTTGTAAAATATGTGTTCATAACATTTTGGAAGGGAAATTAAATATAGAATGATAATAAAAACTTTAACTGTTCGTCTATCAGCACAACAATGTCCTAAAAGTAACATAAGACCAAAGTAACATGAGATTGCTTCAAGAAACAACAAGATCAGTTTCTAACAGTTTCCCATTCAACACCCTGATCTTAGCAACGACATGGTGTAGATCAGCCTAGAAGAATGGGTCAAAATCATTACCAAACTGAGTAAAGTACATACCCCTAGAGAATATTATTGCGTAAAAGGTAGCACCTCCGAATATTAAATATATGTAACCTTTCCTTTTATTTTTTCAAAAACATTTTATAATATTTTGAGTTCAATGCTTAGATAAAAACATAAGAAAAACATTTCAGGCTGTGATTTGTTATTCAGTAAAATAAGAGAATTGCTCAAGGATCTGAATAACTTTGTACGACACTGAATATATATTTAGAAACATGCACCCACACCCAAAGAAACTACATTCATGTATTCAGGGGATGATTGGTGAGACATCTAGATAAGTGTAGTACACTGCCCTGTGCCTTTGTCTGGCTAACAATGCATTAACATGAAATGACTGGCACATTACCCCCTGCAAAGTGCTCTTTATGAAGCTGAGAGCCTATTTTCACACTTCTGTGGGTTATTGAAAAATGGATCTGACACAGCGAAATTAGGAGTAGAGATAAAAGAATCTTAGTGCTCAGTGCAACAATAGCACATTTTCCGGCTACCTTGCCTTTTAATAAGAATGTTTAATGAATCATGTGGCTTGATAATAAGGGCAGCTCTAAATGAAGTACATTTTGTTCCGCATAAAGGTTGTGATTTATAATTTGAAAATACGTGTATCTAAAAGCAGTTTGCATTTGCAGTGTTTTCTAGCTCATACTTTTGCATTGCTCTTATTTACCATACAAATACGAAGCTGTCATAAGGTGGCAGGACATGTTTTCAGTAAAGAACCACATGACCAGCTTTAACTAGCAATTTATTAGGACCCATTCACTTACCCTGACGCAGTGAACTCTCCGATGCCTGTTTGCCATGATTTTTGTCTCACAATGTACCGTTTTTCCCCAGAATGTATACATCATTGCATGCACAATGTGGGCATTGAATCAAACACAATAGAAATGTACTTCAATTTTAGAAGTCAGGCTGTCATTCTTTCCAGTGATTGGCATATGAGTGATGTCTGTGCCCAATTCTTCAGGCACAACTGTGCTGCAGTGATTGATGCAGAGCACTGAGGGAACCCTAGGAGTTGATGAGAGCTCTGGGGGTCACATAGCGATGTGTATCAAAACTTCTACTTTCTGTACACAACTATACAGATGTGCGCAGAGAGCATTTGGATGCAAATACCTTTAATGAAAGCTGTTTTAGACAATTCAATGCTGGAAAAGTACAAGTTGCCCACTGAGTCTTCAGACATAAATGATCCCTATTGTCATGGAGGGCAATTTTGAGCACTTTAGTATTACGTGTTTGTGCAATTTACAATAAATCACAATTTTCTATAAAAATAACCATTAAGATTTGATAAGCAATTTTGTTCTGATAAACTATTTAACATAAATGAGTAAACATAGTCTGTAATATGGGATGTAATATGCCAGCACTATAGGTTTATTTTTCTTTTTAAAAAATGATGTGGGCAATAAGCAATAAACTCATAATTGACTCTACTTATAAATGGCCCATATTTTGTTCATGCTCTGACAGAGGCCAACCCGTCACTCTTTCTAATCAATCATTTAATCATTTTAATGTATTGTAGCACTCTCATATTTTTTTCTTCGTATTATATGACTGTAGGGAGGCCTCTTTTAATAGGTAGTGTTACTTATAATATAATGCATGAGACAAAACCAATTTTCCCTGTATATTTATTAATAGTGAACTCTGCTTATTATTCTGTTCATGTTAAAGCAATAATTTTCCAAATTACTGACTTTAGGCCCAACAGAATTTGGTCTGGACCCCCTTAACTTACAACTACATTCCAGATTTATATGTACATACGGATACATACATATGTATGTGTATGTGTGAAATGCAATATCAGTCAACTGAAGGATACAGGCTACAGACAGGCTTAGATTTGTGGAAAGTACCCCTTGGCCCAAACTTAGGAGCCACACATGGGCCAATAAAAATGGTGAGAGGACCACATCGACGAGCCAATCCTGGTCAATAGATTGGTCAATGGTTGATTTTTGGACCCTAAACCCAATATACGGGCTAATAAACTGCCAACTCAGCCTGAAAGCTTATGAAGTTTATATACAGTTGCAGGGGACCACCGGAAAACAAGAAAAACTCTGTTTACATGTGTAGAGCCGGGCAAAAACAGTGTCAGTTCTGGGAAAGCATAAAATCAGGGTTTACTGTAATATATCTTCAATTTCTGCATATGCTGATCTTTTAAAAGCAACCAGGATGGACAGCATTCATTTTTGTACCCAGGTATTATGCTAATTCCACCTCAATGCCAAAATGGAAATTCTTAGTCCACAGTCAATAATTACAATTAACATAATCAGGTTATAACATCAAATAGATATTATACAGCACTGAGTACTCATTATCTGTTTGAAAATTCTAATCATACCATCACATTCTGTTATCACTAGTTCCAAAACTGTTATCTGGTAATAGAAAGGAAGAGTTTAGTTCAATTTGGCATCATTACGGTTGACTGGTCAGATGATGATCAGTTCACAACCTGTGATTCAAGAGCCATGAACAACATATTGCTCACCAACCCCTTGGATGTTACCTAAATGAGGTGCTTATTTTGAGGGGCAGGTTTTGATTTCATAAATACCAGGTGTAATGCCAAACAGAACCTCCTGTTGGCTGCTGGTCCACATAGAGGCCATTAGTAGTCAATCACAACCCATAGTAGGCACCCCAGGAACAATTTGCATGCTTGTGTTACTCTCCAACCTTTTTTTGTGGCTCATGGCTAGAAAAAGTTGGGGATCCCTGCACTATAAAAAAAATTATACCTTTATTGGCGATCCTCGGCAGTGAACGAGGAGGCATAGGTAACTATAATTAATATTGCAATATATAACTGTTTCATTCCTGAAAGCTTTCACTTTATCAATGAATCAATAACAAGCAATAGCTTGAGAATAAGAATAAGTAGCCTTTTACCAGTAGAACTTTAAATTCATAAGGGCAATAATAGGGTGCCCATATTCTTTAATTGCTGGTCATGGTAGTACCAGCATCATGCACTTCTGCCAATCACTATGAGCTTTCCTAGGATATCAGCAGTGAATTGTGGCACTTAGTGATGGGCGAATTTATTTGCCAGGCGTGAATTTGCGGCCAATTCCCGCGATTCGCGAAACGCCAGTGAAAATTTGCCTGCCAAAAAATTTGTCAAAAATAAACGTGACACACTCTGAAAATGACGCAACGAAATCGCCCATCACTAGTGGCAATCATTGCTCATATTGTGCAACTCACTCTTTATATTGCGCCAGCATTAGTCACTTAAAGGGCAAGGAAAGGCTAAGAAATAAAATCCCATTTTTATTTTCTTTAATGAAAAAAGAAATCTATCTCCAATATACTTTGATTAAAAAATGTGTACCGTTTATATAAGAAACCTGACTGTATGCAGTGAAATTCTCCCTTCATTTAGTGCTGTGGATAGGAATTGTCAGACAGTCCCTTACTTCTGCCAGAGAAACAATCATACTTATGAACAGCAGGGGGAGCCCCTGCCTTACTTACCAGCCATGCAGAACTCAAGCAGCTTTGTTTTTTGATAATTTGTTGTAATCCCTAAGAAGCCCAGACCACACTGAGCATGTGTATGTAATCTAGTCTTGCAAAGATGTATTATTATTATTAACATTATTAGTATTTCTATAGCGCCAACTTGTTTCGTAGCTGTATAACAAAGTTACAAGATGACAGCCCCTTGTGGCCAACTTTGAAAGCATAAATCATTTGTTTGGTTAGGCTTGTGGTTCAGTAAGTTCATGTTTATATTTAGTATACAAAATACAGCATTTCTAGCCTTATTCTATTTTAGACTTTCCTTGCCCTTTAAGTGCCATAGATCAGAAGGATAAGTGGTGCTTGCTTATATTGCTTTAAAAAATCTACGGTACAGTCATGCTCATAAAAATATTTTCTTTCTGCCACATGAAACCTTGAGATTCATACCTTTTCATTACAGTAGTAGCCTCCTGGCAATTAGATGACCTTTTAGCAAGGTTATTTTGTTGCCAATAATTTAAGTGCTAATTGAGTGCGGGAAATGATAGATAAAAATCTGTAGAACCTATCCAGGTCATTTCAAAGTCAGGGTATGTGAACTATTGTACAAACAAGGCAGGGAAGCAAAGGACATGGCACCTAAATTATATTAACCATCATTTCCTATGCACATAAATACTGCAAACGTGTATCACTTGGGCTGCATGGCCTGTAATTACACTCTATGGCTGGAATGATTAAAGGAAATGGCCACACTAAAGAGATATGTGGCCAATGACAGCAAAATTATGCTCATAAACCCTGTCCAGCTTGTGCTATTGTTTTGTTATAAGTAACCACATTCTCTATTATAGCTGCATTAATACAAATGAAAGAAGAGGTTCATTAAAATGCCAAGATAAGCACAAGAGCTGTATATACCAAGTTATAGCTTGAATCTGCTGTACACAGAGTGAAATGAAAATGATCTACAATGTGGTAGAACACATTTTAACCAAAGGGAGGAACTTTTAATTTTCAGGGACAATTTGTCGCTGCTCCTTTTCATCCCATGAATGTTCTGCTTTGAGGAGACATAAATGCCACCAGACATGATAATAACAATGTGATTGAGTGCTAATCACCTCTTTTCAATAACTTTGCTACAGAGCGACAACCGGCAACAAAAACTTACTTTCACTTGTAAAAACAAAGATATACTTCTAGGCAGTTGTTTTAATAACCAGGCATTTCTGGGACAAAGAGTCAAAGTCAGGGATGCTTGGCAGCTATGTGTTTTATTGCTTGTGGGATGTTTAATTTCATTTGTAGTGGATCTGGAAACAGAGTTCAGCAGGGAAATAAAACTTGGAATATTTATGGGGCCTGAAAGAATTTTTTAACCATGCCTATCAGATATTAGAGGGGTGGCTGTTGATTTAGACAGATTGCTCTGGTTTGTACTTTATATTATGCTTATAGTTTATACTTTTTTAGCATATATTGTGTACCTTTATATACTTATGTACTATAAGGCTGCTTAACAATACAAGGGTTTTGTTGCAGTTCTTTTGAATGATCCTTTTTGTGAGCTTTTCTAAATGTGACATAAATGTCTGACTTTTTAAAATATAGATGCTTATTATCATTATTAAGAGGGAAATTATCCTTTAGTGAAAATATGAAATGTAGGATTTCTCAAGTTATTGTTTTATGGGGAGCCACAAAACATAACGCAAAGAGTTTGCCAACTGAACCAGCTTAGGCCATTTTTCTCCTTGTATAGAAAGGAAATGCAAACCTTTAAAACAAATTAAAGGATCAGTAACACCAAAAAATTGTTTTAAACAAAAGTGTTTTAAAGTAATGAAAATATCATGTAGTGTTGCCCTACACTGATAAAACTGATGTGTTTGCTTCAGAAATGCGATTATAGTTCATATAAACAAGTGTCGGAAATCGAAAAAAGGCTATATGGCACAGGATAAATAGTGGATAACAGATAACATTATGTTCTACAGAGCTTATCTGCTATCTGCTGTGTAACTTGAGCCTTTTCTCTTTTGAATGGCTGCCCCCATGGCTACACAGCAACTTATTTATATAAACAATAGTAGTGTTTCTGAAGCAAACACAGTAGTTTTACTAGTGCAGGGCAACACTGCATTATATTTTTATTCCTTTAAAACATTTAATTTTTTTGATGTTACTGGTCCTTTAATGTAAACTTTCAATTTATATTTTTTTGCTAGTTTTCAAGATATGATTATTTTTTAAATGGCTAATATAATGAATTTGAAACCATGTTGCCACCTGCTGGTCATTTTAGTAAACTGGCTACAATCAACTGAAAATAAACGTAAACATAAAAATAAATGTGATGTTAATATGTTTAGAACTGACCAGAGAAACATCAGGTGACTATTTTCTGCTCATTAAAGGTGGTCATCCATGGGGAGATCCACTCGTTTGGCAGCATTGCTTGAGGTGGGCGATATCTGGCTGATCCGATCATGGCCCCTAGGGAGATATGGGCGATCGGATCGCGGGACCACATAAACGAACAGACGCGGCTGCCTTCCAACGGGTTTTTTGGTTCCTTCCGATCGACTTTCGGCCAGATATCGGGGAAGCCGTTGGAAGGCCCCATACATGGTCCAATAAGCTGCCGACTCAGTCTGCCAGCAGCTTTTATCAGCCCATGTATGGCCACCTTAGCTCAATTTTCTAAGTTGAGTAACATTTCAACAGGATTTTATTTGAAAATGAACTGTGATGTTTCAAAATTCATTATTCAGACATTTTAAAACTGCTAATATAGGCATTCGTTATCCAGAAAGCTCCCATAGACACCATTTTATTCAAAAAATCCAAAATTTTAAAAATGATTTACATTTTGATTTCTGTAATAATAAAACAGTACCTTGTACTTGATCTAAACTAAGATATAATTAATCCCTATTGGAAGCAAAACCAGCCTATTGGGTTTATTTAATGTTTAAATTATTTTCTAGATCCATTATATGAAAAAACCACAGGTCCCAAAAATTCAGCATAACAGGTCCCATACTTGTATCTTGATAACTAGAAAGAAAATGAAGGTAAACTGCAGAGCACCCAGAGTAATTTAAATTAATTTGTTGAGCTGAAAATGTAAAAACTGTTAAATGCTAACGAATCTACTTTAAAGCTTTCTTGCAATTCCACATCAGGAGTAAAGCATTTTTGTAAAATGCATGCTTTTCTGGAAAGCTATTTTGTGAAGATGTATATTTAATTATGCAGGATTATGATAAGGAACAGGACAGATCTCCAGTGAACATGATGCAGTGCTCATTACATTAAACATCATTTCCCTGTCACTATTACTTAAGCAGCTCAAAAACAATTTCTACACAGACCAATGGCCCTTCTGCTATTCAATTTAATTTAATAAGGGAATGTGCGTAACAGAGATTGCAATCACTTCATATAGCATTACCATGATTGATACAAAAGAAGCAACTGTAGAAAAAGTACATGACCTATTATGAGTCATGGGAAAACATGTTTACAACTAAATGTTCACGCACAGGGATAGACCCCAGTCAGGTATGTAACCTTTGTTTATTTTTAATTGACAGCTAAGATCTGAGTGGGCTACCAAAGGCTAGTGACATTATAATTGTATCTTCTATGGTGGTCATTTACTGTACTAATATAACTAGACAGTTTTCTGGTTTTGTCCATCTAGATGTTATCTACTTTGTAGCTGTCTTCTTGATAGTCTTTCATTCCACCAAACTGAAAAATAATTGCTCCCCTCACACCTGCCAAAGTAAATACAGACCCTTTATTACCAGCAAGGTAACCTTTATATGCGGCACAGAGAATTCCTAATGGCAAATCAATCAACTAAATAAGGCAAACTGGGACACCAGCATTAAAGGAGAAGGAAAGGCTAAAATTAAGTAATCTTTATCAGGATATAAAAACCCCAGTAGACCCTCAAATTAATACTGCTCTGAGTTCTCTGCCAAAAGAAGCACAGCATTTCTTTCCTTCTATTGTGTTTACATGGGCTTCTGACTTCTGACTTCATGCTTTCAGCTTAAACCTCCAGGGCTAGGGCTTGAGCATGCTCAGTTTGCTCTCCCACTCCACCCCCCTGCTGTAATCTGAGCCCAGAGCTATGAATGAGCAGGGAGAGACTCAGGCAGGAAGTGATGTCATACAGAGCTAATATGGTAGCTGCTATCCTAAACAGATAGAGCTTCTAGAGCTGTTTTCTCTGATATGGTAAAGCATTCTGCAGAATAAATATACTGTTATAGCTTGCACTATTGTGACTAACCTATTGACAATAAACTGCTTTGGTAGCTTTCCTTCTCCTATAAGTAGTATTTAGTTACATATTCCCTTAGATCTTATACCCTTGTGGTTTGTTTTTCTGTTCCATATCCTGTGCACTGACATGTCTTTTACATTATGAGATATATTCCCTTGTTTTCCATCTTTAAAATATACAGACATCTCTATAAAAATATCAGACAGCAGAACAATTTCAAAAGAGTGAAGGATAATAAGATCTATTTTATGCCATTTTGCGGAAAAGCTTTTCTGATCCCTCTGCAGGGTTGCTATCTTTTCAAATAAAAGTTTTGAAAATGGTAGTAGGGTAGTGTGTGAATGATGGCATATTAGGATTTGGCCAGGAGGACACAGGATGGAGGTGTAAGGCCTTAGGCAGACAGCAGGAATCGTGGTTGAGAAAACAGACAGGAGTCACAAGCCAGGTAACACACAAGGCTTTAGCAGGATATGAACCTCCAGAAGCCATTTTGGGCAATGAAAGAATGACTTTAAATGTTAACCTACCCTTCCTAAAGATACCATATTGGATAGTTACAGGGAACCACAAAGGACTACACTCTGGTCTCCTGGTTCCCAGTGAGGCAGAGTACAAATTATTTCCCAAGACCAGTGAACCCCAACCAGTAGCTTGCAAGCAACATGTTGCTCTCAAACCCCTTGGATGTTGCTCCCAGTGGCCTCAAAGCAGGAGCTTATTTTTTAATTAATGGCTTAGAGGCAAGTTTTGGTTGCATAAAAAACAGATGTCCTGCCAAACATTCTCTCCTGTAGGCTGCCAGTCCATATAGGGGTTACCAAAAAACCAATCAGAGCTCTTATTTGACATCCACATGGACTTTTTCATGCTTGTGTTGCTCTCCAACTCTTTTTTAAATTTAAATGTGGCTCAAGAGCAAAAAAGGTTGGGGACCCTTGCCCAAGGCTAATGCTTTTAAATAGAACTAAACAATGAACACAACTATGGCTAGAAAATAATATTCAACTTCGAATACAGGTATGGGACCTATTATCCAGAATGCTCGGGACCTGGGGTATTCCAGATAATAGATCTTTCCGTAATTTGGATCTTCATTAAGTCTACTAGAAAATCATGAATACAATAAATAAACCCAATAGGCTGGTTTTGCTTTCAATAAGGATTAAGTATATCTTAGTTTGGATCAAGTACAATGTACTGTGTTATTATTACAAAGAAAAAGGAAATCATTTTTAAAACTTTGGATTTGGATAAAATGTAGTCTGTGGGAGACTGGGTTTACATAATTCAGAGCTTTATGGATAATGGGTTTCTGGAAATGGATCCCATAGCTATACTTCATATATATTCATTATATGGTCCCAATTCGTCTACACAAAAAAAACCTAAATTTAGAAGAATGTGGACAAACAAACATGATGCATATCTGGTGGGGTTAGCCAAAAATTTTGCAGTTTCTGTCCAGAATCTTTATTATTTACTAACAAGTACATATACAAATAACACAAATACTTGTGACAAAAATAAAGTGTTTTATTGAATTAAAAAATATCAAACATTAATAAACATTTGAGAACATTTATAACCTTTATCTTTCTGGCTGGTAAGATCACTATCTCAAAATTCTGGAAATCCATATCTATTCCTCTGACCCATTTTAAGGTGAATTAAATTGGATTATGGTTAACGAAAAACTAACTAGTATACCTGTTGGCAAGCATAAGAAATTTATGAAGATCTGGGAACCCTGGTACATTAACTCCTTTTCAAATGCTGGACATCTCTCTCGTTTGCTTTCATCGCTTTATCTAATTGTTTTAAAAACTAGTATGGTATATGAATCTATGGCATTTGTAACAATATCAGGGGTTACCTTGAGTTACTCCTTCCCTCAGGTATTAGCCATCAACTTCCTTCTTATATCAGGGGAGTTCAGGGCTATCATGAAGAGCAATTTAGCCTTAGTTTGTATACAAAATTTCCGATGTCAATGAAGTTGAAACTTTCATTATTTTACTTATTTTCCTTTTTACCAATTTCAAGGTATGTAAAAAGTGTCTTCTCTTCCATTCTTTTCCTTTCTTTTCCTTAAATGGACATCCAAACTCCACAATATATTGTCTGTATTAAGATGTACATTCTGTAGAATTTGAAGTATTAATAAAAATTATTGAAAATAACTTACTGCACCAGCCTAGTGCTTTAGAATCCCTATAACAGTAATGATCCAGGCCTTCAACGTTTTGCTTATACACAGTAGATTGTCATCTTTGATTTTGTTAGGACTTCACATGCTCAGTGTTCTTTGGGCAGCTTCTAGAAAGCTAAGATGAGGGGATGACACAAAACATCAAGCGTGGACCTTGTGGACAGCGCATCCTAGGGTTGCACACCCAGCTAATCCGGCGCTGCTTATCTGCTGTGTAACCTGAGTTTTTTTCCTCTGTATGGCTGCCCCCATGGCTACACAGCAGCTTTTTTATATAAACAGCAGTACATTGCAGTACAGCAGCTTTTTTATATAAACAGCAGTACATTGCATTACATTTTTATCACTTAAAAACACTTTCATTTTGGGATGTTACTGTTCCTTTAAACTCATAGTGAATTGCCCCTTTATACATACCCCAGATTACAGACATGATTTATTTCACTCGCTTGGAAATGCTTCAGTAAATCAAGTACAGCATATGAGCATCATGATTAGAACAGTTCACTCCATAGTGTTTCTTAAATACAAATAGCACTTTATATGCACTGGTTGTCAATTTTGATATTATTTAAAGCTTGGTTACTGCATTTGGTTGCCTTTTTTCAAATTTGTGGCAGCACTGAAGAAAAGCCCAGACTGGAGTTTTATTGGAGAATGTTTGTTCTGCACTCCCTGCCTCTGAAAGTGGCTTTAAGCAAAAAGACTAAACATAATAACAGCCAACATGAAGAAAAGACCCATTGTGTCCATTGTATGGCTGGCAGCGTTGCAAGCTACATTAATAAGTCTAATACACCTTGCATATCTGCTCTGTAATAACTCTTTCACTGCCACTCACATGAATGCTGTGTCATTTTTATTCAGTGTCAGCTGGGTTTCCTAAAGTCCACTAGAGCCTAATTTTTATGACATATAGATGTAGATAGTAGGGTTGCCACCTTTTCTTAAAAAAAATACCGGCCTGCCTATATTTACCTTTTTTTCCTATTAATAACATTGGGATCAACCATCAAAAATACCGACCAGGCCAGTAAAATACCGTCCAACCCTATTTTTATTATTATGTTTTATATAGCACTGTTTGAGCAGCCTTTTGCAGATATTGCTCATCATTCACATCAATCCCCCAGTGGAACGTACAGCCCCAGGTCCCTATCATATTCATTCACTTTCATTCAACACACAAGGATAATTTCATCAGAAGCCAATTAACCTGACTGTGTCTTTGGAGTCTGGGAAGAAAACCCATACAAACAAGGAAAGATCAGACAAACTCCTTGCAGATTGTCCTCAGGTTGAAATCAAACTAAGGACTCATTGTGGCAAAGCAGCAGTGCTAAACTTCTGAGCCACCATTGGTAATCCAAAGCTACAGAGCCAATCCATTGCATGCCGTCAGGGTGATCCTTTGGGTTGATCTCTATAATCAGTACAATTTGGTTATCTGGGGGTGTGGGACAGATTCCTTGTATATCCAGATATTTTCCTGGCAGGGCTAAAGGTCAGATATTAGGTAACGGCTAGAACTGGATTTCCTATAGATTTCCTATAGATCTATACGAGAAGCTGTAACAGGCAGTATGGGGCCCAGCTGGGAATCTAGCCCCATATCAGATTTCAAAATTGAATATAAAAAAATCCGTTTGCTCTTTTGAGAAATGGATTTCAGTGAAGCAGTCTGCTGGAGTAGCACTATTAACTGATACATTTTGATACTGTCATTGTCATGATGCAGGCCTGTAATAGTTCATAAAACAGGCCAAGGTATCATGAAAAAGCATTTCTGACCAAATTAGACACATAACAGGCCTCTCTTCGCTAAGGTCTTCAATTAGTCGTTTGTAACAGGATCACAACCTCTTATGCCCTTCTCCAAGCACTGGCTGATAAGAGCCATAAGATAAGAGGGGGGGGGAAGCCCAAGGAGGGAGAACTTAAAGTTCACACAAAGGCTTCTCACAGGTGAAGGGAAGGTCACAAATAACACAACCAAAAACATATTCATCCTCACCGAACCCAGACCTGTTGTACCAACAGCGTTAAAAACTGGTAATGGGTTCAAAGTAATATTGGCTTTCAGATGAGCCCAAACATGGCTAGGTTTGGTACTCTGTTTATCAGATGTGAATGCAGGGGCAGGTCACACAGTATTGCTGTTTAATATCTATGGAATCCAGGAGAGAATTCATAACCAATGAATATAATATCATGTCTCTCCTATGTTAATATAGGGAGTTATGATCATTGTATTCTTGGTCCAGTTGCTTCTCACAGGAGGTCATAAAAACTCAGTCTGTGTCCTGCTAGGCCACGCCCCCTTACATTCCTGAGTGGGAGTTGGGTAGTGTGTAGTTACCTGATTCCCTGAAATCACTGATAAATAGTCAGCTCTTCTGACTAAGATTTTGGATTTACTTTGGAGGACCAATTGCGATTGGAAGTTATCCCGTTTGTTTCCCCTTGCCTCCAGGACCAGGAATTCTATATCTTGAAGCTTTAGGTTTTCCATGTTTTCCCTTTTTATTTTATAACTGTTCGTATTATTGATTGTATGCCTCTTTTTGTAATATCATTTTGTTAACTGCACTGTTATACTTTTTATAATATTAAATATATATGACTTAATAAGATTGTCTTTGGTGCTCTAAAAGAACCTAGCCTGAAAGAGAGAAACTGTGAGCCTTAACCCTCTGCATGCTGAATGGAAATGCTAGTCTGTCTGTATGCTAGTTAACCATTTGAGAGCTGGTAGGAAGTGTGTGTTTGAATTAACCCCTTCACTACTAGAGTACCTGGTTTCTCTCAACACCAGTGTGAAGTTGAGAGTGGTGGCAGCAAGTTGTGGGTGTTTGTGGGTGTTGGTTGGTGTTTTGGGTGCTGTTATACAAGTCTAACCTGTGCGCAGGGTGGGTGAGAGACTGACTGAGTGACCCCTGACAGCCACACCTGAAGTCACGGGTGGTTGGGAGTACCGTGTCCGTGACAGTCATGTTTTCCCATGATAGTATCACTTTAACAATGAGGTTTTAAGGGGCAATTTACATTGAAATGTAACATTGAAAACATTTTATATAGGGGGTTATTTTTTAACTCAAATGGTATCTTATTTAAGAAAAAACTCTATGGCTAAAACTAGATCCTGCGATTTCAAGGTGAGAAACTCAAATTAATCAAGTTTTCAGCAGGAAAAAAATTGAATCTCGAATTATGTAGACCAAGGTATTTTAAGATCATTTGTAGTTAGGGTTGCCACCTGGCCAGTATTTTACCAGCCTGGCCGGTAAAAATGATGGTTGATTCCATAACAGATAAATATATAGGAAGGCCGGTATCTTTTTCTAGAAAAGGTGGCGACCCTATTTGTAGTTGGTCTTTGCGGCATCATAGTAGTAATGTCACTCTTCCCATGTGTGCTCTTTTCCAACTGGCTGCTGTTGCAGAGAGCAGGTAGCATGAATGCTGTCCACTTGGATTTCAAGAAATTGCAGATGGGTGTGGCAAGGGACACTGAAGGGTATTAGCGTCTAAATAATAAAATAATATATGGACAGGCACACGGGAAAATTGCTTATTTTATGGGATTCTAATAGAGTAATATGGTGTCATATAATAACAGGAACTGAGTTTGCCCAAGAGCAGTAACCCATAGCAACCAATCAGCAAGTAGCAATTCACAAACATCTTATTGGCTGTTTTGTGTTACTGCTCCTGGGCAAACTTAGTGCATTTTATTACATATGGGAGTTAGAATCTATCTGGGGGGGCTTTATTTCCTCTGTCATTGGTTGCTAAACCAGCAGCAAGTTTCTTTATGAAGGAAATCGGTTAAAATTTACATTTCCTTCTTTTGCAGATTATGAAAACTCAGCATGCGGCTAAGATCACTAAAGACCAAATGCTAGCAAAGCAGCATTGCCAGGTGTGGTGGAGAGAGCACAGAAGACTGACTGAGAGTAGGTAAGGGAAAGCTCATAATTATACAGTGGTTACCTTATGGCTGTCACAATTCTTCAGTTTCGGTTATTTGGTCCAATTATTTGTAATAGGAGATATTTTGCTTAATGTGTGTAGGAGACTGACTGTGTATGTCACATGACTGGGCATACAGTATATTGGGTATGCAGTTAAAATCTATTCTTTATAAAATATAATTGAACTTGTTTTGCATGTAGTTTTACTGAACAAAGCCATGTTGTCTTACAATGGAGCCTGTATTAGCTGAAACTCCAATTACCAGCATCCACAGTAAAAAGAAAATATTCCCAACCTTGTACAGTACACTCCGGGCCCCCAGGGGACCCATACTACTAAGGCAGAAGGGACCTCCCCCTTGGGGGCCCCAGTTATTCAATTACTGGTCACCCCAGTTATTAGGTTACTGGTCACCTGGTGAAAAAACAAGGAAAAAAACAAGGCCACACACCTGAATAGCCCTCATTCACTCCTCAAGTATGTCCAAGCTCCATCCACAATTAGCTAAAGCCCCAGCCACTTTTCCACAAGCCCCACCCCTTTCACACATTCACACATTTACATCTCAGGGCCTCCTCTCCCATGGGGCCTGTGACTGCAGTACACTCTTTATCACCTTAAGGTGTCCATACACAAAGAGATCTGCTCGTTTGGCGATGTTGCCAAACGAGCGGATCTCTTCTCGATATGCCCACCACAATGGAGGAGATACGGGCGGTCTGATCACGGGACTGCATCAACGAACAGATGCAGCCGCGATCCCGTCCAATCGACATCTGCCTGACTTACTGACAGATATCGATCAGGGAAAGCCCATCGGAGGGCTCTATACACAGGCCAATAAGCTGCCTACTGGGTCTGTCAGCAGCTTTTATCGGCCAGTGTATGGCCACCTTTAATCTTACCAACTCAATATTGAACCCATATCCTTTGTATTACACTATCAGAAACAGTATGCTGGAGAAGGAATTGTGCTGTAGAGCCTTAAGTTAAGTATAGGTTACCAGATATTGTAAAAAATCAGGGCAGTTTCTAGAAAACACAGGTACACACAGTTTTTGTCAAACTGCAATTACTGCCGCCCAACTCCCTGATTTTTCAAGTGACCTTATCCCAAGAAATCTCTGAGGGACACTTTTATAGATAAATCGTGTGAGAACAGCGCAATGGCAAATAAGCCACAGAATCCTGAAGAGTGTGGTGAGAGAGAACACCTGCAAGCTAATACCAGAGTGACAAATATAATGGGCTATTTACCTTATTGTATCATAAAAGGAAAAATGTACTCCCTACTGAAATTATAAGGATATTAGAAGCCACTGAGGAGTAAAGTTCGGATGCACCAATCCACTGTTTTGGATGCGGCCAAACTCCCGAAAGGTTCGGCCAAAAACTAAACCAAATTCTAATTTGCATATGCAAATTAGGGTTGGGAAGGGGAAACATTCCTTGTTTTGTGACAAAACGTCACGTGCTTTTCCTCCCTGGCCCTAATTTGCATATACAAATGATGATTCGGTTCAGCTGGGCAGAAGGATTTGGCCGAATCCTGCTGAAAAATCCTAACTGAATCCTAGATTTGGTGCATCCTTAAAATAAAGGTACAAGACTGCAGGCTGAGTTGTACAGGGAACACTGTGTATCACTCATGTATTATAAGGGATATTGTGCCCCCTTCTGTAAATTATAAGGATAATAGAAGTCGCTGCAGGGTTCTGTGACCATATAAAGGCACAAGACTTCAAGCTGAGTTATACAGGGAATTCTTCATATCAGTCATGTATTATAAGGGATAGTGTACCCCTACTGTAAATTATAAGGATATTAGAAGTCACTGAGGGGTTATGTGTCCATATAAAGGCACAAGGCTGCAGGCCAAGTTGTACAGGTCATGCAGTGTTTGCTAAGAAATATAAGGATAATAGAAGTAATTTATGAATTATGTGACTATATAATAGTACAAAACTGTAGGCTAAGTTTTTTATACTCTCATGGTAAAGTGAGGCAAAATCTGATCTACTGGCATTGTGTTGAACTTGATGGACTCTGTCTTTTTTCAACCCAATTTAACTATGTAACTATGTAACTAACTATGTAACTATGTTAGACAGGCCTTAAAATGACAAAGTGGTGGGACTATAATCCCCAGAAGTGATCCATACTGCTCCCTACTCCCAGTAACTAGATTGGTGCATTTGCCTAGTGTTACAGTTACTGTGAAGGCAGGAGATTTAAGAACAAATAAAAAGGTAACTGTTCGCAATCCCTGGTACTAGTTTTTGTTATTTGCTGTATAATTGTTGAGGGTGTTCATCAGCAAATGACAGGTCAGCTATAAAGTGAATTTTAATGTTCCCAGAAGTCTCCTCTCTGCTTCACTCTCTTCAATTCATCTAACTAGTTCTCCCGGGAAGAGTAAAGAGCTTTCAGCTGTCATCTGCTGCTCAATAAAGGCATTGCACTTAACAAGCACGCAGAATAAGCATTCAATTCACTATTAATGCACAATACCCAATTTCTATGTATTATTAGTCTGTAGTATTTAGCCTGTGAAAAGTCAGTTTGCTTAGGAAATAAGCAATACATGCTAGATGCATAACGTTTTTTGGATCATACACAGTATTGCCACATTTCTGCTGTTTTGTTCTGTCAAGCTGAATAGTCAAATTAGCAGGAAGTGCAGAGGAACTGCAGCCCATTCAGAAGAGACTTTGCATAACTTACTGTATCCTACACTGGGTACAGAGAAAGTCTTCGCTGGCAAGAGAAACAGTGTTGTTTCTTGACATCCACTGGCTGTATACACAACTGAAATCTAGTGCCCTGGAACACTGAGCTCAAGAGAATAGATGTTCACTGTGCTATGTTTGCTATAGTGATGTGTGGGCGTGCCTGAAACCCAGGGGTTCTGCACAAGGATCGTGGGCAGATTCTAGTTCAGCTCTTCCTTCATCTCTCCCTCCATGCAACTTTACTGTTCTGATTTCTGCCTTCAGCAGTCTCTATAGGTGTGCGCATGCTCCGCCCCCTTTTGTGACATCAGAGATGGGCACGTAGGGCACCGGTCTATAAATATAGTTGCTGTGCTGGGTAGGGCTCGGGTTGGGAGGGCTAGGGTCAGGATCGAGTGGCGGTCAATTTTTGTCAACCCGCACATCACCGGTATGTGCGGTACTGAACATTTTTCATGGTTTACAACTTATTTCCATGAATTAAGTTGTGGCTAGCATTACTTGCATCACAGCAATCTGTACAGCCTTGAAGGAGAACCAAACACTTAATTAAAAAAAACCCAACCGCCTACCCTACATAGACTCCCCCCCCCCCC
>CM044447.1:67484428-67548758 GCA_024363595.1 Xenopus borealis | reverse complement strand
CCCCCCCCCCCCCCAGCCTAGCTGTTACTCCTGGTAAATAACTCTTTACTTACCCCTTGGTGCAGATTCTGTACAATGAGTTCATGGATGCCATTTTCTAATCTTCGGGAAGAGAGTGGCGTATCTGTGCATGCGCAGCTGGAGCAATATTGCGGTACGGGACAACTGCGCATGTGCTGAAAGTGACGGAAGTTGCTGAAGCGCCAGAAATAGACCCAAAGATTACTGAAGATGATGGTGCCCATGAACTCCGCTGCACAGAATCTTCACCGAGGGGTAAGTAAAGAGTTAGGGGCTTTAGCAAGGGGAGCAGGGAGGGGGATCTATGTAGGGGTTTTTTAATTAAGGGTTTGTTTCTCCTTTAATAACTGGATTAATGCAAAATTCACTTGGTGCAAATAAGTAGCAGCTACTAGTACAATGCTGTAACTGGTACCAAGTCGTGATACTGACACTAAAAAAATATTTTCAATATATCAATCTACATTAAATGTTACCTATAGGTAATGCTGATCTTTTTCACAGATAGTTCTGCTTTTGTAAGTAATTGTTACTAGAAGTTCCTTAACCTGACTGTTTTGCCAACCTGACTGTCCCTTCTCCACCTGTCAGTTTCTAATGCTAACAGATTTCTGCTGCACAAATATGGCAGCCCCCTAATAGAGGAACATGGGAGTACGAAAGGTAATGTAAAAGCATCTGACAAATACTTTTATGGCAAAACTATAAATACTGTAGTATGCAAAGAGGGACTGAACAGAAAGATGGGTAATACAAAGTAGCAATTACAGTTCATTTGTAACCTTATAGATAATTTTTTTTAGTTGTGGTCAGCGACACTCATTTGAGTCAGAAGAAAATGGCAAACAATTATAAAACTATATAAAAAAAAACAAATGATAACTAATAAAAGATTGGTCATTCTATAACATACTAAGTTAACTTAAAGGTGAACCACTGCTGCTTTAATTACACTCTGATCTAAAAATATATAAACTGTTAAAATAAATGAATCTAAGACTGATCAAAGTGCAAAGTGCTCTAAGCTCTTTTGTAACTTGCATTCATTTTGTAGGATTCCAAGCTATAAAGAAAAAGGTATACTGCTAATATAATGAACTTTGCAATAACAGCGCCAGCCACTGGTCAGTTTCCTGACTGAAAGTGTCAGAAGGAAGAAAGAACTTCTGATATTGTTGCCCAATAGATTATATTAGCAGTACATATATGTACATGTACATACATGTACATATTTATGGTTTTTGAGTTACTTAGGGGCAGATTTACTAATGGTCGAATTTCGAATAAAAAAAAAAATTTGAAATTCGACCATGGGAATAGTGGGGAAGTAAAATCCTTCGAATTCGACTATCGTATTCGAAGGATTTTACCGCAATTCGATCGATCGAACGATTGAATATAAAAGATGAGATCAATTTTTTTTTATTCAATCTAAAAGGATGATTCCCAATTCGGTAGCTTGATCCTGGCGAAGTAGGTGGTCAAATAAAAATTTTAAGGGGAAGTATTCGACCATTGAATATTCGAATAAAATTTTATTTGAATCATTCAAATTCAAATATTCGATGGTCGAATTTGCCTAATTTGCATATTCGAAGAAGCAAATTCGAATTTAAATTAAATTCGATCGAACTTTGTAAATCTGCCCCTTAGTGTTTTATTCAGTAGCTCTACAGTTTGGATTTTCAGCAATCTGGTAGCAAAAATCCAAATTACCCTAGCAACCATGCATCAATATGAATATGAGACTGGAATATGAATAGAAGAAGGCCTGAATAGAATGTTGTGTAATACAAAGTAGCAATACATTTGTAGCCTTAGGCTAAGGCCAGACGGGCAGATTCGGGGGAGATCCGTCGCCTGGCGACTTCTCGCGGGGACGAATCTCCCCGAATAGCTTGATAGCGCTGCGCGCCCGCTAGGCTTAAAGTCGCCTGCGCTTGTTCAGACGGAGCGGCGCGATTTTAAAAGTTGCGCCGCTCCGTCTGAACAAGCACAGGCGACTTTAAGCCTAGCGGGTGCGCATTGCTATCTAGCTATTCGGGGGAGATTCGTCCCGCGAGAAGTCGCCAGGCGACGGATCTCCCCCGACTAACTAAGGCCAATTGAAAAGTTTAGTATAACTACTAAAAGTTAGGTTAAAGGTGAACCACCCCTTTAATGTCTTGGAATCTTCTAAAAATGTAAATTACAAAAGAGCTTAGCATAGCACTCTGAGCATGTTTACATTCATTTCTTTTAAAAAGTTACATGTCTTTTTCTATGGATATAATGTAGACTGTTAGTGGGACGCTCAGTGCTGCAGTTTGGCAACAGATGGAACCTTACTGTATTCTCAGGGGACAACTCTCCTCTCTAACGCTGACCCTAAATCCTTCTCTGTATCGGCATCTGGCATGTGACTGTATGTAGTTTGGATCCTTAATTTGCTAATAACAAGAAAAACCATTTCAGGCGCAAAGTTGAGTCAGAGATGCAGTCGTTCCTTGATGAGGCCAGTCTGAAGTTACCATTCTTATCTGATATGAATGATCATGGTAAGTAGATTTTTGTTATTATTAATATAACACATATTGATCCAAATTGCCAAGCTGATTTGATCATGTGGATATCTCATGTTTCAGCCTATGTGCCACAGATTGTAGGATCTCCAGCACTGACACTCAAATGAATGTGTGCCAGCATGGTAAATTTTATGGTAACTGATTCCTGTTTCCTTGATGTGATCCCAGTTGCAAGAGATCGGCTAGCACACAACGGGTTGGAGAAAATTAACAGGAATGACAAGCACATTTTATAGCAAAGTAAAGATTTCAAGTAAAGTAATTGAAATGCAACTTGGAGACAAACAAATTAGGGCCCATTTACAATCCAGGCACAGTGTTCAAAGTACAAAATACAAAAAAAAGCTGCAATGGGCCTACGTCCTACATGGTGGAACTTGCCACAGGCCTATTTTCAGAGAACAAAGACCTGCAGCATTCCCCGCTGATCCAGCACCCACTGCATTGGTCAGTGCTCTATCTAAGAGGGGCAGGGGAGGCATTTACACCCACGTGTGCCCCCATACATACGGAGCTGTGCCTATGGACACCCATTCAAAATAGATCAGGGGATCCCTGAAGTGAGCTAGAGAAGAAAAGCAGTTCACTACTGCTCATGCCCCCTAACCTTTTAGCAGAGCACTAATTGTTTTGGCTAGTAATATGATTAATACTATGCAAACAAGCAGGGAATGGATGGATCATGTGCAGAAGTGCTGGAAAACCATGTGACCCTGTCACACACCAGTTCCTCTTTCTGGAAAAACAACTGCCAATCACTCAGATAAGGTCAGTGGCCTCCTCCTCTGATATACTGAAGGCTGATGAATGTGAAACCCCCTTTATAAGACCAAATAAAAATCACTAGCATTTTTGTTATTTTGGTAGTAGGGACAGAAGGGGGGACAATTTCACTAAGGGACCTGGGTTTCAGCTCTGTAGAAATACTGTATTTATATGGGAACTTATGGCCTGCATTTGACACACAAATGTGATATTAATAACAGCAAGCAGAACAACAGCATTAGTAATTATAAACAAAAATAACATGTAAATAAAAAGATTAACCCTGTAAATGCTGTTTTCGGTTGCCAGGCAACTGATGATTTGCATTAAATAAATAAATAAAATTCTACTTCACTGGTACTTTTAGAGATCTTAGAAACCCTGGTAAATAAAGGGTTACAATTCCTCTATGTTTTTCCCCAATGACAGGTCATCTTATATATACTCTATTTATAAATCAGTTTTATGGTCGCTGTGTTTTCCTGTAAGTGTATAATATATTGGCATATAGGCGCATGCCTCATGCCTCTAACTGCCAGCTGCTGCTTACTGCTTTCCCGAAGTACAATAAAATATCCTCTTTGCACTCAAATCTAATCATGTTGGCCCTGCCCAAATTATCATAAAACATTGGCCAATACTTGTCTTTCCCAAGCATAAATAAAGTGATGAGTGGAAGAAAGAAAAGTCTCTATAGAATAAACAAAGACAGGTGAGAGTTTTTTGGGACAGAGCCTGAAGGCATTTAAATGCAGGTTCAGAACACTATAAAGAAGTTTGTAGATGTTAGAGAAGTTACTAAAGAGAAACCAATGGACTGCAGAAGGATAAAATTTCAGATAAAGTGCTTGAGATTGAGAGAAGACAAGATTTTTACTGGGAGTGTAAAAAATAAGTGGAACATAGAAAATGTGGAAGTTCAGAGGAAAATAGGTGTAGAAATCTTACATGCAAATAAGCTAATATGGCCAGATAGTAGAGAAAAGGATAAAGTTCTGAGTGCTGTAACTGGCATTGACAGGGTATCAGGTGTCTTGTCTGCTGATAAAAAAATAAAGGTGCATTTATTAAGGGGTGCAGCCAGAAGCAATGCTGGTGCTGCTGCCTTTCTTGCAGTGGTTTCCAGTTAAAAGTGCTGTGTTAGGAAAGGCAAAACAATGCCCTTGGGGTAGCCTTTCCTATTTGAGATAAGATTTTTCCTCCTGTGCCTGAAACAGAAAATTATTTGCAATTATATATATCTTATTAGCTATTGATGAGTTAAGGAGTGTCTTTTACCTGACTGACCACAGACCATTCTTAATGGAGTCTATAATAGCAAAAATGTTATTTAGTGTGAACAAGGGTGTTTCAAACACAAGCCAAAAATGGCACTTTGTCAGGGGCAACAATAGCTGCATTCAGTAACTTCAAAGGAACAGTAACACCAAAAAAATTAAAGTGTCATGTCCTGTTGTCCTACACTGGTAAAACTGATCAGTTTGCTTCAGAAACACTACTATAGTTCATATAAGAAAGCTGCTGTGTAGCAATGGCAGAAATTGTTAAATAGTGTTAAATAATGGATAACACCACCATGTTCTACAGAGCTTATCTGCTATCTGCTGTGTAACCTGAGCCTTTTCTCCTTTGAATGGCTGCCCCCATTGCTACACAGCAGCTTATTTGTATAAACAATAGTAGTGTTTGTGAAGCAAACACACCAGTTCTACAAGTGCAGGGCAACTCTGCATTATATTTTTATTACTTTAAAAACTTACATTTTTGCTGTTACTATTCCTTTAAGAGGACAATTTCTGTTTTCTTAACTAGTACAGAGATCAGAGTTACAGCCCTCCTTAACCCCCACCCAATTTCAGTACATCCTTGACCCACCCAATGTCAGTCCTTTCTTGACCTGCCTGAGTGCAAGTACTGGAGGGAAGCAGCGTTAGAAGGTTGTCGGAACATAGATAAAAAAACCCAGTGGGCCCCAGCCCTCGTGGCCCAGACATAGCCGGCACTCTTGACCTCCCTAGTCCGATTGCATAAAGGCCCCTGAGTCGGCAGCTTATTGGCCCGTGTGTAGGACCATCCGACAGGCTTCCCCGAAAAATATCTGGCCAGATATCCACTGGGCAGGTCAAAAAATCCCGTCAGATCACAGCCGCATCTTTGTGGTTCTGTGATCCGACCGTCCGTTTCAGATGCATTATGATCCGATCCTTGGGGCCTAGGCCACACGACCGGATCAGCACAATATCGACCACTTCAATGTGAGCATATCGGGGATAGATCTGCCAAACGAGCAGATCTCTGCTTCTATGACCACCATAAGGAGGTTGTGATGCACAAAGCAGTTACGCACCAGCTGGCTGGGAGAGGGACAGAGGAAGCCCGGTGACTGGGGCAGTGGGCGGGCCCTGCCACTGGGGGGAGTCGAGGGGGTCCCTGTTATGGGGGGCCCTGCTACTGGGGGGTAGGGTTGCCACCTTTTCTTGAAAAAATACCGGCCTTCCTATATATTTATCTTTTTTTCCTATTAATAACATTGGGCTCAACCATCAAAAATACCGGCCAGGCGGGTAAAATACCGGCCAGGTGGCAACCCTACTGGGGGGGGGCGGCGGGGCCCTGATGTGTTAGTCCCGGTGGGCCCTGACCCCCCCAGTACAACCGTGGAGGGCGGTACCAGGGTAAAGTGTCCAGGTGTAGGATGTCTTCTGAACCTGAACGATTTACCTCTTTTTTGGGTGTTGCTACAGCAGTTCAGTGGGCATAATAAGGCAAACTGGTCTCTTCAACCTCTGGCCACCAGGTATTCCAGGTGGTTATGGGATCTGTTATCTAGAAACCCATTATCCAGAAAGTTCAGAATTATGGAAAGGCCATCTCCCATAGACTTGATTTTATCCGAATAATCCAAATTAGTAAAAATGATTTCGTTTTTCCCTGTAATAATAATAAAACATTACCATGTACATGATCCCAACTGAGATATCCTTATAGGAAGCAAAACCAGACTTTTGGGTTTACTTAATGGTTACATGATTTTCAAGTAGACTTAAGGTATGATCCAAATTATGGAAAAATGCATTATTCGTTAACTTCAGATCCAAAGCATTCTGGATAGCAGGTCTCATACCTGTACTATACTTTATCTGGACGCACAATAAATGATCAGACTTTCTGTTTACAATCAGAGCAGCAGTTATCGGAGGAGAGGGAGCAATTTAAATCACAAACAGTGCATCCTATCTGGCAGCTACGGGACGACTTAAAGCAGCGGATTTCTGAGCTGAACTACCACATGTCCCATCAGTCCCAAATGCAACATGACTTCGATCCAGAGAGAATCATTGCAGAGGTTTGTATTTAACTGTTGTTTACAAAGCTGTTATTGGATTTTGTGATCATTTCATACAGAAATAGAGCGATATGTCATGAATTGTTAGTTTATCAACTGAGCATGCCTGTTGGATCAACTCCATCATTGTTAAAATAAATCTAAATCTCTCCTTCAGAGTTGGCTGAATTATAAGTATTCAGCAGAGCAAAATCTGAACCCTGAATTTTAAATGTAAAACTGAAAGCAAGAAACTGTATTCAAAGATGATGCAAATTTATATACATATTTAAATGAGGTTTTTAGTTTGGCTGATTCTTTTGAGGAGTAGCCAGTATTTAGCTGAATCCAAAAATCATGGATGCATGTCACACATTTCTTATCATTTTATTTTTGCGCATGGTAGCAGCCATATGGTAACCTTATTTGGGATAAACCCTTGGTTTTGTTGGTTCTGATGTTTTCTAATGCTATCTTAAAACAAATGCATGATTACGTCTCCATTTTATATCAGGGAGCAATCATATATATTTACGTTGTATATAGTGCAGATGAAGTTTCTTGTAATTTATTAAAATTATTGCAGACGCATTGGTTTTTATGCAGTGATTATACTGCATATGCAAGCTCTTTATGCAGCTAAAGAAATATATAATGGTAAACCCATTACTACATTTTATAGGCTGAGCAATAAAGAAATGTCTATGCCATGTTTACAAATCACATATAAAAGACTAAATAAGTTTGGCTAAAGGCAACCCTAAATCATGTTTAGAAATTATGATAAAGAGTAATAAACCCAAATGCTATATGATTTTGGGGTTATCCAAGTGGTGAATAAATTCTGGGAATATTTTAGATATGCTAAGGGTTATGGTGATGAAAGAGACGTGGCATGCTGGACAAAAATAAGCAGTGTTGGATGAATTGCAAACATCCAAATCATTTTTGTGTGCAAAATTTTGTATTGTAGTAACTTGAAGTCACAACATGCACCCAATCATGAATCCTCCCCAACCATCACCTGCCAGCCACTGCACCAGCACTATGAATGCCAGTCTTACCCATATGCTGAACACACCTACACCATTACGCAGTGTAAAAGCAGGAAGGGTACAGGTGGATAATAGGCTCTGCGAAGGGTATGAGCCTTCTGTATCTGGAGGGGTCTGTAACTCCAATAGTTACACCACTCGTCACATGAATTTATAAATCAAGATTAAGATTTTTTGAGTACTAACTGAACTCGGTCACTGGCACTACCACGATCCGTAAACCAGATCTGTACTCTGTGGGCTACATTTGTTTTTCTTTATGTCTCTCTCTCTTCTCTCTCACTTTATCCCTTCTCTTTTGGAGGGGGAGTGAGGGGAGGGAGGAGAGAGGGAAGAGGGATAGGAGAGAGAAAAGAAAAGAATGCTCATTATGTAGAGTAACATCATAATTTTGATATGCAATGGTGATATGCAATATACAAAACATATGTGAGATTCATATTCTCGGTTACAATTATTGTTTGTAAAATCATACTTTTATGCTTGATAATATTTATGATAAAAAAAAGATTGGGTGAGTACTTTGGTTTTACCTTGATTCACTCATTCTTTTTTCAGGTTGAATTTGTTAAAGAGCAGCAACAAGCTTTAATTGAACAACTGTCGGAAGAACAGCAAGCTTTAGAAAAGGAACTTAAGGCTTGTGAAGCTCAGGTAAGATAAGAACATCATCTAACACTGCAGGACTCATTTATCCAAGAAAACAGGATGCACAAATGCTCAGGACCCCTGGAATTATTACCTGTATGTGAGAGATGTTACTTTGAGGGATTCCTTTGTCTGTTGCACCTTCACACACAACTGATATGATCATGACATCATGTGCACCTAATCAGTCACCTTTTTTTCAGCCCCCTCGCATATTTCTGCTATAGTTGCTAAAGTATTTCTCTGCTGAGAAACGGCAGTTGTCTAGCACTGAATATTTTCTTAACTACCGGTTTAATAGGAACAGAGAAATTGTAAGGTGCAGTGGAATATGATATGACTGCTGCATCTGTATGATTGTACAGCCCAGTAGCACAAGTACATTTTGTACATATAATATATGATGAGAGTTTGAGTTGTTCTATAATATAAAGGTAGTACAGTGCTATATGTAATTTAAAATTATTTTTATCAGGCTTTATCTCAATTGGAAGTTGTGCCATGGGCTTTGACTGAAGTCCCCCGAGTTCTACAGGAGGCTGAATGTCCCTATGCTGATCTAAAACACTCACTGATTAGGGAATATGAGCAGTTTACTGAGGGATATCTTGCTAAACTACAGGAGATTAGCCAGCAAACAAAAGAAATGGACAGGTAAGGGAGTTTGCTACTTTCTAAAATTTGCTTTTTGTTCTCAATGTCCTGGCACTGTCTGTATGTCTTTGTTATGCTAGTATTTCATTGGGTGCTGAACTTAGGCCTGGACAGCCATTGGAGGGGACAGAGAGTACAGGGCCCATTCAATTTTGGTGGCCACAAAAGCCAATATATATTAATGAATACACAGGAGGTAAAATGGTACACATGTAGAGATTTGAATGTTATACCCTTTTTGATTTGATTCCCCAAGCTAATTTTCTAGGTTTCTCCAATGCAGCCTGCTTTTTACAGTAGTCCTAGTGGAAAGCCCATGTGTCATGTGCCATGTACTTTAGGTTCCCAGAAACCAAACACTGATTGCTTAAGCAATATATGTTTGGTGGATGTATCATCGAGAAAGGGGGTAATGATCAGAATCCAATGCCTAATTGGCTTTACTTAGAAATCCTCCTCTCCTCTGCTAATAGTTTTACCTAATCAGTTCCTAACAAAAAGCTTCATTAAATAGATTCTTAGTATCTTTTTTTATGAAGAATTTGAGGATTTAAGTTTTTAAACAAATTACTGGATGTTTGGTTCTTTTTTCAACCATTGTAATTGCTGTTTTTTGTTCTTCCTCTACTGATGTAAATTTCCCAGCTACAGTAATTACAAAAGGATTTGCAAATCCACTAGCATCCCCCATGCAGAACCTGGTTTGCATTTCACTTATGACGAATTAGAGCATTGCAGTTAATTCCAGGGCATTACAAATATGATAATTTTACATCCAAAATTCAATTACCAGCTGCAACAGAAAAGGGAGAAAAAGGTTTATCTAATTTTTTAATCGTCAGGGTGCAGCTGAAAAGAGATTTGTCCGTGATGTTGGAAATCATACTAGGAGGGCAAATTAGTCACATTTAACTAACAGTTTAGGCAATAGTGTACTTTGCATTTTAATGCCTAGAGTTACATTGAATTGCTTTCAGTTTCAGTGAGAAACAAGCAGATTCTGGGTATTCATGATCTCTTCGCATATAGTGAGGCCTCCAAAGCAAAGGTTGTGCATATAGTAAGAGTGTGAGCATCACTTCAGCACAATTGTATTTTAGTTCCCTTCCCTTGTACCAGTAAACTGCTATGGAGACAAAACTCTGCAGTTACACTGCACTGGTAAAACTGGTGTGTTTGTTTCAGTAAGACTACTATAGTTTATATAAACCAGCTGCTGTGTAGCTATGGGGGCAGTCATTCAAGCTGGAAAAAAGAGAGAGCACAGGTTACATAGCAGAGAATAGATAAAACATCATTTATCTTATCATAACAGAGCTTATCTGTTATGTGTTATGTAACCTGTGCCTTTCACCAAAACCTGAAGAACGCAGAACAAAGCACTCCACTTCAAGGAAGATTCTATAACATGCTATGTTAACTTAAAGGTGAACAACCCCTTTAATACGAATACTATGAGCGTCTGAATGTGGGAGCTACAATATGAAGAGCAAGAGAGCAGTTCACATACTTTGTGTTGCTACTGCAGAGCTGTGCTGACCCTGTAAACTGTTCTGTATTGAAACATTTAGTTGATACATTTCTTATCTTTGTCCTTGCTTGTTCTAACAGGCAGCTGTTAGAATTGATACAATAGTTGCTAATACTCCAAAGCTGCTGCTAAGAAATGTATCAACTAAATGTTGCAAAATGGTATCAGCTTAGAGTCTGCACCTGAATTACTAAGCTGCCAGACTCAAACACCAGACACAGGAACAATAAACTTTAAACTTAAATCTTGGAAAAACAGTAAAAAAAAAAAATCATGAAAAGCAGTTGAAAAAAAGTCTTTATTTCTGGGGAACAATCTAAAAACAATTGAACTGAAAAAGTGTTTGGAAGGTGAACAAGCCCTTTAACTCATAGGAAGCTCCTGTTACCAGGGGCAGAAAATGACCTTGCTGTTCTTCTCTATGAAAGAACTATGGGGATTAAAAACACCTACAGTACTTGTTCCCAGCCTAAAGGTGGAATTAGGAGAAAGAGAGGAAGCACCTGAAATCTCTGGCACAGTCATGTCCCACTCTTTTGTTGCAGCCATTCTGTTGCAGATATAAGGCAGAAATGTTTGTATCTAGAGCTGGCCATAGACGTAACAATTACGATCTTTCTCGGAAAAGATCTTTCCAAGAAAGATCGTTCGTTTCAACACACATGTGTAGAGCTGAATCGTCAAATATACAGGTAGAAACAATAGAATTCTACCTGTATCTGACGATTCAGCACTAACAATGGCCGATGTTCAGGGTGCTTTCAAAGGCATCCGATCAAAATTTTCCGTCCAGTCCGATCAACCAGCCGACCGATATCTTAATCTTCTGACGATGTCGGTCGGCTCATTTCCCACCATACACGCACCGAATATCGTACGTAAATTCGTTTCGTACGATATTATCTGTGCGTCTATGGCCACCTTTAGGCTAAGGCCAGACAGGGAGATTCGGGGGGAGATCCGTCGCCTAGCGACTTCTCGCGGCGACGAATCTCCCCTGTATCTCCCCGAATAGCTAGATAACGCTGCGCGCCCACTAGGCTTAGAGATTCGTCGCTGCGAGTAGTTGCCAGGCGACGGATCTCCCCCGAATCTCCCCGTCTGGCCTAAAGAAGATGAGTAGGAGGCTGAGATTATGCTGAATGGGGATTGTGTTCTAGTAGCAAGTAGTAGCTGTAAACAGATGCTGTTTTGGTTATACTCTTATTGTTGGGTACATAATTGCAGTGTGCTTTTCCTGTGCAGTTTCAGTCTATTCTCTGTAAATAACCTTAGTAGCAGGTTTCATTATATTAAATGTGCTCCTCACCTTACCCTGTGTCCAGGCAGGGTATCTGGGGTTACTCTTTCTGTGTGTGCTACTCACTTTGTCCTCTGTCTGGTTTGGGATGCAACCAGGATTCAGCCTTTTTAGCAGGATTCGGATTTGGGCAAATCCTTGTGCCTGGCTGAACCGAATCTGAATCTTAATGTGTACAAATTAGGGGCGGGTAGGCAAATCATATGACTTTTCGTCACAAAACAAGGAAGTAAAAACTGTTTTTCCACTTTTTTCCTTTCCTGCCCCTAATTTGCATAAGGAAATTAGGTTTCGGTTCAGTATTCGAACCTCACAAGGATTCAGGGATTTGGCCTACCTCTCCCCCTGGGCTATTGCCCCTAAGTCCCTACTTAACCCTTCAAGCAGGTCCCCTCCAGCAATGTTCTAAGGGGCCATCTTCTCTTCTAATGGATTCTTCCTGGAGCTTACGCCAATAGACTGATTGAACTCTGTGAACTTTGGCGCATGCGCAGCCAGCCAGACGCCATGACGTTTCCTCCATTTCAAGCTGGGCCCCATTCATATTCATCCTGGGCCACAGTTTGGACACCCCTGCTCTGACCCATTTTATTATTGTGTGTATTGACTCTGGTCATTATAAGCCATAATGACCATCACTGTAGCCTGCTCTGCCTTTGAAACTGAAATCATTCTGGTAGATGGCAGGAAAAAGCAACAGATCTTCCCCCATTCTCTCTCACCAGAATATATATATATATATAAATACATATATAAGGATGTAGCATGCAAAAACATTGACACATTTTAATAATACACAATCTATAACAATACAGCACCTGTACTTGGAGTGACGAAGAACACTGGATTTTCCATTCCATTATTAACCAGCATCCACAGGACCTTCCTACTAGAAGAACTATATATTTTGATATGCTGTCAAAGCATTTACCTCACAAACCAAGACAGGAATTGGTGAGTATACTTTATGCTTTTTCATGTTTTTTATTGAAAGAAATTAGGCACCAGTGTAGGTACACACAAACGTCTCAAGTGGTGCTCGTGGTGTTTACGGCCCTTGCAGAGATACAAGTTTTGATACCTAGAAACAGTTGATGGATACAACAGAATCCAGGTTTACATGCATAGATAACAACATTTTTGTGTCAGTTTTGCCATGTCATTGATTTTGCCTGCTGCATGGATATTTTAGCTGTAGTAATGTTTCCTTGCATTCTTCCTAGATCAACCATGAAAATCTCTATTATGCTCATCGTTTTACTAAAGACCAAAGAGCGGCTTTGCTGGAAAGTTGGACTCGATACAGGAAAGATTTTGTACTGAAAGCCATAATGACCATCACTGAAGCCTGCTCTGCCTTTGAAACTGAAATCATTCTGGTAGATGACAGGAAAAAGCAACAGGAGATATGTGCTGAACTTAAGAAAAAGGTGGGTGATCTTCCCCTCATTCTCCTTCACCAGAATTCTTCCCTTTCCATAATTGCATGTTATTTCCAGGCAGTTCTCATGTAATAAAAGGTTTCAGACTAGTCTAGTTTTGCTTTTTCAGCCAAAAACGTATAGATTGATATATTTTATAAACATGGAGTAGTATGAAACAACATATTACAGCATTTATTTTAATGGAAAGAGGTTGTTTTTGGTCTGTTTATAATATATGAACTAGCATGGCAGGATAAAGTGAGCTACCTGAGCCAAGAGTCTATATAAACTTTGCTCCATCTGTTTGTACCATAATTGGGTCACTTGAAAACTCAGGGACATTTAATATAACAGGTTGCTGGACTGCACTAATATCAAACTAACCACATTTAAATGCAAATAATTGGTTGTGGTTTTATTCAGATTAGGGGTGTGTCTAGATGTAGATTTAAGTGGCCAATTTTTTGATTTTGACCTGTTGGCAAGCTGGCTGGTCCTCCTTTTCTTAAAGGAACAGTTCAGTGTAAAAATAAAAACTGGATAAATAGATAGGCTGTGCAAAATAAAAAATGTTTCCAATATAGTTAGTCAGGGAAAAATGCAAACTATAAAGGTTGGAGTGACTGGATGTCTAATATAATAGCCAGAATCCAACTTCCTGCTTTTCAGCTCTGTAACTTTGAGTTAGTCAGCGACTTGAAGGGGGGCCACATGGGACATAACCGTTTGGTGAGTTTGCAATTGATCCTCAGCATTCAGCTCAGATTCAAAATCAACAGTTATGGCCCGTGTGGCCCTCCTTCAAGTCACTTATTGGTTACTGCCTGGTCACCAGGTAACCAGTCAGTGGAAAACAAGAGAGCTGAAAAGCAGGAAGTTGGATTCCGGCTATTATGTTAGACATCCATTCACTCCAGCAGAATTGCTAAAAGGGACACATGGGCAACAAGTAGTTCCCCAGCATGGTACTTTTTAAGGAATGGAGTATCAGCCTTGGGTAACACATAAGCGCATAAGCATATCACTGGGGGTTTCCTAACAACTTGGCACCTACTATGATTTTACCTTTTTCTTCACCTTTCAATAATTTCATTGAAACAGAAGTGGTAGAGCTATTTCACCTTAAAGGGATACCGTAATGGGAATTATTTTTTTTCAAAATGCATCAGTTAATCTGCTTTGAAATCCATTTCTAACAGATTTTTTAATATTTCATTTTTAAATCTGATATGGGGCTAGACATATTGTCAATTTCCCAGCTGCACATGTCATGTGACTTGTTCTCTGATAAACGTCAGTCACTTTTTACTGCTGCACAGTTCCACTGTGACTCCTTCAGTTACATTGAGAAGGAAATCACATGACCAAGGGCAGCTGGAAAACATGTCTATTTCCATGTCAAAAATCTGTTTGCTCTTTTGAGAAATGGATTTAATTGCAGAAGTCTGCTGGAGTAGCACTATTAACTGAGAAACTTTGCATAGTGTTACAGCATGCCTGCCTGCATCAAGAGGGAGCTTGCAGGGGACATTTAAAAAAACAAAAAACCCCAACAGGAGTGTGGGCTTTATTAAGTGTACGTCTGGTGGGCTCAGAAACAACCCAAATTTACAATTTTTTTTCATGTTGGACAGAATGCCACCCCTCATATTTCACTGTCAAAACTAACCGGGCTATAAACCTTGCTTTTAATCAAGCATTATTTCAATTCCTTTCTGTGTAATCTGAAAATGGAAATACTGCCACTATATTCCCATTCAGCATGGATTTTTAATTGCATCCAGAAATACAGTTCACTGATCTCTCCTATATATATGCTCAGATTTATTAACATGCCATTAATACTTCTCATTACTTCTCATTATAAATGTGTAATTACAGCATGGAAAGAACTATGTGAGTGAAAAATAAAATATAATTGCACTAATTTTAATTTTTCAGGAACTAGGATTTAACCAATTTCTTCATAATTTTGTGAAATACCTGACAAAGACATCTATACAATTTTAAACCAAAGCTTTTTATAGGGCATTAATGTATTAGGCTAGAAAAAATCAATTAGCTTTTTTAATGTAGTACTTGCTATTAATGTAGCGCAGGTAGAGCATTTGCATTTGCATTCGCATTGGGCACTACAAGGGGCTCTTGGCTGTAACATTTAGATAAAAATACAAAGGATGTTTTATATTTTAGATAGACTTTATGGGCAAATTTATGTGGCCACCTCAATGCCCACATCACATTTCAAGACCAAGAGGATTAACATGAAGTTGCACCCTTCTTTGCTGCTATAACAGCCTCTAATTTTCTGGGATGGCTTTCCTATAAATGTTGGAATATTGCTGATGGAATTTAATCTTATTCTTGGGCATTGATGTTGGACATTGAGGCCTGGCTCACATTGGAATACCAATTACCCATAGGTATTAATTTTGGTTGAAGTCAAGGCTCTGTGCAGGCCAGTCAAGTTCTTCCACTCCCATATCTGCAAATCATGCAAGTGATTGATGAATGATTCCAATAGTTTTGTCTTCTGCGCATGCAACTACTAGTCTCCTGGGCTACAAAATGTAAGGATATGCCGTTACTCATAAGAATTATCATGGTAGTTTCCAAAGATAGTCAGATATCACAGCAGTGCTCTGAACCATTTCTCATATAAATATCACTATATTCTTTCCTAAATATACACTATCCTTGATTCATGTCACCCAGAAAATACACCACTGATTCCACCGCTGACTCCCCAGACTCCCCATTTAAGCAATAATATTTGAGGACATTATTGGCTGATCCCTCCTGTTCTTAAAGGAACAGTAACATCAAAAAATTTAAGTGTTTTTACGTACAGAATAAAAAAGCTGCCCTGCAATGGTAAAACTGAGGTGTTTGCTACAGAAACTCTACTGTAGTATTTGGAAGTTATTAAGACCTTTCACACTACCATGCTTGTTTTTGGGTCGGCCAACCACCTGCCCCATGTTTTCTAAAATTTGCCAGATCATCCCCGGGCCTCATAAATCAGTTTTTGCCTTGGGAGAATGTCATCAATCAGCTTAATACAGGAGGCTCCACCGCTTTCCTGGTCAGTAGGGTGACTTTCTTGGCATAATGCAGGAGCTGTTGTAGGCATAGTCTGTCTCCCTGGGGTAATGATAGTTCTTTGAAGTGGCCTAACAAACAGAATGCAGGCGTTCGCACTATTGGCAGTCCAAGTGATAGATTTATAAACTCGAGTATTGTGGCCCAGTATTGCTGAATTTTTTGACACTCCCAGAAAACATGCAGGTAGGTGCTGCTTGCTACATTACATTTGAGACAAACATCAGGGTAACATTATACATTTATGCCAGTCTGTGTGGAGTTAAATACACTCTGTTTACAAATTTGACATAAATAAAACGGTCTTTGCTCCAATTAAAGGAACAGTTCAGGGTAAAAATAAAAACTGGGTAAATAGATAGGCTGTGCAAAATAAAAAATGTTTCTAATATAGTTAGTTAGCCAAAAATGTAATATATAAAAGCTGGAGTGAGTGGATGTCTCACATAACAGAATACAACACAACATCCTGCTTTTCAGCTTCTAAATCTGAGTAAGTCAGCGACTTGAGGGGGGGCCACATGGGACATAACTGTTCAGTGAGTTTGCAATTGATCCTCAGCATTCAGCTCAGATTCAAAAGCAACAGTTATGACCCATCTGGCCCTCCCTCAAGTCATTGATTGGTTACTGCCTGGTAACCAGGGTAACCAGTCAGTGTAAACAAAAGAGAGCTAAAAGAAAGAAGTAGTGGTTCTGTTCTGTTAGGTTAGACTTGCAGTCACTCCAGTCTTTATACATTAAATTTTTGCCTAACTAACTATATTGAAAACATGTTTTATTTTGCACAGCCTATCTGTTTACCCAGTTTTTACTTTTATACTGAACAATTCCTTTAAAGAGCTGATGGAGCAGTCAAGCTCTGCAGAGTAAAGTAGTCAATTATACCCAGACAGTTATCAGGAAATCTAGTGCATCATGGTACAGAGAATATAGACTGCACCACTGTATATCCTGTGTTACTTTTAGACAAAACATTGTATTCTGCTAACACATGCCTTTGATATGTTTGAGTAAGCTCTCTATAAGGAAACAACATTGTGTTGCCAGCAATTAATTAAATATTGACTTATTATACTGGAAATCTAATCACTTACCACAAATAGCTGTGGAGTTGAATCAACTTAAAAGAACACGAACAACTTTTTTTTTACGAAAATAAACTAAAACAGAGAACAATCTTTAAAATCAGTAAGTTTTTAATAAGAAATTACTTATCAATTATCTGCATACGCTTCTCTTCTGAGATGCCGATATGGCGACGATCCAACGTGCGGCGCTCAATTTCTCCTCCCTGCCTATCTCCTATAGAAGGCAGGAAGGAGAAATCGAGCGCTGCATGTTGGATCATCGCCATATTGCCATCTCAGAATCGCTGAGAATCGGTAAGTAATTTCTAGTAGTTTTTAATAAGAAATTACTTATCAATTATCTGCATGCGCTTCTCTTCTGGGATGCCGATATGGCGACGATCCAACGTGCAGCGCTCAATTTCTCCTGCCTGCCTATCTCCTATAGAAGGCAGGAAGGAGAAATCGAGCGCTGCATGTTGGATCATCGCCATATTGCCATCTCAGAATCGCAGAGAATCGGTAAGTAATTTCTTATTAAAAACTTACCGATTTTAAAAATGTATAATTTATTTTCGTTTAAAAAAAAAATGATGTTAGTGTTCCTTTAACTTGATCATCCTTTTATTAAATGAAAGTTTCAGTATTTCCATTCATTTATTCTCATTTTCCTTCTTGAATCAAAGCCATTTGCTTTTCCCAAGGCCACTATAAACCATTCAGTATCAGATGCTTGTAGTGCAAATGTTTGACAAATGAAACATTTCTCCAAGAAAAGCTTTTAAAAACATTTTTAAAGTAAGTTTAATGACTTAGTGCTAAGTTGAAATGTGTATGAACGAATATGGATTCTGTGGATATAATTTAAAAATGATTTCTTATTCACTGACTCCTTGCGCTATAGTTATAAAATGATGTGTTATATTTCAGACAAAAAAAAAGTGTAAAATGAAATACCTAACTAATGCTGAGCTATCCCTCAGTTACACTGTAATTATGCACCTCAATTATATACTTCAGTGGACTTGACTCACTCTGTTGAAGTGTATGGGAAGAGACTGTGAAATCTAGTAGCTTGTGTAGAAAGCTGGGTTGCTTTTCAGTTTTATATAACAAATCATTTATAGCATAACTGAAGCCTCATTTGTGAAGTGCAACATGCAACGCCCACAAACTAAACTTGCAATTTATATAGGTATTTGCACCCATAAGGGCTCTTCTACATGGATGTTTTTTGTGGGTCTAAAAAATAATTTATGTATATCATATATTAGACCTACTCCGTACCTGGATGTCGGTAGCTCCAGTTGGTGTCTTTGTCTTAGGGGTCTATTTATCAAAGGTCGATTTTAGTGGTTTTAGAGGTTTTTGAAACCATGACTAAACTCACAAACCCTAAAACTTGTGTGTTATGAGATTTTTTTAAAAATCTGAATAAAAAAAGTATGAATGGAAAATTACACTGAACGATGCAGTAAAAAAATACAAATACCTCGAATTGTTTTTCAGACAATCTGTTAAAGTCCGATTTGATTTAAAGTGGTCCAATAGAATAAGCACAGCTCTCATTGAGTGCTATAGGATAACAGCAACTTTTACCTGGCAAAGTTTTTGTATTAATGGTTTTTACACTTTGTTCAGTATAAAAATAAAAACTGGGTAAATAGATAGGCTGTGCAAAATAAAAAAATGTTTCTAATATAGTTAGTTAGACAAAAATGTAATGTATAAAGGCTGGAGTGACTGGATGTGTAACATAGAACAGAACACTGCTTCCTGCTTTGCAGCTCTCTTGGTTTACACCAGTCAATAACCAATCAATGACTTGAGGGGAGGCCACATGGGTCATAACTGTTGATTTTGAATCTGAGCTGAATGCTGAGGATGAATTGCAAACTCACTGAACAGTTATGTCCCATGTGCCCCCCCTTCAAGTCACTGACTAACTCAGAGTTAGAGATCTTAAAAGCGGAAAGTTGTGTTCTGTTACACATCCAGTCAGTCCATCCTTAATACATTACATTTTTGGCTAACTAACTATATTAGAAACATTTTTTATTTTGCACAGTCTATCTGTTTACCCTGCTTTTATTTTTACACTGAACTGTTCCTTTAATAAAGCTTGAATTTTTCAGATATTTTTTCAAAAAATTAGAAAACCACAAATTTTTCGAGATTCGTCGAGTAAGTGGGCCGATTAGTGTTCCTTTCAGCAGCCCCAATGCGCCTGATCTGATGAATTACATGCAACTACACACTGACACAAGGGATCCAATATTACTACTAAGCTGTGGCCACGAGCCACACAAATGTTGAGGCCAATGCGCAGTGGCTCACACACACTTTAACGCTTATTCTGGGACACTGGCCTTTTTCTGCACACACAGATAATTTTTGCCCTCCACACACATAACCAAAAAGAAATTAGAGGGAGCATTGAAGGGAACTCTGGAGTTATCATCAGTTGGTTATTTTAGGTTTCCTTTAGCAGCTTGCATTCATAACTACAACTGATTTGCACAAAGTGAATTGGACTCTAATGGCATTATTAAGGGCACCCGGCAGAAGTGATGCCATAAACCAGTGATCCCCAACTAGTAGCTCACAAGCAACATGTTGCTCTCCAACCCCTTGGATGTTGCTCCCAGTGGCCTCAGAGCAGGTGCTTATTTTTGAATTACTGGCTTAGAGGCAAGTTTTGGTTGTATAAAAAACAGATGTCCTGCCAAACATTATCTCCTGTAGGCTGCCAGTCCATATAGGGGTTACCAAAAAGCCAATCAGAGCTCTTATTTGACATCCCCATGGACTTTTTCATGCTTGTGTTGCTCTCCAATGCTTTTTTAAATTTAAATGTGGCTCACGAGCAAAAAAGGTTGGGGACCGCTGCCATAAACACAAAATCTGGGGAAATTGCATTTTTTGGAACTTGTGTAGCAAAAACTGAATTTCAATTAGCGACCAGAATTAGAATTCTAGAAAAGAAAGTTCTTTATTGTGTGTGCATAAGTTGGACTGCACCACATTTATAAATAATGCTCTCTCTTGGTCAATAAATAAGAATCAAGCCTGATCCATTAAGTATGTTTTTGCTCTTCTTTTCCTTTGTCATTTACTTGTCATTTGATGTAGCAGGCAAATGCCAACCCTCCTTCTGTCATATTTATTTTTAACATCTGTTCAGCTCCACCTAGAGTGTCTGAGAGCCTCTCGTGTCAGTATTAGCATTTATTCCGTGCTGGGAAAGAAATCTGTTGCTTTCTCATATGGGATCCCATCAATACAGAATGTATTTTCTCTGTCAACATCACACGACTGTAGTTAGACATGAAATGGATTAAGCCTGCTGGAACTTTGAAGCTTATCAAAACATAATATCCTTTCATGTGCGCTAATAATTTCATAATTAAAACATTGTCTGCCTCCCACATAGAATGGTTACAATTACTGCCGAATAGGCACAGTATTAGAAAGGAGGCATTTTCGTACCTGTTTGCATGAGGCATAGGATACAAAATGTTTGTTGAATTTTAATTTTTTTATGAGGAATACATTTGCTGTTTTTCATATTGAGCTGAAGATATTCCTAAATTGCAGGTCTAGCTTAGCACAGCCCCTGCTTTTCCAATTTGTTTTCCTGAATGACGGTAATTTATTCTATGAGTAGTACATTCACGCAATGTTGTTGACGCTGCATAAATTAAATTGAAAATATATCCATTTTATAAGTATGGTATTAATGCCAGTTAAAGTCAGTAACACATATGAGGTCTCATTTACCAACAGCAGGATAGGGTAGAGTATAAAGTCCAAAAAGAGGTACAAGATGCCAACACTTCTTCAGCACCTCTGGTCATGGGGCACTGCCTACATTTATCATCAACAGTATGTATTTGTATCAACCTCCTTAGCTTTAGCATCTGGGATCATTATACCTTAGGTTCATAATTTTTATTGATTAATATAGGTGGCAACTGCTTTGTTGCTTCTCCTTCTATGTAAAATGAAATACCATCTAAAGATTTGAGTGAAACAGTACCCTCCATGGTCAAACAACCATGAACATAGCAAAATAGAAAACAGTAAATAAGAAGTGCAAAGTGTGGTAATTGTCAATGTATAGTGAATAATGTAACCCCTCTTGATAACATTTAAGGATATTATAACTTACCAAGGAGTTCCATGACCATATAAAAAAACAGGTCACTTCGAGGTGACTTCTAATATCCTCATATGTTGCAACAGGGGGTACTTTATTATAATACACCAGTTTCAGTGAGTCATGTGACAGAAATGAGATCACTAAGCTCCGATTATAACCAATTACATCACTAAGCACCATTTATTAGGATATAATTTAAAGGATATTCATGGCTTTTGTGTATTATTATAGAATCTCTTCAGTCTCCTGGGCCAGCTACAATAAGTATGGCTACACCCCTCCATGATAACCATTTGATGTATACAACTCAAACTTACTTAGACCCTTAGCAAAAAGCAATTGCTCTCTCTACACTAGAATAACTTTTATTTATGGTGTATAAACAGCACTGCATACCAACCAACAGTTCAATATTAAGTTGCCATAGATCTACCTGAACTCTGCCATCTCTGGCTGAAACCCAACATCTGTGAATTGGGACTACTTTTTGAAGTGAGACAGACTTTTGCTCTAGGAATTTGAGAAATACATTTATAGAAATTTCTCTGCCTGCAAATGAGATATGAGAATATGTTGTCATGTCATGATCCTACAGGTTCTGTATATAACCCATTATTCAGTCTGTGCAGGCAATTTGTAGATTTGGGCAAATGCTGTAAATGATCGTAGACAGTCACTATTTAGTGGTCTGGTGGAAGCTGGTTTGGCCTCTGTGTAATTGATATGCCAGGGCCTATTTTGAATTCCAGTCCAGGCCTTACTGTGTAGAAATGCTGAATGTTCTTTTCAAACCAGGTAATGTATATTCTAGAACTAGGGAGATTTTTAAAACCTGACCAGCCTTGGGCTATGAGGACAAACATACTGTTAACTATTATGCAGTCTAGCCCTATCATGAAGGACAAAGCAGTCAGTTTGAGCTGGAGAATACAGGAGTGCTATATCAATTATATTGACCAGTAGAATAAGACCCATTAGCTATCCCTTGGCTCAACATGGCTTTGCCTGTAGTTATGCACATTGGGCTATTTACTCTGATATTGTGGACCCACTGAAAGGGTTTTAACATAGCAAACACTGAAACAGGAGGAAGTTAATTTGGCCAATAGGATTGAACTCTTGCCCAAACAATGTTTTGCCTGTCTATTGATATATATATTGCAGGGAAAATGTTAAACATCGAATCTTTTGATCTGGGTAAAGTTGAAAGCTGATTTGCCCCATATAGAGCAAGTTTGCAGCTTAACAGTCATATAGGGGCCCTTTGTGATGGCCTCCCTGATAGATGCGAAGCCAAAGTTTCCTGATAGATGACAGATATTTATTGCACATGTTTAAAAGTCCCATTGACGTGAGGACTTAGTTAATGCAATCCTTTCCCAATGGCCTGCATTTACCTTCATTATGATCCAATTGTTGGCCAATGGGCCACACCGTTGAATTGTAGTCAATTTTTTTGACCTGAATGGGCAGACTGAAATTACACGCCTGTGGTAACTTCATCAGGACATCATGGCTACTATTATAAAGTTATACATATATAGGAAACAGGGTGAATGTAATCCCTATGCATAAACGGGGTATTTTGCCTGTTTCAACATATATGATGCCATTCTTCATCCTCACAAACCTGACTATTCAGAAAATTCTGTTGTATTTCATCTTTTAAATCGCTATGAATTCAGCAGCATAATGTATAATTCATAGTAATTATCATTATAATTATCATTTGATTCATATAGAGAAAATGTGTAAATGGAAATTATACAGTCATCTTAAAAAAAAAACATGGCAATTATTTCCTTTCATAACTTGGCTACAGAATGTGAAGTGAACTCTCTGTGTTATTTACAGATTATGTACGAGAATCAGGGCTTTATTATGTTAAAGCATCTTTTCAGGTTTAATGAAAGGCACACTACCCTATTTTGTTATTCTTTTCTATTAGTATCCTTTTCCGTATCTTCTGTAAAGCCATCAGAGCCGAAACTAGCATTCGAGGGGCCCTGGGCTTTACAACACGGCTGAGACCCTGATCTGAGGGAATTAAGTAATAGAGTTCAGAAATGTGACAGTTCAACATGAATGTACTGGGGCCCTGAGTAATGGAGGATTTGAGTGGGGCAGCAAAAGGAAAACGCTTAATGAGGTCATGGGCAAACTGGTTCTATGGGAAGCATAGGATGGCCACCCTGCAGGTCTTGCATTGATCATACATGTTTTATATTATAATGTATTAATAAAGATGGTTTAAAAAATTGAGGCTTTTTTTTGCAGGATCCAGTGCACCATACACCACCATAGGAAATTTCTAATATTTAGATTTAAGCCCTGAGCAAAACCAGATCTGAAAATGATTTCTGCTTGTGTTCTCCTTGCCTTTGTTTGTACCATAATCCTCTTTGCCTACTCCCATACCCCGTCTGGCAGTCATTATTAGGTGTGATAACCTTTCCTCATGGTGAGTAGTTAAATGTGGATGTGAGTCAGCAGTTGGGTCTCTGCAAAATAGGCTTCTCTGCTTCTTCCACCCTGCACCCATACTCAGATCAGGGGGCAGTAGGATGAAAACAGACTGCTTCTATCTCTAAATAATCCACAAATTAATAGAAGTAATAATGCCTAGACTGATGCAGACAGAGCAATTTTGGTGTTCTAAACACATCCGCACTTGCTACTGCTTGCCCCTAAATGACCCCTCTCTTCTTCAGATAGCTCCATGCTCCATTAGGGTCAATAATCTGACTAGCACCAGGCTGAGAAATGCAGATGTAGGCAGAGTATTCAAGTAGGGATGCCTGATGCTGTGCTTGGTGAAAGGGAGAAAAACAAGCTGTACTGTGTCTATAGTCCCTCAGAGGCACTGTCTGCTTTCCACTAGGATCACTGTGTAGCTCTTCTTCCTTTATCTCCCCATGTTATGGGGATACCCTGAATGGATCATGAAAACTACTCTAATTTAGGACATACACAAATCCATTATCAACACAGCTAGATACATTAAAGTTCCACATTGGGGGACTTGGCTCTTGTATGCCAGCTTTAGCTGAACAATACAGTACTACAGTGTAGGTATTTATAAATTAGTGTTAGCTGGCAATGCAACATATGGAGCTTAGGTAGTAGTGCAAGGAAAACACTGCCTCTCAAGTGCGTCATCTCTGCACCCAAATGGGGTCCTGTAAGACCCTTCAATTACTTTCTCACAGTAAATGAAAAAAAAGTTTGCAATTGCTCTATTATGCAAAAAAAAAAGCAATATGGTCAGTGTCGGACTGGAGGGGGGGGGTCCCAGCCTCAGCCCCCCCCCCCCCCCCCCCCCCCCCCCCAGCTGCAAAGCCCAATTTTTCTGGGAAACCACCTTTCCTCCCCCACCATGTGTGCATACCTTTGCCGACACGACTGGGGTCTAGTCCCATGAGGTAAGGAGGAAATGCAGGGAGAGGGTCAGTTTGACCCTGAATATAGTAATGGAAGTCCATGGGGCCGTCAGGAAAAAAAACATATACATGACTGCTTACCCAGGCAGCAACTTGTATACTAGGCCCTTGGAATGCTGTTAAATTTAAGCCATTTTGGGAACCATGGTTGGGGGTGAATGTGGTGCCCCAGGAATTAGTAAGGAAAACATGGCTGATGCTGTAAGATGATGTCCTCAGACTGGTAACCTCTCCCCCAGCTCAATTCTTCTTCTCTATCACTTTTTAATTGTTTTTAATAAAGGAGCTGCTCTCCTCTGTTTTGTTTTAAAATTGAAATGCAGAATAAAAACTTGTATGAAAAACATTACCCAGCTTCTGAAGAGTATATATGGGTAAATTCCAGGGAATACCTCTTTCATCTTACTGTTCTAACTACACTAGTCCTCTGACTACTATCTGCTGCTTGGTTGCTATGGGTTTCAAAGCTTTGTTCATTACCCTGATAAATACCTATACATACACTGTGCAACTATTTACCTATTTACTATCACATTTTTTGTGATGTAGCTGTCAGATGAATGTTCAGGAATGTGTTTTTCCCCCTTGTCACAGTGTTTGTTTGATTGCCTCCCAACATGCCGTTCCAGGTCACGCAGTGGCGCGCACACCAAGAAGAAGCTGCGAGATTAGAATCTTCAATTGCTGCCAGGGAAAGGGAACAGAGAAAACAACAAGAGAGACACGAGAGAGAGAGGGAAAGGACTCGCAGGGCAGATGAAAAGGAAAAAGTATGAAGTTACCATTGTTTGTATCTGCTGTATAACATGACTAGACAAAAGATGACTGATCTGTGACCCTGCTGCACTACAGCTCTGAGGCTGTCAGTGAATGCTGGGAGTTGTAGATCAGCTTGGACATAGGTCAGGTATAGCTAGTCTTGATGAATCTTATTGAAATCTTATTATCCCCACCTAGGGATGTATATGTTGGTTTAGCAGCCTGTGTTCTAAGAACAATCTAGCTTCAAGGCTTCAAGCAAGCCACAGTCCCCCCCGTTTGCCTCTGCATTGGCTTCTGAATTCCTCTCTGAGAGTCTGTGAGTTTGCTGCGGCACTAGAGAGTCTACGGGGAGTCGCAGTGCTGCAGAGACACACAGGTCTGCACTGCAGCAGATTCTTATACCACTATAGCTGTTCTGTGTGTGTTCCTCCAGGCACCCAGCATTGATCTCTGTATATTTACATGTGTGATGCAAAATAAATGGAACTGGTTCATGGGGGAATCAAAAGGTAAAAATAGAGCCTGCCAGAGGGTAGATTTACAGCTCTCTCTGTTCACTTGTATAAGATTTTTTAGGGGAGATTTATTATAGAGTGTAAATAGAGAGCTAGGGAATTCCCCTCTGGTGATGTGCAGCAACCCTTATATTCACTCTTTTAGGGGCTCATTTAAGTATGCCTAACCATTCCGTCAAAAAGAATAGAGAGTAATGGAATGTATTGCAAATATCTTATTGACCCTCTAGGAGTAGTCGGTGTACATTTAGCTTTCTTACATGAAAAAGTGCAAAAGCTTTGGACCATTGGTCTCCTCATCAATGAAATACCAAATGGTACAGAAAAGGAAATAGGAGGACTGGAAAGAATGAAAGAGAGAAAAGATAAGGTAGAAAATAAAAGCAAAGCATCAATTACAAAACTTAAAAGGTGGCTGGACATGGTTAACTGTCAAGAGCTTGTTTAAATAAGCAGAAAACATGGTAAGGTTATCATGTGGGCAGTCCCGGACTGGCAATCTATGGGTTCTGGCAAATGCCAGAGGGACTACTGTAAGATGCCATAGACAGTCACTATTTATTGGGCTGGTGGGGAGCTGCTTGGACCTCTGTGCAATTGAAATGCCAGGGCCTATTTTGACTCTCAGTCCAGACCTGCATGTGGGTATACATTATGAGTACCATAGGTGGTTATTAAGTACCAGGGCCAGCTCAAGGGCAAGTCCCCTTCATTTTAGAGGGTCCCATCTGCCTAAGCTTAGTGCCTGGAGCCATACAGTAGCTGCGAAGGAATTAGAGGGAACATTGCCTGGAACTGTCTTTCTGCTGCAGGACTCTGTAGAGCACTACAAGTTCACTGTGGAGTATGTTCATGGTACTGTACTGCTCATTATCCATTTTCTTTGGAAATCTTACTGGCATGCCTGGGGTTAATGTATTGTTTAGGATCCATTTTCTGCAATCTTCCTGGGGGTTCATGTTAAAGAGGGCTTGGCCTAGCATTTTCAGTGCCGATCTTAAAAGCTAATCTCTCCCCTAAGAGTTCCAAATGCTGAGTTTTTGTATACTGCTGAAACCTAAAATGACTAATATGCTGTTACCTTTCCTTTTATATATTTAGTGCTCAGCCCTGAGCAAAAGCTTTTCACTTACATTTTGGAAGAATGCAGTTTGCTGAGTCAACAGAACAAGCAAATGTTTCCTTGTGGTGCCGGGTCACGTTCCTGACTGTTTTACTTATTGTTTTTTCTTTAGTAGAAATGATATCATCAATAAAAATATAGCGGGACGCTAAGAGGGGCACTTGGGCAAGACAGCAGCAAAATAATAGCTTTCTCAGGAAACAATGGGAAGATATTCTATCTGTTGGGATTTCATTGAGCCGCCGCTCGTCACACAGGTTCAGGCACATTTTAAGTTTTGATTTTCATTTCATCTCACGCGACAGATACAAAAGTACAAGGCTGAAAAACAACAGGCGTGGGAAGAACTCCTAAAGCGAGATCTGCAACGCCTGGAGCAGCTAAGGAAAATAATGGCCCAACAAGCTGAAAAAGACAAAGAAAGGTAAGGGATAGGCTTAAAGGGATCTGCTCTATCCAACAGTGTCTACTGTTTCATAACCTCACATGGGAGAGTATAGATGCAGATGCAGTGCAGCTCACAGCAGCCAACCATAAGCTTAGTTTCTAACAGCAGTACAGTTGGTTGCTGTGGGTTTCTAGACCTACAGCACAGTTTGGTATTTTACACAGGCTTTAACACTGTTATTTTCTTTAATATGAAGAATTAGGTTATAGCATTAAAATATATTTTAAAAATGACTTGGCTTCTACATACTTTATTAATTTGTAGCTTCCAGTGCAGTGTCGGACTGGCCCACCAGAATACCAGGAAAACTCCCGGTGGGCCAAGGTGTCAGTGGGCCCTCATGCTGCTAAACTTTTGGCCTAATTCATGGCCATTCCCTATTTCTATTAGATCAAAGAGGCTAAATAGATAGAATAATTGATTATAGTATGTAAAGAAAAGAGACTAGGAGAATAGAATTTGATTGAGGAGATGAAGAATATTAGTACTGAGAGTGGGCCCCTGGTCTAAGGTTTTATGGTGGGCCCCTGGTGTCCCAGTCCGACATTGTTCCAGTGAAAGGGGAAATTCACCTTGAAATCAATGTTATGTATAATGAAGGCAGTGGGCATGTCATCAGTGCAGTGTCCAACCCTAAGGCTTAGTTGGAAGCAGGGAAAATAGCTTCACTGTCTCTGCTCTTCTTAAAAAATGAATTCACTTGCCCAATATTAATTCTTGTTATTGTATATATCCGTATTCATCACTTGCTCGCAGCTAGAGATCATTAGTGGGACTTTCTGGCAAGGAACAGATTAAAGGGTTTTCATCAGGAAACATCAGCTTTTTTTATAGTTGATATTTGATGTTGCAAGAAAATGAATAATTGCATGATGCTGGCTAATCTGCAAGAATGGTATTGATCCTTTATGCTCCAGCAAGCAGCGCTACATACACGGCAACATTTCTAACCTGTGTAAGCAGAGATTTATAGTGGAATGTCCATATGTGGGCTACTAGTATCCCTCCTGGGGAACACTCAATAATGTGGATTAATACTGGGTACTGCTTAAAGAGAACTCGCTTAACATTATCTTAAGAACAATGAAAAAAGTAGGGATAATTTAAATGTCAAAGCCCTATAACCCTATTAACAATGGTATCTGTGCCTTCACACTTGGGTTATGTCTAGCGCTGGTTCAGTCTGCTTTGATGAAATGCACACAGATGCATGAAAGTGCAAAGTCCCTGATAAAGTGTTTAGATATATATATATATATATAGATAGAAAGATAGATAGATAGATAGATATAGAAATAAAGAGATTATTGGGATTATTTCCATGACCTCAGACAAAAGCACACCCCTTAGTACTAATTCGAAAAAATACTAGCCCCCTCTGCTGCCCTGAGACAGCTTTTCCTTTTCTCCCCCCCCCCATGCTCACCTTTTCAGCACCAGAGGGGTCTGCTGTTTGCATTAGAAGAGCCAAATTTCCAGTTTGAATACCAGAAATTCGGCTGTTAAAGGGGTTGTTAACCTTCAAACAAACTAGTTGCTTTCAGATAGATCACCAGAAATAACGACTTTTTCCAATTACTGTCTATTTCTATTTGTAACCGTTTTTCTAATATTGAAGTGTAAAGTGTCATTTTTCACCTTCTAAAGCAGCTCTGGGAGGAGGGGTCACCGACCCCCCACTATTCTAAACTGATACATTTAATGGATACATTTCTTATCTTTGTCCCTGCCGAGCAGAATCTCTGGGTTTCATTACAGGCAGCTGTTAGAATTGATACAATAGTTGCTAATACTCCAGAGATGCTGCTGTGAAATGTATCAATTAAATGTTGCAAAATTATATCAGTTTAGAGTCTGCACCTGAATTACTGAGCTGTCAGACTCAAACACCAGGTACACCAACATTCAACTTTACACTTAGATTTTGGAAAAACAGTAAAGATAAATAATGGAAAATAATTGAAGAAAGTCTTTATTTTGAAACAACTGAACAGAAAAAAGTTTTTGGAAGGTGAACAACACCATTAAAGTTACCAAGAGGCAAGTTGTTCAACTCATCTGATGGGCACGGTGCCCCAGAACACTACTGCATTGGTGTAGATGCACTCTGCATGAAGCAGCAGATTGGAAACCTGGCACTAGGTGCAGAGCACTGTGCCAACGGGTCCAAGGTAGTCCTGTCCTAATAGCAGGTGGTAAGTACAGGGATCTGTTGCAGTCTGCACCTGCCAATGCTCCTTAGTGTGTGCATCTGAATGACATGCAAGTTAGTGGATTAGAGTAGATTTGCCAGCTGTCATGAAACCAGACAAAACAGATAGAACAGCCAAAAAGCAGCAATCCTGTTGTAGGCCCCTAAACATCACTGTCCCCACCCCAAATGTCACTGACTGCCCCGTCCCCAGCATCACCACTGCTCCATGACTTCCCTGCCCTGTTGTACTGCAACCAAAATGTGGCAACCCTAGGGGTAAAGAGAGATGCCCATGTGCGAACCACTGCACACTACTCATGAATACACCCCTGTATTCATGGGGTACCTGGGTGACGGGGTCCAAATTGGAGCACCGAGACCTGCACAAATCAGAAGAAGCACCTTTTTCACACTTTCCTCATTGCCTTGGATTTTGTAAACGATCCCTTGTAGCTCCCAATAATATATGTCTCTAGACAGACGTGCACACAATAGAATGTCCACTCATTATTTGCAGCCTTTTTACAGCACTAGGTACAGTTTCCCTTTAAAGGGAAAATATATATACATTTTTAATATTGGGCACAACCTCTCACTTGACAATGTCCAACTTTTCCAGAGTATTGTATAGGCAGCAGCTTTTGGAGAAACGCCTTTTAGAAAAAAAAGAATGGGTCTGGCTAGAGGAACAAGAAGAGGAAGAGAGGCAGAGACGTCTCGAAGCCTTGCGCCAACAGGTATCCTACACAGAGCTATATGTCTCCCGGTAATGAGGCTGTCTGCAATAATGATTTGTGCAAACGAATTCAATCTTCCAGTCCTAGGCATTCAGAGCTAAAGTGTTTGAGGTCTGCAGTCACTTGGGTCCTGTAAAGACCTCTAACAGAAATCATCAAAGAGCTCTCCGGTGTCAGAAAGGGTTTAATGTATTAAGAATTAAGTAACGCCACAACTCCCTCCTGGTGCAGCTCTGTAAATGATGTTTGTAGGATAATGCAAATGCATTAATGCCTGACCTTTGCAAAGATTTCCTAATGAGTGCTTTGCTATGAATTACACCACTGGTATTTCAGCTTCTAAGCACCAGAGAGACAGCACTGAGCTTTTCATACAGTGACTGAACGTGTACTTTGTATGCAGCCTCCACATCCTACCCTAAGGAAAAGTCATTGGATAGACACAAACATATGTTTGCCTCTCATCACATGTACAGCACAGACTTGTGTTTTGTTTCAGGGAGGGACAAACTACAGCCCTCCTACAATGACAGAAGAATTTTGCACTATATAGAGCCATCCGCTAGTTTCCATTCATGTATCTGCAATGTATTTACAGGTAGCTGTAATTGCTGAATTTGATCCAGTCAGAATGATGAGTGACACTAAAGCCTCCAAGGCCAGGCTGGGCATTGGGATTGAAGAGGAATTTTTACTCCAGAGGCCACTCTTTGAATTGCACACATACAGTGAACAACAGGTACTTACTTTTATTGTTGTGTGTAGTCAAGGGGGTGTAACAAGGTAAGGTGGCCAAAATAACCTGAAAGAAAAGAAGTGGGTTGGTTGACTAACTGGCCTTCAGAATGAAGAATTTGAGCAACAAATAGGGTTTCCACCTTTTCCTAAAAAAAAATACAGGCCTTCCTATATATTTATCTTTTTTTCCTATTAATAACATTGGGATCAACCATCAAAAATACCGGCCAGGCCGGCCAAGTGGCAACCCTAGCAACAAATAAAGCATTCAGTCTATATTTTACTCTGAGGGCAACGGTTAGGGTTGCCACCTTTCCTGGCCAGTAAAATTGATGGCTGATCCCAATGTTATTAATAGGGAAAAAAGATAAATATATATTTTTTTCAAGAAAAGGTGGCAACCCTAGCAATGGTACACATGCCAGTTCTCTGTTATGCAAATACTGCACAGTCACACAATTTTCATGAGGTATTGCCTGGTGATCTGAGGCATAGAAATCAATGAGCACTTTCATTAATAAGACACACATTCACTTCTACTGACGTGTAGTGGGCTCCTGCCGAAGGCTTACTGTGTGCACCATACAGTACACACTTTTCATCATGGTATCCCATGATATTATAGACCTCAAAGCCATCAACTTGCTTGCCACTATATGACCATGGATGGGAATGCTGGGCATGTAAATGACAGGTTGGTACATGCTGTCCCTCACCCAGCATGCCACATTCCAGTATAGACTGTACCATTCTAAGTAACTGGATCTGAACAGTGATGACAAATGGTCCATCCATGAGCACATCACAAATATTGGAGCCATTCTACCCCCAAGGTGGCATTAGTCTAGCTGAGGCACTGCTCTAAATGCCTTCTTATACACCTGTGGGAGGTTCAGATGATGCTCCCGCTGGGCAAAGGGAAGAATTTTTTTTTTACTGCTATAACCAATCTTATAACTTCAGTGTCAGTAGTAACAGCTGAATTACCTGTTTAAAAGAAGAAACTAAACATTTCCATGACTCTTGGGAGAATATGTCACTGCTGGCAGCACTAAGCCTCTCCCTGAGGGCTAATGTCTGCCATAAGACTCTTTACTTCAATGGATGAGATCTCATTTTAAGCAAACTTTCTAAATTCATTTTATTTGCTTTATTTTATATCCTAAACAACAAACCCTAATATACTTGCACTTTAAACTGCCCACTATTTAGCCTTCTGTATTTGAGTGTCGTATTGGCCACCCTAGCTGTTCCCTTCAGCATATCTGTCTGTCGGCCAGTGTCCTTTCAGCTTGGTTGCTTTTGCACAATTGCCTAAAGCTCTGTTTAGCTGAGTGGCTTTTTATCATTAGGGTGTCAGCTCAGCTCCCTTTCATCCAAATTCTGTGTAGCCAAGCGGATTTGTTGTCTTGCAGCCTGGCGCTCTTTGAGCTCCACTGAGTGTGTATCCTTGTAGTTCTGCTTCCATTGGATTGTGACCCTGCAATGGCAGCCCTCATAACTTGCTTTTTATTTTAGGCTCTGAACACTTGTAGTTTAAAGGAAAACTATACCCCGCGAACAATGTAGGTCTCTATAAACTGATATTGCCTAAAACAACTCATATGTAAAACCCTGCTTCATGGAAATAAACCATTTTTATAATAATACACTTTTTTAGTAGTATGTGCCATTGGGTAATCATAAATAGAAAATAGACATTTTAAAAAATAAGGACAGCCTCTTGGGATCGTAGGATCCAACGGTGCACACAAACATACCAAACAAACTATAAAGTTAGGTCACATGAGCCAATTAACAGACAGAGTTGTGTCTTTTGCTTCCACACTTCTTCCTGTTACAGTTAGAGTTGAAATATTTCTGGTCAGGTGATCTCTGAGGCAGCACACAGACCATCACGAAACGGTGGTTCAAGGCAAGAGACGTAAAAGGGCAATATTTACTTAAATATATATACCAGGTAGGTAAGATTCTTTAATATGTCACTTGATTTGATGTAAACTATCTGTTGCTCAAAAATTCTTTTTCGGAGTATAGTTTTCCTTTAAGCTTCATCTTTACCTTAGGTTCAAGGAAGACATATTCCAGTTCCAGAAGATGCTGTCACCCCCCCCCCCACAATAAACTAATAACACCAGGAAAAGGGCTAAGACCTCTATTTATTATGACTTTGAGACAAGTTCAGGAATACTAAAGGGTGAAAAATTGGGCCCCTTAATTCTTTTTTACATAGCATGTGTCTGGGAAATTGTTGTATTTTGCACCCCTCACTTGTGCCACCCCCCAGCCAATCAGTCAGCATTTCACCTGTGTTCTATGATGATGAGCCATTTGTCCTATTTAACTGCCAAGTAAACAGAGCTCTCCTGCCGAATCCTTCATTTCTCAATGCAGAGAGAATTATCTTGTTTCTGCAGATCATCTCTGACCCCAGAATTCGCATTGAGATGGCTCTCAGAGAGGCAGGACTCCATCAGACCATGTACGCTAAGGAAATCCTACCACAAATATCACCACCCAAACCACCGAGAAAGGATATGGAATCCACTATATTTAAAAAATAAATAATATCCATGCGCACATTTGGATTCTCTGTCTCTGTTTTCTGCAGATGTCTGTTCTGCTATAAAACTGATGTGTCATATTCAACCCTCCCAAGGTCTTCTCAAGCTGATTTTTTTTGTAAACATTTTGGATGTGGATGCAACACATTACTGCACACACACACACAAAGGTTGTTGATATTTTGTTTATATTTTGCTTTTAATTGCACTGCAGGTTCAGTGCTGGATACAGTAACAAATATAAAAAAAAACAAAAATTCAATATTACAGTACAAACTTTAAAGCATCAAATCTGTGAAAATGGCTGCCCCTGGGTTTTACAACATAGAAAATAAATTAAAAACAGATCAAGATTGCTCCTGTCTGACATCATTGGTTTCTGCTATTACATAAATATAGGAATATTTTAAACAATACTTATAATAATATAAAATGTATGTTATAGGACATTAATTGTACATAAGCTGAATGTAACACATAAGTGATTCCTTCTGGTATCCAGCCTGTCTCTAGCTGGTGCTGCCAGTGCCTGGATAAACAACTGGATCAACCAATATGGCCACACATGAATGATCTGATTGGTTGAACCCTATGACAAACAGTCGGATGGTAGAAAATCAACTCCCTCTCCCCACATGCATCATGGGCAGCACTGATCAACTTGGCTTTCTTTCGGTCATTCTTGATGATTTTTGTATTAAATGAAATGTAATCAATTGTTTTTATAGGCTACAAATCAGAGTAAGTCCTGTTTTAACTACCGATTGGTCTTCAGATTGCATTCAGGACAATTCTACTTTTATTATAAACAGAAAGTGGACTTACAAGTGGAAATGTAATAGAATAAATATGACTAAACATGGGAAACATTAACTTGTCTGTGACCTTCGAACGCATCATTTAAACACATCAGAGAACAGTTAAAGGGGTTGTGTTCACCTTTGAGTTAACCTTTAGTATGAAGTAGAGTGTAATATTCTGAGACCATTTGTAATTGGTTTACTTGTGGTTTTTGAGTTATTTAGCTTTTTATTCAGCATCTCTCCAGTTTGCAATTTCAGCAATCTGATTGCTAGGGTCCAAATAACTCAAAAACTAAAAAAAATTAAATAATGAAGACCAATGTAAAAGTTGCCTGGAAATGGTCATTCTATAGCATGCAAGTTAACTTAGAGGTGAACCACCCATGACTCCTCTTTAGGCACAAGTTGGCCTGACAGTCAGTTGAGCTCTTGTTAAGGTATAGAAGTTGGAGCGTCCATCACAGAGGACAGTAAAACAAACCCTGCAGCTGCTGTGGAACCCAGTGAGTTTATCTCCCAAGGGCCTGGGGTGCTGAACAATTAAGTACCAGTCAGTATGTCATAGGAAGACCCCAGATGTTCCTCTTTACAGGGCCTCAAAGACAAGTATGTTGGATGGACCCATCTGGATTTATGAATGGGTCTGTGTAGCAGCTGATCAAGTTGTCCTTGCTGAGAGGACTTGTCTTATTTACAGTGAAACTGTGGGAGCCACCATGGACATATCACCACATATATATGGTAATGCCAGATGGGGAAGGGGGAGTGTCAAAACAAAGGTTTAACTTTAGTCATGCAAGGCAGGCAATTACTCACTTGACAATACTCCATGCAGGACCATAGTTATCAATTCCTATTTCTGACACGTAAAGGTCACAAGATTCAGCCAATGGCAACTGTGACATTACACCAACACAGCCAGCCAGTAGCTTTCTTAGACCGTAAAAGCAAGCAAAGCAGTACAATTTTAGCCCAATGCTTGCATTTGTCTTTTTAGATATTTTAACCAAATAATTTTCTTACCATTCATCTATTTTAAATATTAAGCTGTTAAACTGCCAATTGAACAAAGTAATTTGCAAAGTCCGTAATAATACAGGGATCTGCAAATGTCCATCAAACTTGGATGGTTGCTTGGATGAAATTGCTTTAAAAGCAGACCTATTGCATCAGTCCTTATAAACAGCTCAATCACATTAGACCTACGTGTATTTTTGAGTAAAATTATTTTTTTTTTGTGCGAATTCCAGTCTATAAGGAGCAACTTTCAACTTAAGTTCAGTTGTTTCTTGATGTATTCTGCAATCAGCTGCTGGGGCCGCTTTTGGTATTCCGTCAGCGTTTCGTGGCTTTCTGCGATCTGGTCTCCTTCCAGTCGGTTCAGGAGCGTCACACAGACAACTGCAGCTGGAACAGGAAGGGTTTCTATAGGTTATTTTCTTTATTCTAAAAATACAATATATATATATACACACAGTATCTATCTACACATATCATATAAACTGAAATCATTTTTATCTATGTATGACCAGAAGGTGAAGCTGTTCCCTATCATTGCAGGAGACCTGAGCATAGGCAAACTGACTTGCTACTCAATAAGAAATTATTGCTCAGATGATCCACCTAGAAGTGCATATTTGAAGAGCATTATGCTACGTGGACACATTATGAGGACATAACTTGTAGATAAACCAATCGTTTAATTTGCCTGTAGTTTTGCCACCTGGATGTCTGATAATTTTTTTTTTTTACATCCAGGGATCCTTTAATAACCTAAAAAATACTTACCCTTAAGACCGCAGAGATAGCACATTGCAGCAAATACGGTCGATTCCATTTCAATGTTGCGGACTCCAGCTGTGAAGGCCCTCTGCAGATACTCAAACTTTTCCTCTTTAGAGAATGAGCAGAGCGCTCCATCCAGTCGGCCCTGACCTAAGGAATAAGGAATGTTACCTCTTTTGTACACACCACTTTGCTTTATACAACAGCAAAGCTCACTGAGCCTGTCCAAAATGTTAATCCGTCAAGGAGGCTGCTGTTAGATGCCACAGACAGACACTATTTATTTATTTATTTTATGGTACTTGAGGCCAGGGACTATTTTGAATCCCAGTCTGGACCGGACAAGAGCCTGTTTGCTCATGCAAAAATATAATTGTGTTACGATGGTAAAAGTAATGCCTACATAAGAAGGATAATCTTTGATAATTTTTCAAAAGAGATGTATAATGGTACCTTCATAGAAGTCATAGGTGCACATGGTGTGGCCGATAATCGTGGGGATACTTGCAATCTCCTTGCTACACTGCAGTAGGTCTTCGGCAAGCTCCTTATGAAGTTCAGTTTCTCTAACGACCACTTTGTCTAGAACAACCTGCTCAAACTGAGGCCTGAAGAATGAATCCACTGCTACGTCCGTGATCACGACTGTCCCGGGTTCGATGCCTGAAAGAGATGGAAACAACACAGAATGTAAGCAATGTCATTGGGTTAAAACAACCCTTTAGTTCACATGTGGGCTATAGACACAGAGTCAGAGACCCTTCCCATGATTTCACCAAGTCATCCATGGATCCTGTCAGTTCAGCAAAGAATTCAGTTTATGGTGTTATAAGAGGTAGCTTGCTGTAATGATGAAGTATTTATACAATATATGCGTTAAGACAAGAGATGGCATATAGAAATGTACTTACCAGAAATTATGCCAGTGGCCTTCTTGAATTGTTATTGGCCACATGTAATTTGAGGTCTTCTTCTCTATACCCCTTTCCCTATATAATTAACACTACTACTATAATGGATATTTAGCATTATCTTTGCAATATGTTTTCTATCCTGGAGACTGTCTGGCCCAGCAGAGAATATTCCAGTGGACCTGGGTCCTAGTTAAACATATCAATTATCTCATGTAATGCATATGCTTAATAAAGGTGCTTAGTGGTCTAGAGTCTTAAAGAAGAATTTGAATACCAGACACAGGATGCTTGACTTCAGCCCCAGGACCACTTATAAGAAATACTTGGGCTGCTCTCAGAACATAGGAGCTAAACAGCATCCAATGAGGACTACCCTCGTGTTCTACCTTGCAGTAGGTAAATGCTGATAGGTTGCTATTGGCAACTACACTGGTACAGTTTAGCGTCGGTGTTAGTAAATTAGCCCTGTTGTGGTCTCAGAAGCCAAGGTGCTTTTTTCACCTGTACTGGGCAAATATTTCATCAAAATAACAGGATGCAGTTGTTTGTTAACTGTTAATAGGTGCTGTAGGGTGTTTCCAGTATTTCACCTCACAACCCCAAATAATAATTCAAGCAGCTTCTGCTTTTTACCACCAGTACTGAGCTGTGTTCATTAATAAAGTTCCATTGTACAAAATGGCCGCCACTGGCAGCCATACTTGTAGGGTTGCCACCTTTTTTGGAAAAACATACAGGCCTTCCTACATATTTAGCTTTTTTCCCTATTAATAACATTGGGATCAACCTTCCGGCCAGATGGCAACCCTACATACTTGTGAGACAAACTGCAAAGCAATCAGCAGTGTTGAAGCTTTAAGTATCTTCCTGTTAAATATGGCTACACGTTACCATTGTTAACAGTTCAGTTTAGCAATTATAATTAGTCAGAGAAAATGCTTTTGCTGTGATTTATCAATGGGCTAATGGCCCAGTGCGTCATGAAAAGAACACGCGTAGCTTTCCCATTGCAGAGAGTTTCAGAGAACTTCCATTGATAAATGGGCATTTTTATCAAAGGGCAAATGCATCGTCACGGTTGGCTTAGGGATTTCAGCTGAATCTGAGCTGGAGAGCCGTGCATCTTAAAAAATGTTAGTAGGACCATTAATGAACTATGCAAAAGAATAAATGGTGTCTTTATTTGTCACATGGGACACAAACTCTCATGCAGATTCTGGCTTCAGTATCACTGCTGTGAATATGGCTGCATGCGCCTGCCGTAGTAAGCGGGGAAGTGACCATGCTTATTCTGTGTGCAAGTTGTTGAAGCTCCAATACTTACGAGAGTTGCAGATTCTGATTTGGTGATTTTACTGTACGGCGCTACTATGTAAATTAATAGACAAAAGACGATAGAAGCGTTTACCACTGATATGCACACAAAGTGTAAACATGAACAAAGCCCTTTGATAAACTTCCACCTTTGCCAGATTGCCCTTTGATAAACTTCCTATTTTGCATCTTTGAATTCATTACATGACCAAAAGAATTCCTGTGTACACGAATGAATGGAATCAGATTGGCAGCCCTGTACTTGTACTCCCAGCAGTCTCCATCACATATGGGCTGGCAATGCTTGGAGTTGTGAAAAACAGCAAGGGTACAACAATCAGGAAGAGTGCTTTATGTCAATATTTGGGCTGATAGGGCCCCTCACATGATTTCAGATAGTGACCCTGGCTGTGAATGTTACATATGTTCTCAGGCTCCCCATAGTACCCTACAGTGACATCACAAAAATGATCACATTTACTGAGCTCAGTAATCAACTGGTAGCACTAATGCTATAGACTGAGTAGCTTACCTATTCCTCCTGAGGTTCCAATGCGAATGATGGTGACGTCTCTGCACTTGGCATGGTGGAGGAGCTTGATGAGCTCATGAAGCATTATGGAGATGGAGGGAATGCCCATTCCATGCTACGGAACATAAATAACAATATTATAATACACAAGAGTCATGAATATCCTGTACATTATCTCCTTATAAATGGTGCTTAGTGATGTAATTTTTGTCATATGACTAATGTACCCCCCTGTTGTAAAATATGAGGATATTAGAGGTCAACTGGGAGATACATGACCTTTAGAAAACCCCTTTAGCTTTGTGCTTTTATATAGTCATGGAACTCCTTGGTGACTTATAATATCCTTATATTTTACAATAAGGGACACATTATTCATTTTATATATACTACACAGGTTAGCGACAGCTAGGGTTGCCACCTTTTCTTGAAAAAAATTCCTATATATTTATCTCTTTTTCCTATTACATTGGCATCAACCATCAAAAATACTGGCCAGGTTGGCAAAATACCGGCCAGGGGGCAACCCTAGCGACAGCTATGATGAAATGATTTGGTTGCATTTAGGTATTGTGTCTCAGAATCTGACTGCCCTCAGAAGCTATACTGTAAAGGACAAATGTAACCTCTCTTAATAGTATGAGTTTTGTTCCCGTAATTACATGCCAGTAATACGTAATGGAAAAAAAAATATGTTGTGGCTTGTAATGTTCTTTGAATATTTCAATTATCCTGCAGTGGAAACAGTCATACTGCTTGCAAGCACTATTCACAGAAGTGCCCTATCTTTTTGTGATCACTAGGGGGCTATCTGTGGCTATGTATGAAAAAAATGTCAGTAAAAGAAATCAGTATGTAAAAATTTATATATTTCTTACTTAGTACTTCATAGTGAAAAAAGGTACTATCAATTCAATCTTTTCAATTCTATCATAGTTTGCTTTATTTAGCCTCTCTTATGGAGTTACTAACTCTGGCAATAGTTTCAGCCTTGCAAAAGCCTCCGTTCTCCACTGGCTATCTGGTCACAAGCTTGTTGTCCTATAGCGTATAATTCTTTGCAGGGTTCATGGCTTAGTCATCTGGAGTGTGTGGTTTAATGTCCCTTGGTATGCGGCAAGTCAAGAATTACCAAACCCCCAAAGAATGTAATAATAAAGGCTAAAGCATTCACAGGAATACAGTATAATATAGGTAAAACTCATTCACTAGGAAAATGTTAGTCTATTATAGCCTTTTACACTACCATTTGGTTTGGTGGCAGTAAAGATAAAATGTGAAGCACCCAGAAAAGTGTTTATCTGGCCATTTTCACCCCACACTGTAAGTTGGTTTGTGGTTTCTCTGAACACAGGGTGCTCATCTCAGATCCTCTAGTGCATTTGATTTACTTAAAGGACAAACAGAAGGGTATATCACTGGTGGTGCCAACTGGCATCCTTCTGAGATTATCATCTCTAACCTTAGACCCCAGGCCACCACTGAAAAATGCACTTGCCTGGGGTACTGTTCTATTGAGTGCCACCATTTGATTTATTTCCTTAGGGAACCCCATGAGGCTGCCCTTGGCAGTGTGTGTGTGTGTGCAGTAGAGTGTAAATTAGGATTTTACTCTTTATTTTACCGATCTTATGCCACTATATATGTGCTCTGTCTAGGGCAGCTTCAATAGATCCTTGGGACAATAGATAAGATGGTGGCACTCAATAAAATAGTACCCAAAGCCCATTTTTCAATGCGGAGGGTTGCAATTATAATCTCTCCTAACAAACTGGCACCTCCAGCAATGTCAGGCATTCACAAAGCATATGGATACTTACGCTGATGGAGAGCACAGGTCCAACTTTGAACATGCTGTAACGGTCTGTACCAGCGCAGATATCCGCTACATCATTGCTCTCTCCTTCCAGTCCCAGTTCTTGATGGATAAATAAAGCAAAGGCCTTCATTCTGTTTGGGCTTCCTCCAACGCACACAAACTGAAAAAGAGAATCATACAATGTATTTTATGGATGATTAAGAGGATAGCGTCCAGCCCTGGAACTCCTGTATAAGGCCTTAACCCTCCAGCTGCGGTAGAACAGCAACTCAGCTTCCAGCATCCCTTATAGCACCCCAAAGGCCAGACCTGATTATAGAGGATGCAAATGTATACAGAAAGTATCCCTTTAAGAATGGAAATAGACTTGGGAACAGATGCAGCCTGCGTCTGGGGAGTTGAGTGAGTGCTTCCATCCTCGCACTGTCTTTCGCTGTAAAGAGCTGACACTCTCTTCCTCAGGCCAAATGTATCTCACACTCTGCATAACATTACAGTGACTGACAGCCAACACCCTGGATTCTATTACTGGCAGTTCAATGTACAGTAGCAATAGGCTATGGGTGCAGCCAACTGGGTGTTTCAAACACATTAGTCTGTTGCATTGGATGGCATTTGCCCTTTTGAGATGTATTTACCCTTTTGAGCTGCAATGTATACAGTACCAGTGATACCAGGCTACAGGCAGGTCACACTGATTAGTGCATCTAAGTCTGACATTTGGAGTCATTGGTTTAACAACTAAAACTGCAAGAGAGGTCTGAGAATGAAAACCCTCTAATCCTGGCAAATGCAGGAAAAGCCTAAACTGGCAGAAGCTGGGAGTTGTAGTTTTGCTGCTATGGATTGCCTTTACTCTTCATTTACATTGCACTATTTACAAGTGATGACAGACCTAAGCATTATTTATAAGAATATATTGGCAGGCTATACATGGCATGTAATATAATAATGATACCACTGTGACGTATTTTAATGTGTCAATAATCTCCCCTAACAAAAGCATGTAACAATATAAAACAGGGATGTTCAAACTGACTTTCCCTAGTTGTTGCTAAAATACAATGCCATGCATCCTCTGACAATGAAAGTACATGTGGAACGAACATCCCTGATGTAATGTATCATCTTACAACCCTATGAGCCATAGGAATATGTGAAGTTAAAGGATATGTTACGTGACTTGAAAAGGAATCATTTTTGTTAAGAATACCAAATATATATTTATTGAATTATGTTCTATTAATTCAGATACAGTGCTAGATTTCACATACCAGTATAAAGTCACCCCCGCCTGTGGCTTTTCAGGGGTGCCAGAACTCTCCTGTATCAAATCACATCCAGATAGTTTATTGTAGGGGGTTCATCCCACATTTTATCATCAAATTGTAGTCTATATATATATATGTAGTTAAATATGTGTGTGATCCAGAAGGCCAAAGTTAGATAACTAGCTATTATGGGCATTGCTCACTGTGTTCTGCATTCTGGTTCCAACTGGAAGGAAACCCAGTACTTTGGTACTCTTGCACAAGGTCCGGAGTAAACAGCTATAAAACTCACTCTGGATTTATTGGCACGAGCATGATACATGGTCATTCCCTGCTTGTCTGTTCGGCCTGAGGATTCCCTTTTTTGGGCCTATAAACACACAGAAATACTTTGTTGAATTAAATTACCTTTACATCCCCAAACATTGAGGGCAGATCATGCGTTTTAGTTCCCAGGTCAAAATGATAGAGGATATCCTCTGGCAGCAGGTCCAGGTGAGGGTTTTTGATATGTACAAATCCATTCCTGCAATTAAATACAACAATAAATACATGTGCATGTGTGTGTGAATACATGATGCTATGTGTGTCTGACACTGCCTTGCCTTACTAAACAGGAGGGGGCGGGGGCTGCGGAGAAAGTATTTGTGCAAATTGGGCAGTGGCCAGGTGGGAGTATACGGCCCTACTGTTACAGCATAAAGTTAATGACAGAACTTGTTTCACTGCTGTGCTCAGGTATAAAACTGCAGCAGTCGCACAACTACTCACTTTTGTTGTTTCTGAATGGAGGCTGCCCGCCAACTATCAGCAGGTGCAATTCACATAATGCTTGCTTTACTCTGCTATAAACCCAATGACATATCAATTCAGGTGCTTTCATTGCTGTTGTTCCTCATCTGAGTGCAGCAGTGGTCAAATGCCCAGTGAGTTATCCTACTTCCTATATAAATGACCCCACCATTACAGCCCTACACCTAACAACATCTTACCTTACTGTCCTACACTTACATTGTTTTTCAACTTTGTGAACACACTACCCCACCTTTACAGCCCCAACCCAGACACCACCTTGCCTTACTGTACAGACTGGCCAACAAGGTGTGTGTGTGTAAGTGCATGTATGTGTGCATATGTGTAAGGGTGTGTGTGTGTGCGTGCGTGGCACTCACACCTAATATTTACACTTTCAGTCACCTGTCATCTGTCACTGTACAGAGAGGAATGAGGAAACTACCTTATAATCTTTACTTTACTTTACCACAGACATAAGTTCAGCAGCTGATTTAGATTAGTTAGCACATACTGAATACTCTATATATATATATGTATACACCATAAACTCTGTGTGTACTAAATACTCTATGAGTACTATGAACTCTGTGTATCCTACAAACACCATATGTCCTATATACTCTGTGTCCGATATACTCCATGGGGCAGATTTATTAAGGGTCGAATTTGAGGGTTAAAAAACCCTTGAATTCGACCATCGAATTTTATGGGAATAAAAACCCTTTGAATATCGAATTTGAAGGATTTTACCGCAATTCGATTGGTCGAACAATCGAATAGTAAATATTTCAATAAAATATCTAATTTTTTTATTCGATCAAAAATAAGGAAAACCAATTCAGTAGGTTGAATATATTCTGTGTCGAATATACTATGTGTCCTATATACTCTGTGTGTCCTCTATACTCTGTGTGTCCTATATACTCTGTGTGTCCTATATAACCTGTGTCTGATATTCTCCAAGTACTCTATGTGTACTACATACTCCCTGTATACTATAAAGTCCTTCTGTACTATACAGGTATAGGACCTATTATCCAAAATGCTCAGGACCTGGGGCTTTCTGAATAACAGGTATTTCCGTATTTTGGATCTTCATACCTTAAGTCTACTAGAAAATCATGCAAACATTAAATAAACCCAATAGGCTGGTTTTGCTTCCAATAAGGATTAATTAGATCTTAGTTTGGATCAAGTACAAGCTACTGTTTTATTATTACAGAGGAAAAAGAAATCAAATTTTAAAAATTTGGATTATTTGATTATAATTGAGTCTATGGGAGATGGCCTTGCCGTAATTGGGAACTTTGAGGATAACAGGTTTGCGGATAACAGATCCCATACTTGTTATATTGCATGTAATGTATACTCCAAATGTGCCCTATGTGTGTGTGATATACTCTGCATGTACTACATACTCCATGTATACTCTAGAATCCATCTGTACTATATATGTATTCTGTCTACAACATATACTGCACGTGTCCTACACACTCAATGTACTGTCTACTGTGTGTGCTGTATTCTCTATGAAGTCATTGTCAGATGAATCACCAGGGAAAATACAGAAGCAAGAGTTATTCCTCTCAGATGAGTCACATGACGCCACTGTGAGGGACACATTAGGCGGCACCTAATGAGGCCACTTGGGGTGTACTGAAGGACATAAAACGCGCGTGTGTGGGGGGAGCTGCAGGTTGACTAAGCCTCATTTATTTCACGGGGATCACAGCAATCTTACACTGACAGTCCCCAGTTCTCTAACTACAAGTAATAGTCATTATAGGTTTGCCATGATAATATCCATTTGATGACATTCTGAGCGAGACAGTATATAAGCAGCATGGCTCCCCTTATAAGGCTGCAAGTGGTCTGTCCGTCTGTCACACCCCCCCCACTGAGCATATTTGTATGACTTGTACTTACTGGCCATACGCGTCCCTCTCAGGCAGGCTGCCACTGCTGCTATCTGCTAGAATTGGTGACATTCCCTTCACGAAAGATCCTCTCTGAGGTATTTTCTAAAATGTTACGATACAGTCCCAAAGGTTAACTCCGCAGGTCCCACTGATCCGCTTTACTGGCGTGACTTCATCCGCTCCTATTTTAATAGACAGGGTGCAGCCACATGGCGGGACGGTAGCTAGCGGCGCTGTGATTGGCTGACTCGAGGAGGGCGATGGCCCTGCTTACCAATCACATGTCTCGGTGTGACTAATAACTATATGTGACGGCAATCACACTTCTGGTAGTTTCCCCAGTCAGGGGAGGAAATGAAACGGTTAGATGGGGGGGTGTGGCACATTTATGACAATTTTATTTTGAAACTAGGAACTCACTTCCCAGAATGTGTGTAAAAATATTAGTATTGCTTTGAGTACAGTTAAATTCTGACATCTCCTTACGATTAAGTCAAATGAATGACCTCATGTTAGAATGTCAAGTACCAGTAGAATTAGAATTATCAGTATCTTGCAAGGATGTTTGTAGGTGTTCTGACAAAACAAAGAAAGCAGCGGTTTAAGGCGGGAAGAACGAGAGGAACATTTAATTAGTGATCCATTAGTAGCTACTGTATGGCAGCAGCAATGTGATTGTTATGGTTCTAGTAGACATATAGAGAAGAGAGGTCTGGGCGTGAGCTAGGTGTGTATATGGGACAGGGGCAGAGACGGACTGGGAGGAAAAAGCAGCCTAGGCAAAATTATCAAAACAGCCCATGTATTCACGTGCATGCAAAGCATGATATATATTTCCAACCCCTAGTGTTTATTAATAGATATTTATATAGTCCATTGGCATATAATCAGAAATATTATACACCCTATGTGCTGGAACTGGTCTTTTAAAAAAACATCTCACCCAAGTTTCTATCACAACTATTCTATCAGATGGATTAGTGACCCTATACTTACAGTATATTCTACATTTTTCTTTGTGTGCCCCTAGTTGGACCATGCACCCTGGCAGATAAGAGGACTATAATTACCATGTGTATCACAGGGCCAAAGTGTGGCATACTTGAAGAGACTAGGCTGTCTCATGCAATTAATGCTACATATCACAGTGTTCCATATACAGGCTGAAGTGACTGTTCTGAGCATGGATCCTTTTGTTTCCAACATACTTATCATAAGCATAAAGGATTGGGTATGTAGCAAGCAACTCTAACATTACTAACTGAAGTTGGTCAGAATTCCTGGTTCCACCCATATGCCAGTACTGACATGTGCATTAACATATGCAGACATCAGCTTAGCTGTGGCTGGCTATTATGGACAGCTCATTTACATTTCTACAGTGATTAGCTCATTTACATATTAACAATAGACCTAATTTGCATTTTTAGGTGAGCATGCCATTTACACTTTAAGGCTGGGGACAGACAGGGAGATTCGGGGAGATTCAGTCGCCTGGCGTTTAATAGCAGGCGACAATCTCCCCGAATCTCACTGTCTGTCCCTAGCCTAAAGCAAGCGGCCCATCAGCTAAGCTTGCTGTCTATATGTTGCCTGCCCCACCCTAGTATGATGCCTAATGCCTCACATCCCCTCAGTTTACAGTTTTTTCATACCCCTTTCTGGACTGTATTCCCTTTTCTTTACGCCCTCCCTATTGATTTCATTCCCAGGTATCGCCTTCCCTTGATATATTAACCACACATCTCCACACCTCTAACTCTTGAATTTATTTTCCACATCCTCTGTGTATACATCCCTAAAGTACATCTCTCTGTTTCTAGGTGTAATTTCACTATATATATTCACTCTACCTGTATGTATGTATTTCCACTTATCAGCTTCTGCAAAAGTAGTTCCCACTCCTCTCTATTTATCAGTGTAATTATCCCCCATACCTCTCCCCCAGTGAATTTATTACCAACAACTCTACCTATGTGAATTAATTCCCCGTTTCCTACACCTCCCCTTCTATGACTTTAACCCAAATAACTTTAATACATTTCCTCCTCAGTGCATTTAGTCCCCACTCCTTTCTATATTTATTTTCTCCCTGTGTATTAACATCTCCTCCCTCAATGAATTTATCCTGTGTCCATTTCCATGAACAGGTGAGCCAGCTGAGTGAACCCCTTTTGTTTTGCCGCCTGTAGATGGCAGGTTTAAAAAAATGGGTCAATGCCTGAGGAACCTTACACTATTTTTGCATTGGGGATCTATGCTGTGTCCAGCCCTGTATTTATCCCAACAACTCTCTCCACACACTAATGGTACACAAGCAGATTCTGGGAGATTCAGTCCTCTTCTTCGGGGCGACAAACTGCCTTCCCGCTGGCTACAATGAAAAATCAGGGTTCAAATAGATCCACAGGACCGTCCTGTGAATCCATTTGAGTGCCAGTCGGCCCAGTTTCTTCTTCATATTCATTGCTGTACAGCTCCCAAAAGCTGGGGGTCTGGGGCTGGAGCACCCGGACCACATTTACTATTTGGTAAGTCATTCACAGTTTATTCTGGAGCACCTTGTTTCTCTAATCTATGGTTTACAATGAAAAATTGCCAGCAGGATAGCACACTCGGTGCTTCGTTTTCCGAAGTTGCCCAAAGTTTCCTCATGAGTGCTATCCTGCGTAAATCTCCCCGAATCTGCCGTGTGCCCTTACCCTAAAGTGGGCCATAGACACAAAGATAAAGTTGTGCGAGAATTTGTTTCATATGATTTTCAGACCATGTGGATTGTCACAAAAATTTTCGTACCATGCTGATCGGTCAGACAGGCTAAAAGATTTCTGACGATAACAGTGGGCGACTGTCACTAGTATTTGTCAGACATAACCGTTGTACAATTTCTGTCAGGTCCAGAACATTGTCTGATCTGTTCTCTTCTTTTACTCCTGTATTTAATGCAGGTTGGAAGGTCTTATTTTTTACCACAACTTTTTTCTCCCTCTGTATCTATACCAGGGATCCCCAACCTTTTGAACCCGTGAGCAACATGCAGAAGTAAAAGGAGTTGGGGAGCAACACAAACATGAAAAATGTTCTTGAGCTACCAAATAAGTGCTGTGATTGGCCATTTGCTAGCCCCTATGTGGACTGGCAGCCTACATGAGGTTCTTTTTGGCAGTACACCTGGTTTTTATGTAACCAAAACTTTCCTCCAAGCCAGGAATTTAAAAATAAGCACCTGCTTTGAGGCCAGTGGGAGCAACATCCAAGGGTTGGTGAGCAACATGTTTCTCACGAGCTACTGGTTGGGGACCACTGATCTATACTAACAACTTTCCTTCCTCTCTATGTATATGTACCTGGTTTTCTCTACAAATGTTATGATTTTATGGTCTTAAACTCCACTTTTGTGTACTTTTCATTGAATTGTATGTATCAGATGGTAAGCACAGCTAAACAGCTGTCTTCTTTTCCCTTAGTATAAAAATGTTGACCCACCTTTCATCAGTGCCGGTCTTAAGCACATTGGACCAATTTGGCCCAATTGGGCCCCGCACTTATTGGGGCCCCGCTCCAGTGCAAGCTCAGATTCCTATTCACTTAATTTCCCAGTAGCCCAGCCTACCCCTAGTCCAGATTGGCCCAACCCGCTCAGACCCGATTGGCCCAGGCCACAGCTGAACCTGATTGGCCCAGCCCACCCCCAAACCCAATTCAACCAGCCTGCCCCAAACCCAATTGGCCCAAATAACAAGTGAAATGCATTAATGTTGTATATATAATCCATGGTGCTGCACACACACAGTTTACAGTGGTAACCAAAATTTGCCCACATAGATTAGACAAAATGAGGGAACATTTTCTCCACGTTGCCCAGCCTGCCCCATCCCAAACTGGCAGGCATTCCTTCTAGGGGGCCCCACCAAAATGGTTCCAATTGGGCCCCGCACTTGTTAGAACCGGCCCTGCCTTTTATGATGTTCAAAGTTTTTTTTACCTCATGGTGTGTGTTCACTTGATGTGACACATCCATACTAGTTAGGTTGTGGGAAGTCTCTGATGAAATGGCCCTGGCTAATGCTGAGTGTCATATTACAAGGAAGTGGAGGGAACTGCATCAGCACCAGTATCATCCATGAAAGTAAATTCCAGTGTTACCTAACCAGGACGTACGTGGCTATAGACATGTAAAAGCATATGTATGAACCCAGGCAATTAAACATAACTGACAAAGACACTTTACATCGAGGCCCTGTTATTTCCTAATCCACCCCCCCCCCTTTTCCTCTAGAGCTCTCCAAGCATACTCTTATGTTCTGTTTTTCTTGTTCCTCTACCATTCTTAGCTTTCTATCTGAGTATTTAAACAGAGAGAGATCAATCCACCCCAGTCCAGCCCCAGTCCCATTATTATACCAATTTTATGCTGCCACCTTCAGTCAAATTATTTAAGCCCCTCTTAAAGGGCAAGGAAAGTGTAAAATAGAATAAGGCTAGAAATGCTGTATTTTGTATACTAAACATAAACATGAACTTACTGCACCACAAGCCTAATCAAACAAATTATTTATGCCTTCAAAGTTGGCCACAGGGGGCTGACATCTTGTAATTTTGTTATACATCTTTGCAAGACTAGACTACATACACATGCTCACTGTGGTCTGGGCTTCTTAGGGATCGCAACAAATGATCAAAAAACAAAGCTGCTTGAGTTCTGCATGGCTGGTAAGTAAGGCAGCGGCTTCCCTTGCTGTTCATAAGTATGATTGTTTCTCTGGCAGAAGTTAGGGACCGTCTGACAATTCCTATCCACAGCACTAAATGAAGGGAGAATTTCACTACATACAGTCAGGTTTCTTATATAAACGGTACACATTTTTTAATCAAAGTATATTGGAGATAGATTTCTTTTTCATTAAAGAAAATAAAAATGGGATTTTATATCTTAGCCTTTCCTTGCCCTTTAAGGTGCCAAACCCAACATATTCCCTTGCTCCCCATTCACCCTAGCCCCTCTGCACCAATTCAGAACAGCTTTAATCTTTTTCACTTTCTTACCTCTGCTACTTACTTTCTACTTGTCAGCCTGTCATTACTTTCTGCTCTGAGTTCTTCTAGCGCCACCATTACATTGGATACCCAGCAATGCACTTGTACTCCAGACCCTTTCATATTTTAACTCAATGGTACTTTTCATCATATATTGCTATTAAATGTTTCCAACATTCAAACACAGTGTGGGTTGGCTCAGATTGTTCTCCAGCATGCCTTGCCAGGTAACCTAGACAGTTGCAGGATGTTGTATCAGCTGATCGGAGGTTCTGATATTTCAGATTGTGGTATCTAATAATAACCAGACATGTACATTTAATACTACTGGGAAAGTGAAAGTGACATAACATGTACTGTATACAAATTAATGGTACTAGAGGAATAATAGCACATTTATTTTTTATAATTTAATATAATACTATTATAAAAAAAAATATTAAGCTAAGCCCAGGGTGAAGGGATAGCTTCTCATAGCATTTTAAATGAACTTAAGATTTTTAGTATGGTGAAGTCAGTGATATTCTGAGACAATTTTCAATTGGTCTTAGTTTTTATTTTTGTTTTTTTTAACTATAGAGTTTTTTGCTCAGCCGTTTGGAATTTCAGCAGTTATTTGTCAGAATGAGAGAGTGGAACAAGAAAAGGACAGGGCCTGAATATAAAGAAAAGTATTAAAGCGTATCGATAACAATAAAATTGTAGCCTCCAATACCAATAGTTCTTTAGCTGCCAGGCCATTCCTCCTCATATGAAAGCTGAAAAGAGGAAGGCCAATCATTAAAAAAATGTAAAAACTGAAGACCAGTTGAAAAGTTGCTAAGAATAGGATATCCTATAATATACTATAATTTAATGTAAAGGCTACTTAGCCTTTAATGCCCCAATAATGTATTGGCCACTATGCTCTAAGGTGAGCAAATTAGTAGTGAACAGGTTCAAGTGTGAGCAAACAAACCCTAAACCTCCACTAAAAGGCATTATGAAGGACATATAGCACCCTACTTTTTTTTAGTATTCTCTCTTACCATTTTCATGGCCAGTTTGCTCACCTTTCAGTAGTATAAATCTGGTAATCTAAAATAAATAAATCTGGTAATACATGGTCCAATAAAAGCTGCCAATCTGACCCATCCAGTCTAAGTTCACCTAATGGGACCCAAATGATTGGATCGTCATTATTTAGAATAGGTGGCCAATTGCCCAAGCTTTAGTCAGCCAGCCTTATCTATGAGGCTCAAGTGTAATTCTGATGAATTACCTTGTAAACTTTGTGCTCCCAACACAGGAAGCTTTTTTTTTTTTTTTACAATAAAAGATAATAATAGTGCAGTAATTCTTTTCTTCACCACAGAAATTCCTTCTGACATAGAAGCAGGTGTATGTGTTTTCTTTTGTACTTAAAAAATGTGCATTGAAGTTTTACTTGTCACGTGTTATTCAGTAGATTCAATGTAAGATTTATATAAAAGTAATATTTGCAGGCACCTGTTAACCAACGTGTCTCACAACATTCCTCTATTGCTTTGTACAGGCGAGTGGCACCAGAGATTCTGGCCTGGTAATGTTTCAGTGTTTACTATGTGGCTGCGCCACTTATAATGTGCCACATAAGGCTATGATCTGTAGTACAGACATTTACCATAAGCCTTTCCTCACATTATTGCTCAACTTGCTTTCAAAAATAGTATTTAAAGAAGCCACAAATCTTTGAGGTCATTAACGATGACAGACTAAATAAGTCGGTTGGAATTTTTCCGCCTTCATGTTTTTATTTTGAGATGCTGCCATGTCCCATTACAAACTGTAAGCCACACAGACATTTAAGCACCATTGAAACCCACCAACCTTCTGGATTCTGACAAGGGGACATATATGTCACATATCTGCAATATAAAGCAGGAGTTATCATGTTTATTTGACTTATTTAACTTAAATGGAAAGCTCATTTGTAGTGATGGGCGAATTCAGGGCCGGTTTAAGCACATTGGACCAATTTGGCCCAATTGGGCCCCGCACTTATGGGGGCCCCGCTCCAGTGCAAGCTCTGATTCCTATTCCCTTAATTCCCCAGTTGCCCAGCCTACCCCCATCCCCAATTGGCAGCCATCACTTGGACCGAAGGGAAAGCAGGCACTATTTGCCCATCCAGCTCTTGTGACCCTGCGCAGACAGCAAAGTTCCTTCTAGGGGGCCCCACCAAAATGGTTCCAATTGGGCCCCGCACTTGGTACAGCCAGCCCTGGGCGAATTTATTTCCCTGGCTCTAATTCACAGCAAATTCCCCCGATCCACTGCTGGCAAATAAATTTGCGAAAACACCCTCGAAAATTCACCAGTGTAAGAAAAAAATCGGAAAAGCAAACAGAAGGCGCAGTGCTGGTTGCACAGTGGTGTACTCACAGTACCTCCAAACATTTATTGTGCGGAAAAAACATCCAAACGTTTCAGGAGCCTCAGGCTCCCTTCCTCAGTGGATAAGTGCACAAGTGAACATAACGGATACATGCCATACAAATACCTTACAAAGCCACCCCCCCCCCCCCCCCCCCCCCCCCCTCACATTGACACATGAGTAAGAGATCACAGAATTATTGTGCTTGGATGGACGGAATTCTCCAATGGGAGCGTCACTTCCTGAATAGGAGAGATAGTATTATAAACTGGTTGGCAAGGTAGCGACATTTAAGGAAGGTGTGTCTGATATTACATCACTTCCCGACAATGGACAGCTGACCGCATATTGCATCTTACAGACGAGAATGACGCCTAGTCTCTCCTAATTGGACCATCCGAACATGTGTGAGGGGGGTGGTGGCTTTGTAAGGTATTTGTATGGCATGTATCCTTTTATGTTCACTTGTGCACTTATCCACTGAGGAAGGGAGCATGAGGCTTCTGAAACGTTTGTTACATTAAAAAAAAAAAAAATGGACGCCGGCACCCGTTTTTTTTTTGGACGCCAGCATGAATGTGAACAATAGCAACTGAAGGGCTGCCAGTTGTGCAACCATGTATTTTTACTGTCACATTCTTCTTCTTTATCATCCTGTTTATACTTTATTTATCTCAGAGACACAGTCCTTTTCCAGACACTATTTTCTCCACAGCTACTATAGGCACCATCTCTCCCTCCCTGTTATCCCACAGCCATAGTACCTTCCCAGTGGCTATTATCCCACTGCTAATATAGGTATGATCTCTCTCTACTATACCTGCTGTCCCACAGCCACAATCAATTCCAAGAGGCTATTATCCCCATTGCTACTATAGGCACCATCTCTCCCACTATACCTGTTATCCCACAGCCACAGTCCTTCACAGAGAGTGTTATCCCCATTGCTACTATAGGCACAATCTCTCTCTACTATACCTGCTATCCCACAGCCACACTTCCTTCCTAGAGACTATTATCCACACTTCTAGTATAGGCATCATCTCTCCCTACTATACCTGCTATTCCACAGTCACAGTCCCTTCCCAGAGACTATTATTCCTATTGCTACTATAGGCACCATCTCTACTATATCTGCTATCCCACAGCCATAGTCCCTTCCCAAATACTGTTATCCCACTGCTACTATAGGCATCATCTCTCCCTACTATGCCTGCTATCCCACAGCCACAGTCCCTTCCCAGAGACTATTAGCCTCACTGCTACTATAGGCACCATCTCTCTCCACTATACCTGCTATCCCACAATCCCGCAGTCCCTTCCCAGAGACTTTTATCCCCACTGCTACTATAGGTAACAACTCTCCCTGCTATCCCACAGCCATAGTCCCTTCCCAGAGACTATTATCCTACTGCTACTATAGGCATCATATCTCCCTATTATGCCTGCTATCCCACAACCATAGTCCCTTCCCAGAGACTGTTATCCCACTGCTTCTATAGGTACCATCTCTCCCTACTATACCTGCTATCTCACTGTCATAGTCCATTCCCAGAGACTATTATTCCTATTGCTATTATAGGCACCTTCTCTCCCTACTATATCTGCTATCCCACAGTCCCTTCCCAGAAACTATTATCCCATTGCTACTATAGGTACCATCTCTTCCTACTACATCTGCTATCCCACAGCCATAGTCCCTACCCAGAGACTATTATCCCACTGCTACTATAGGCACCATCTCTCCCTACTATACCTGCTATCTCACAGCCACAGTCCCTTCCCAGATGCTATTATCCCACTGCTACTATAGGCACCATCTCTCCCTACTATACTTGCTATCTCACAGCCACAGTCCCTTCCCAGAGACTATTATCCAACTGCTACTATAGGCACCATCTCGCCCTACTATACTTGCTATCTCACAGCCACAGTCCCTTCCCAGAGACTATTATCCAACTGCTACTATAACCACAATCTCTCCCTATTATACCTACTATCCCACTGCTCCTATAGGTGCTGCTGTGTTGGTTTCACATCAAAATGTAAGTCTAAGGTTAATGCCACGGCAGGCTGTTTCTTTATGTAGAGAAAGCCAATCCTCTCCCAACAGCGTCATAGTGTAAGTGAGCTGAGGCAAGGCATCAGCCTGTGTGCACACACATGGACCAAAATACATCATTTTGCATTTCCGTGCCAAAATCCAACTCCTTCTGTTTGCACACAGGCTAACATCATGCCTGTCAAGAGGGAGCAGATAGGAGTTGATCTGCATAGAAAAACCTTTTCTTTTCCTGCATTTCTTTGCAGGAGGAGAGACGCCATTATATAATATTAGCCCAAGAGCTGCAGGAAAAATCTAAGTAGACAAATCTTTGTACCAGAAAAATGGTCAGTTGTGATTAGTGCAGACAGAAATGAAAAAAGACATTAAAAAAAGAAAAGTCTGAGATGATAGCATTCCTTATAACTAAGCAAATACTGTCTGCCCACTGATTACTATGTGTGTGCTTAAATATTGTTTGATATTTATTCCTATAAGTGAAAAAAGGAGTGAGTATGATACTGAGTGTATGTACAAAATAGGGGGTATGTGGAAGCACTCTAAAGGCAAAATTATAGTGTATTTAAGTATAATACACAAAAGCCGTAAATATCTTGCAAATTATATCCTTATAAACGGTGAGTTCTGATGTCATCAGTTATAAACGGTGAGTTCTGATGTCATTTCTGTCACATGACTCACTGAAACTTGTGTATTATAATAAATAAAGTACCCCCATTTGCAAAATATGAGGATATTAGAAGTTACCTCGGAGTTCCATGACCTGTATAAAAACACTCGGCCTTCGGCCTCGTGTTTTTATATGGTCATGAAACTCCTCGGTAACTTATAATATCCTTATATTTTACAAGAGGGGGTACTTTATTCACTATATAATGGAAGTGCTAGTTTTAATGCACATTCCCTGTGCCCCTGTCTCCAAAGTAAGTTTGCAAAACAGGGGTTTTTAGTTACAAAGTTATGATCATAAAGTTGAAAAGCCGCCATACCACGTCAAGGTAAACCCCACATGGCGGACCCTAACATATTTACCTTTTTTTTATCATAGTATAAGGAGTCTCTCTGCATAGTAGCATTATTTGTAATCAGTGTCAGTAGAACCTTGGTTTCAGTATAAAGGATCGATCCTCCCCCGCCGGTATGCGGCTTATAAAGGGAGAGGAATTGTCCAAACCAACGCCCATTTTTAAAGGCATAGGGCCACATCTAGCTCAATGGGGGGTATGGGGTGCTATTAAAAACCACATGAAGCTCAGCCACAGCTTCTAGCTAAAGTATAATGTACAAAATAGGGGGTATGTGGAAGCACTCTAAAGGCAAAGTTATAGTGTATTTAAGTATAATGGAAGTGCTAGTTTTAATGCACATTCTTATAGTGTATACTTAAATACACTATAATTTTGCCTTTAGAGTGCTTCCACATACCCCCTATTTTGTACATGATACTGAGTGTAGTTAATAGAATCGGTGGGAGCTGCCATTATGATAAACTCAAGTGCTAGAACCCTGAAAGGTGCAAAACCACATAAGGCACACAAAGCACTTGCATGCTGCATAAAGTGAGGTGTAACTCCTTGTGCTTTGAGGTGTAATGCCTTAAAGTGCAAACATGAATAAAGTAAGGTACAAGGTGGAAAAAAAGATTTTAGTATTTTTCACCTTAACCTGTTTTTTTGCATCAGTCCTGTTTAGTGATGGGCGAATTTATTCGCCAGGGGCGAATTCGCGCGATTCGCCGCTGGCGAATAAATTCGCGAAACGGCAGGAAAAATTCGCCGCCAAAAACGAGTCGCGCGTCGAAAACGAACGACACGCGACTCGTTTCGCAAATTTTTCGCCAATTCGCGAATTTCTCTGGAAATTCGCAACTTTTTCGGCGAAGCGAAACGCGCCCGTTTCGCCCATCACTAGTCCTGTTACCTAAAAAAAGAGGGAGTGAAGCAGAGCAGTATTCACAGGAATGGCTTCTGTCAGCCACCCATTGAACCAAATCAGCTTCTGTCCCCAGTGCCTCAATGCAGATATACAAGGTCAGTGTAACACAGCACAACACAAAACTGCTGACGTGTTCTATGGAAAAAATGTATGACGTTTCTTTCTTTCCTATGCTGCAGCATCCTATGCCTCATGTGCTGTAAGCACCACTGTATAGCCCTTCATATGTTTAGCAGAGAAGGGAGGCTGCTTATTACACATTATTTTTATTACTCCAAGCTCAAATTAGCTATATTTATTTCCAAGTACAGAAAAGACACTTTCTGCGGACTTCTGGAGCTGGACTTCTGTGCAACGGAGACTCCTGTTAAGTCTGATTGCAAGCACATTCATCTGATATCATTAATTTTGACCCTAAAGCCAAGGGGGCTTATTAATACACAGGCTACAATAGGCTGTGACCCATTTCTATTTTATTGCCTTTTAATATTTATTCTGATTTGTGCTTTTGGGTCTGGTCTGACCTGCTGGTAGAAGATGGCAAACAAGGCAGGTGACTGTGTAGATCCAGTGCACACATCCAGACCCAGCAGTTGCCTAGAAGGGGACCCGAGGGCCCCACATGTTATTGATCCACCACTGCCTTAAGCCCATGCAATGTGGTAACCACTAGGGGTTTTAAGGCCCCTGGTACTATTAGGGAAGTTGAATTCTGCTATGGATGGACAATTGCACCCTGATATACTCACCGCTGGATACGACATACAATCTAGAATTGAACCAGTTCTACATAGGATTGAACCATTATGTCAGTGTGCTGCATAGGAGGGTTCTATGTGCTACACACAGTAGCATTGTACTATGATGCTTTCATGTTTCTTTGGATTATACATGATGTAACTGTATTACATATACACAGTATATATAAATATAGTGCGTTAGTTTTAGGCTGCTGTTTAGATTTACTGAAAAAAGTGAATGTTATACTAAGGATGTGTGTGTCATATTCTAGGAAAACACTGAATCCTGTATTTCTCCAAATCCCATGACTTACTGCAGGATTTGCATTTGGCCGCATCATAAGTATTTAGCCAAACCAAATCCATAAAGTCATGTGAAGCTTTGGGCAGCTTAAAATGAAAATGTTTTGATCACGTGATATGCTAATTTGGGTTTACATTCAGCAAGGAATATTTTGTCGAAGATTCAGTACTGGCCAAGGGCTGGTTCACCTTTAAAGGGGTGGTTCACTTTTAGTGGCACATTATATACTGATATTTTCCTTAAAGCTGCCGAATTGCCATTGTAGCCTATGGGGGACCTCCTGGAATTTGTCCTGGAAATTCAAATTTATTTTTTTTAAAAATGCAATAGAATGATTCAAACAATTCGAATTCAATCAAAAACAGACTGAAATAGGTCCATTTTCGATCAAAAATGGCCCCCCCCAAAATATTTCTTTTTCGAAATTGGACCAATAGTAAATCTGCAGTTAACTATTAGTATATTACAGGGATGCACCAAATCATTTTTTTGGGATTCAGCCAAATCTCCGAATCCTTCGTGAAAGATTTGTCCTTGTACATAGTGAACTGAATCATAATTTGCATATGCAAATTAGGGGTGTTAAAGGCGGGACAAATGTTTTTTGCTTCCTTGTTTTGTGATAAAAAGTCAAGTGATTTCCCTTCCCACACCTAATTTACATATGCAAATTAGGATTCGGTTCACTATGCACAAGGATTCGGCCAAATCCTGCTAAAAAGGCCTTTTCTAAGCAATTTTTCAATTGTCTTTATTTATTTTCTATAGTTTTTAATATATTTATATTCTTCTGACTCTTTCCAGCTTTTAAATACAAATGCTCAGTAAAGCCAAAAATGTATTGTCATTGCCTATTCAGGACCTCTCCTATTCACATTCCAGACTTATGCCAATCAGTGCATGGTTGCTAGGGTAATTTAAACCAAACTGGAGAGGTGCTAAATAAAAAGGTAAATAACTCAAAGACCACAAATAATAAAAAATGAAAAGCAATTGCAAATTTTCTCAGAATATCACTCTCTATATCATACTAAAGTTAATTTAAAGGTGAACAACCCCTTTAAGTTAACTTTTAGTATGTTATAGAATGGCTAATTGTAAGCAACTTTTCCATTGACTTTAATTTTGTCTTTTTTTTTTTATTATTATAGTTTTTGAATTATTTGCCGTCTTCCTGACTCTTTTCAGCTTTCAAATGGGGGTCACTAAAAGTCTCTAATTGAAATCAATGCATGGTTGCCAGGGCAATTTGGACCATAGCAACCAGACTAGAGAGTTTCTGAACTAACAGCTAAATAACCAAAAAAACTCAAATAATATAAAAAAAGATAAATTGAAAATTACTGTCTGCGTAGTGAATTTAAAGGTGAACAGTACCTTTAAAATGTAGGTTTGTCCTTATCAAGTTCATATGTGACACTGCCCAGCAATAAGATTTGCAGTTTAGTAACATAACCCCACATATCCCTCTGTACTTGATTTATTATGTGTTCAGACTCTGAACCAGATTCTATATTTTGAACACTGCTTCCGGAGCCACTTGCTTCGGCACAACTGTGTGTTACATTATTTAATAGCTAATAAAACTGATAGATTTCTGGGTTTCGAGTTCATTGGATTTGATTACTTTTGTTCTTTGTCTTGAAGGCAGTTTTATACATGAAATAAAATTGGGCTTTGGTGATTTACTTCTGGCAAAAAGTCCTGCTGTGATCTTTATAACAGTTTCTAGAGATGCAAAACAAAGTGCTTTTGGTTGGAAGGATATCCGCAGGCACTATATTCAACAAGAATTCCTTTTCTTTCTGCAGTTCTGCTCTATACTGATATTATTCTCATCTGTATTAAACTGCATCTGTGGCATTGCTAATTCATAATATATTCATTTATTTATAACAACAATATAAATAATGAATATGTATTTACAACAATGTGATGCTGATGCACTCAGTGCAGTGTAACTACCATACAGCGGACCCCACATATGGATTAGTCCAGGGGGGGGGGTGATTTGAGACTTCTGTATGGTCCCACATTGCACCCTTTTTTCTGCCTGTTTCACCACAAGCATGTGGGTGGGGAAGGGGATAGGCTGAGGGTGCTGTTCATTGGTGGGGCCCAGATTTTCCAGTTGCTAGCATAATCAGGAAAACACTGCATTGGCAAAACTTTGGGGGGAATGTAATTAAAGTCACAAAGAGAAAAACAATTTGCACCAATAAGAATCAAAATGCACCTCTCGCAATGTAATATTGTTCCTTAAACTGTTATTGCATTGCGAATTTTAATTGCGCACTCTAAAGAAGCGCTTGAAGATGTCATAATCTTTTGGAGCAAACATAACTTTTTCCAGTAAGAAGTTCTATTACATTGACTGTGCATTGGCGCAAACTATAAAATTCGCAAACTGCCTTCCACTGTCGGAAGTGCTCGCTAAACAGTTTACGAGTTCACTAAGGCAAAATCTGTTCGCGCAGAGGCGTAACTTTTCACATTGTGAACCGTTTTTCCAGGTTTTTTTATATTACCCCATTTATCTCTATTCCATTTATTTTTTAAATATTTAAAATTTAATTATAAAGTGAAATATACCTATCATGAAGTAACAGCAGATTTATATAGAATATGTAGATGTTTGTTGCCAATTTATATTTTTATTATTTTGAAAGATAAATTTAATTTTGGACATTTACAAATGTTAAAATATATTATAAATTATTCACATTTGTGTATTTTTGCTGCAATGTTCTCAAATCATCCCAAAAACTCCAAGGTGAATTTTAATACATCTGTTATAGTTATCAAAATCAATGTTAAAATGGTAAAATCTCTTATGTGTTTTTTGCAGAAATATATTTTTAAAAAAATCTCCAGAGGGTTTGCCACAATCGTGTTAAGTTCGGAGACCAATCTTAGGAAAAGTTAATTTTTAAGGAAGCTGATAAATCTCAAATGATGCAATAAACATATCTTGAAATTGCTCAACTGCTGAAGATACGTTTGTGTTTGCTGTATATGGCATCTTGACAGATTTTAGGCAGCAAGATTTGTTTTCTTTATGTTTTTGATCAACCATGAAAATGCAGCCGGGATTATTAATAAATATCCCAGATGATGGCATGTAGCCTTACACCTCAGCACAACTCAACCTGAACAATTTTTGTACAGTTTTTCACTTTTGGTCAGATTATATTATACAAATATTTCAAATTCAAATTTGCTTCAGCATTCAGCAGAAACTTTTGTGGAGGGTGCAATATCAGGCCACAGCCAAAGATGCTGGATTGGCTGCATCCCTAGGTGCAACTTATTAGTAAATGTAACTAAACATCCTACGTGTGGGACATCATCTGCACAGTACTATGAAACAGCAAATATTCAACCATAAATCAATGTTAATAGAGCACTGTAAGTGCAAGGTTGTGAAACATTACAAGGAAAAGTGAAACATCCGTGCAAGAAGTCCTGTTCCTGTCATTCACTGTAAATGTAAGTAAATGCAAGTTCCTGTGACTCACATAAAAGCAATGAGATCCATCAGGGGCCTTTCCTTTCAAAACATCTTATATTTACAAAGTGGGTTTTTTTTTTATCACCCAAATTGTATTTCCATGGAAAAAGCAGAGATAGGAGTAAGAAAGAACAGACAATTGTGCAAATTGCAAAACAAAACAGATGCAAAGCCCCATGTTTATTTCCTACAATCCATCTTGTTACCCTTGAATCATGCCTGCCGCTGTGGCCTTATACAGGAAGTTTATTCAGTACAATAGTATAGCCACATCAGAGCTTTATTTTCCCACAGAAAGAGTAACAGAATATAACGGAATGGTATTTTATTATTTATTTTATATATATATATATATATATATATATACATACATACATACATACATACATACATACATACACACACATATATATATATATATATATATATATACACAAGTCCAGAGAAAGCACTCACGGCATAGTTCATCAGCTGTGTAGCAAAGTATATTTATTCATACATAGTGCATCAACGCCGGCTCCAGGCGGGCCGAAACGCGTTGATGCACTATGTATGAATAAATACACTTTGCTACACAGCTGATGAACTATGCCGTGAGTGCTTTCTCTGGACTTGTATTGATAATTTTTGGCTAGCACCCGGCAACAAACTTAATGAGTGGTGATTACAGCTATTGATTTATATATATATATATATATATAAGATCATATATATATATGAGATAGAAGACACAAAGATAGATAGGCAGACAGAGATACATAGACAGACACAACGGATAGATAAGTAGTAGCGCTGGGCCAGGCTGGCCAGACACCCTAGGCAACCTCACTGGTTGCAGCACCCAATAGACGCACATGCGCGCACAAAAAAAACACACATACACAAAACGGACACACATGCCAGCCAGAGCAGCAAGTGGGGGACCGGAGTAGTGGGTAGGAGGCAGAAAAAGTGTTTGAGCCCTAGGCAGGTGCTTACTCAGCCTACCCTCTAATTCTGGCCCTGATAGATAGAGATTATTTATTCAATAATTGATAAATAGATATATAGAGAGATAGATAGTATTTATTCACTAATTGATAAATACATAGATAGACACAAATAATGATAGATAGTGTGGTCCTAGCGCCAGCCGCCCACACCACTTTATCAAGAGCAGGCACGCCGGAGCACTGGGGAACTGCGCGTCCCTAGTGCTCCTCAGCACGTGGCTGGGCGGCATGCTGCTCCTACTAACTTTCCGCCCTAGGCCCAGGCCTATGTGACCTTGCCACAAATCCGGGCCTGATGATAGATAAATAATAGATAGATAGATATATGATAGATAGATAATAAATAGATAGATAGATATATGATAGATAATAAATAGATAGATAGATAAATGATAGATAGGTAGATAGATAGATAGATTATTATTTCACCAATAAATACAGTGAATAATAATAAATACATAGGCAGACACAAATGATGATTGATAGATAGATGATAGATATATGATTGATAGATATTAGTTATTCACTAAATTATAAAATCAATGACAGACACAACAAATGATGATAGATAGATGATATATTAATAGATACATAGACAGACACAAATTTTAGATAGATTGATATTATGTATTGATAGTAGTGATTTGTGGGTCAGGAAAAACTGAACCCACACCTGACCCGGCCTAACCTGTACCTCACTTCTCACTCTGTACACTACTGCAATGGTTGGCCAGTTTGTGGACATCAAACGGCCCAACCAGTGGTCAGCCTACAGGTCATTGTAGGTTTAGGGTTAACCCTCAGATCACTAACTGATAAATACACAGATGCAAATGAAGATAGAGAGATAGATAGACTGATAGACAGATGTAGTAGTAAAGGAGAAACCAGTTGTATAAAATAGGTGTTAGTCATGCAGTACATTATTGCAGTTCTGGTGAGAAGCTGAGACTTCTTATTTATGTGTTACAAGAAATATACAGGGAGGTGTGAAAACAAGAATACACTAATAGAAAGCTCCAAATAATATGTAACCCTGCGTGTTCCAAACTATAGTCTCCAAATAAGTATACAAATATTTCATATGTTAATAAAACAAAGCTGAAATGGCAGTTAACCACATAACAATATGAACTGTTAGAATACATATAAGTACCCAGTATTAATATACAGTAAGCCATGTGCAGAATGACAAATATTATATGTATGGTATGATTTTACTGGCTTCTTGTGAAAACCTAATATTGAACCTCATGTTTATGGAAGGGTTACACTCTGTCATCCTCTTCCACTTATCCCTAGCAAAACCCATCTACTTGTCTTGTGTGCGAAATGTGATTTTATATTAAAGCTAGGTCCCTCATTATATGGAGTCTATTATCTAAGAAACCCATTATTCAGAATTCTTCATTCTTGCTTCATTCACTTGTAATGTGTAATAGAAAAACAGTAATGGAATTTTCCCAGAAACCAGTATGATGTTTGTTTTTAGATAGTTGACAAGTAAAAGCTACCTTCTTATTGGTTGCCATGGGTTACTATAATGGGTACCTTGAATAATAGATAATGCACATTTGGCACGTAGACAGGTTTCCATGTTATCTCTTTTTTATGGAAGGCATAATCTATGGCTACTGATAGAAAAGAATTATAGAGCGTGACCTATTTCTGTGTATATACAGGAAAGACACGCCTCCATCTCTACCAATGGCTGAAGAGGAAGTGTGTTTAACATTCTATTTTCACACCATGTTTGGTCAGCATAGGCAAACAGGGCTCAGAAATGAGAAATGGAAAAATAGTGGTGTGACGCAGTGACTTAAATACAATGTGTGGTTGTAGAAAAGCACATTCCACCTTTCGTCTGCAAACTTGTGCTGCATTTGGTTCCTTTTAAGGAGGACAATGAAATATTGCAATGTAATTGCCTTATGTACGTGCATACAGCAGCATCATACATATCTGTATAGCAGCCTCCATGGATATAATATGTACATTTGAGGTCCCCTATTTCCTAATAAATCTTGGCTTTATGTGCCGCAATGACTGGCAACACC
>CM044447.1:67439635-67484354 GCA_024363595.1 Xenopus borealis | reverse complement strand
CCCCCCCCCCCATAACAATGATAGCTGCCCAAACACAATTTTAGTCACAAGAGCAACTCTCCCTATCAGGATTAAAGCTGGCTATACCCTATAAGGTCTGCCTGATATATCCACCTTAGGTGGGCAATATCAGGCTTAATCCAATCATTGGCCCTAGGGCCAAACAATCAGATTACAACAGCGGGAATAGGAACCATCAGAGTGAGGACCACATCAACTAGCCGATGCAGTCCTCAATCTTACAGGAAAATCAAACCTGCCCAATCAACTTCAGGTCAATTTTGTCCATATAAAAGTTGGATGGGCCCATCAGAGGGCCACATACACAGCAAGCTAAGCTACTGAATCAGTCTAAGGACCCATGTATGGCCACTATAAGTATCTAAGCTTACTATTAGCTAACATGGGGCAATTACAGAGCTGTTTTAGTTCTCCATCAGGGCTCAATGATAAAACATCAAAAGGATTAACATAGTGGTATAGAATTAGAATAAACATGGCAACAAGGAACCAAGTTTATATGAAGCAATAGGAATTTCAGTGTTGGATCCTCCTACCCTACATTCATTAAGTATTATTTTCCCTGAACCTGTTGGACTACTTCTCTCAGCATACTTTAATTTTAATATTTTATGCTGGGAGATGCACCACACTGAGAAGTACCAGTTTCACAGTCAGATAACTAGATATATAACAGTAAGATGACTAATTTAGTACAGACATGATTCCTACTGGATAATCCCCTTGCATCTGTAATTAAGCTGGTGAGTGTAATGCTTCTACTGCAGAGTTGCTTAAATTAAACCCTAAACCTTATATAACCAATTCTTAAGAGAAACAAAGTGTCCCTAAGGTGTGAAATGTTCATTTAACCTTATACCTGCCCCCAGTTTCTGCTCATGTGAGTGCTGCCATGTGTGTGACATCTGCTAATGTCGACTGGACAGTCAGCTGCCATGAGTATAAATAGGTCCGGATAGTATTCTCAGATCATTATTTCAACTTTATACGCATTCAAACTTTGACACACTTGTATATAATGTTGCGCATCAGCTGCTTTTTAAGGACTCCTTCTAAAAATTTCCTGTAGGTACCAATGTTCGTTTTAAACATTAAAATAAAATACAATTTTGAATTTTTTTAAGAGTTTTTTTTAAATGTCTAGAAATAAGATAGTCCAATTTATACTGCAATGCAATATCAGATGCAATTTGCCATGTTTTTATCCACTTCCTCTGCTGCAATTACTGCTGCAAAATAAACCTAATTGTGGGTGCACACAACTAGGGGACAGATGCACCTGGGCCCCCTCCTCAGTCTGCCCCTCAGTGCATGCTTTTAAATGTGGACTTACTTGCATCACCCACAGTGACTCCTACAGGGGGTGGGCCCTAAATGGGGCAGGCCTACCTACAAGGGGAGGACCCTGTGGAGGGCAGTCCTTACAGGGGACAGGCCTGGATTCAGTTGTTCTCACTGCTCCCCTAGTAATTATGCAATTGGGTGCTCATCTTTATTAATCTGACACAACTGCATCAAAAGGATTGCACCATTTCTGCTGCTTGGCCTTTATAATCATGTTTGCAAGTTTCACTGGGTGCAAGTATGTAGCCCCTATTGTATACTACAGTGCTGTCCAACTTCTGTGGTACTCAGGGGGATTTTTCTAGCCTATGTGGTGGAGGGCCAATAACGGAAACCAGTGTTGACCATTCCCTGTTTTAAACCACACCCACTTTACACCACATCCACAAGAACTTTTAAGACCATATCCAGATTAATACTGGTTGTACACCAAAAAAAAAAAAGGTAAGTGCTCACTTATCACTTATATGTGAAAAATGTAAGTTGTGTTAAAACATAACATTAGATACATATGTCTCCTTCCCTGTGGATAACGGCTCCTCCTAGATTCCAAAATGCTAACAGACCCTACCAGGCTCACATTCTACAGATAGCGTATGGCAGTCAGAGTGTGGCACACACAGGGAGCATAGGGCAGTCAGAGTATGGCACACACAGGGAGCATAGGGCAGTTAGAGTATGGCACACACAAGGAGCATAGGGAAGGCAAAATACAGTAGGAGACAGGGAAACTTATCAGGACCAGTCTAAGATGAACAGTTCATACTGTGCTACATACAGTGATACAATGCTTGTGCCTTTGTATGAGGGGAGAGCAGATGAACAATGTGGGCCCTTTCAGTCTGGGCCTGAGGTGTGAATAGTACAGGGCTTTAGAGTGAGAATAATAGAGGTGTTACAGGTGTGAATAATGCAGGGTGGTTTACAGTCTGAATCTGAGGTGTAAACAATACAGGGTATAGTTAATTTCTATACTGATACCTTACAGAAGGTAAATAATCACAGCAAGCTACTCAAGGGGGCCACTCAAGGTGATGGTGGTGGGGGGTTGCCAGTTCCACTAGATATTACCAATACGTTATTGGCCCTCTGCACACCCACTGACAAACATTGAATCAAAACTTCAGCCATGGCTTTTGAGGAGGTGCAAATTCATAATAAATATTAATAAACCTGTAAAAATTCAGATTTATGGATCAGCAGCTGCAGAAATTGTGGCTTTATAAATGTCTTTGCAACATGATGTCACAATGTTCCTTTTCTAGCTCAGTAGGCCCGTTTAAGACTGGTTATGTCAAAATATCAAATACACATTTACAGAATGTGGGAATATCATGGAATATATTAGTCTCACATGTTACCGTATATGATAGGGCAGTTAACCATAGAGGAGCTGTTCATGATATTATCATTATAAATGACGGCAATAGGATTTTATTGCAATTAAACATTCCAATCCCAAATTGTATTTGCTTCAGTTTGCCCTTATTATTGTAACTACTGCACCAACAAGAGTTGTCAGGTGCTGCTATTTCTTGGTCTTTAAATACAGTGCAGCTTTCTCACACAGGAGCATGTGCTAAAATCAATACTTACACAAGATTATGGAATGTTAACTTATAATTCATGGCCATGTCTCTGCAGAGAGACAGTGTAAGATGGCACAATGATAAAAAAAATGGATCACCTGAAATTTTTTATTTTAAAATCAATATGTTCACGTGGGCAAAAAAAATGGGAGGGATGGAATGTGCCGCAAGTGCTAACTTTAATCTCTGCACACTTATTTATCACAATGTTTGTCCCCTCTATTTGTACTTTTCTATATTGTAAGATCATACAGCAATGTGTATCCTACTAGCACTATATAAAGTTATACATACTACATTATTATTATTATTATCATGTATTTCTATAGCGCCAACTTGTTTCGTAGCGCTGTATACAGTGAAACTAGCATTTTAAGACATAATGAAACTAGTTATTTCATGACCAATTGTAGCAGCAGCATTTCATGACACAGGTTAGCCTCAGAATTGACACATTGACCCTAGTAAATTATGAAACCGTTGCTACAGGACTTATGAAACAGTATGACCCCTGCATTTAAAGAACAAGTAAACCTTTTTTTTTCTATCTGTAAATTTGCTCTAAACAGCCCCCCAGATTAATGTACCTTAGTCCCTGCTGCAAGTCTGCTCTGGTTTCTGTGTTATCAGCAGCTTGTTTCCCTGGTGCAGAGTGAAGCCCCGCCCCTTAGCTTACTGAGCTGACCTTATCTCTTGGACTAGTCCTGGAGATCATTTGCATACTATGACATAGCAGAGACCAGTGTGTTTAGCACCTTTTGCTTGGGGAAACTAGCTTACTAATGCACACACTGGCTCCCTCTTCCTCTCTATTGTGGAACAGCAGCAAATGGACTGCTCAGTAAACTAAGGGGCTGGGCTTCACTCTGCACCAGGAAGAAGGGGAAACAAGCTGCTGATAACACAGAAACCAGAGCAGACTTGCAGCAGGGACTAGGGTACATTAATCTGGGGGGTTGTTTAGAGCAAATTTCCAGAAAGAAAAAGAAAAACATTTACTTTTCCTTTAAAGATGCAGTGATCGGACTCACCGTACCACTAGCATTTCATTGTAGCCACTACTTTGCAGGTAGTTGCCTGCTGCTGAGCTGTGTGTACTCAATAGCCTTGAAAAGATCAAATGTGTGATCAAAAATGTGTTCAACACAATCTTTTCTGTCCAATGTTAGAGAATGTGTACAGAGGAAATCTCCACATTTAAAAACCATAGTTCCAAGGTGCTAAGACTTTACCTTTCACCTTCCAGGATGGTAATATATAGGGAAACAAATTGGTAAAATGTCATCCTGTCTAATGCTAAGATTGAGTACAGTAAATATATTTTGTGTTACAAAATTAGTGGCTCAGATAAACAGCAGCAACAACATTGTATTGCAAAATAGAGATCAGCAGACTGGAAAACACTGGAATTGCTACAGTGATGTGTGCAAATCATTGTTATCAATGTTAAGAAAACTATAGCTGTGCAATATATGTATGGCCACAAGAGGTGTTATTGCATTCAAAGCTGGGCAAACATGGGAAGATGTAGACCCAATAAAGAAAAAGGAGCTCACAAAGGACTACGGTAAAGGGACACTCACCAAGTAGAAAAAGTGGTCCAAGTGCACCTGCCATGAGCCCTAAGTTCAGGGAGTGTTGAACTGCAATAACCAACAGCAGTCAGTCAGACGTCAATGAAGGGTCACAGAAATATAAAAGTAAAAAAGGGAATATCTTCTCAAAAAATGGATGACGTATATGTCCATATTCTGGAAATATGCCAAATTTAGGTGCTTTGAAGGGTACTCTACAGTAAGACATGACACCTGCTGGGGTACCTTGTAATACCTGCATACTGCACGTCCCTATTGAGCCCATACACCTTTATATGTGATTTCCAATTGCAGTTACAAATCTGATAGCTATATAATGAAAGACAAGGTGAGATCTTCCAAAGGAGATATTATTGCACTTATTTTAACAAGGTGCTATGTCCTATGGCAGCTAATTTATTCTGCATAGATATATTGACTCAAATGTGTCTGCATATCTAGAGTAATTAGTGTAGCCTGATGTTTAGCAAAAGATTCTTTCTTGTTACTTCTGGGCTACAGCACAGATGGTCCATCACTACTGAAAAATAATAGATCCAGATGGGATCAGAACCTGAGATCAAAGAAACTGTGTAACATACGGTAGCAGGTTACATTGAAAAAAGACTTCCATCAAGTCCAACCCTTTGACAAATGAAACCTGCCAAACTGATAGTTTATCCAGAAGATGGTGAAAAATTGTCAGATTTAAAAGGGGAAACATGGACTTTATACACAACCCAATGACATCTTATTATTTACCCTACTCAACAAAGAGAATGCACTTTTGGAATCACATTCTGTACATGATCATTTAGCCAGTTTTCTATGTATGCACAAACAGACAAACATTTAGCAAAGCAAATTATTATGTGGCACTAAATGAAAATAGATCTCATTTACTGCAACCACTCTGCCCACACTCCTACTATCAAACTAACAGATGTTAGTTAGATGTTTCAAAGTGTTTCAGTAGAAATTGCATTTATCGCTTCTGGGTCATGGGGAGTATTTTGGACTTTTTTCTTGCTGTGTTTTAACTCTTTTAGATATTGCCCTATGGGTGGCTTTGGTGCAATGCTGAAAAACGTAGTGGACAAAGTGCCCAAAATTTGTACCATCCATGTCTTTCCACAAATATAATTCTAGTGGTTAGCTAATATTTATTCACATCCAATTTGGTGCATAACAACTCATTTAAACATTGTTTTTTTTTACATTCCATTTTTCTCTAATATTGAAATTGCTTTCTTTATTATTATATTACTCTTTACATGCACAATTATATTTATCTTACCCAAGATAGTCTTATGAATTTCAATAATACTCATCACATTAGAGCGAATCGTTCAGCTTGGTCCTTTCCATTAAACTGTATCTGATTCGTTTATGGGAATGATGCTGATGGTTGGTATTGCCGTTTAAATGGAAATTTGGTGGTCAGACCCCCCCTATAATTAAAAAAAAACCACTTCCACCAGGGACCAGGTCCTCCCATAAAGTTTTTTAAAAACTATTGGTGGTCAGGGCCCCCCAACAAGTTAGCAAAAAAGAATTGGGGCCAGGGCCCTTCTATAAATTAAAACTATTTATATTTGCAGCCAGGGTCCCCCCAAAAAATAAAAAAATAAAACATTGGTGGTCAACGCCCCCTTAAAAGTTAAAAAAAAAAAAAAACATTGGTGGTCAGGGGCCCCATAGGATATTTTAAAAACAACATTGGTGGCCAGGGGTTTAATAAAATAACAACAACAAAAAGGTGTTCAGTGGAACTTACCCAGGGCCAGACTGGGAGGAAAAAGCAGCCCTGGCAAAAGTATCAAAGCAGCCCATGTATTCACACATATATACATGAACTAGTGTTAGTTAATAGATATTTTAAGAGTCTATTACCATATAATCTCCAACAATATTATACACCCTATGTGCTTGAACTGGCCCTTGCAACAAATATCTCACCCAAGTTTCTATCACAACTATTCAGATGGATTACTGACCCTATACTTACAGTATATTCTAAATTTTCCTTTATGTGTCCCCAGCTAGACCATGGACCCTGCAGATAAGAGAACTTTAATTACCATGTGTAGTACAGGGCCAAAGTGTGGCATACTTGAAGAGACTAGACTGTCTCATGTATTTAATGCTACATATCACAGTGTTCCATATACAGGCTGAAGTGACTGTTCTGAGGACAGATCCTCCTGTTGCCAACATACTTATCATAAGCATAAAGGATTGGGTATGTAGCAAGCAACTCTAACATTACTAACTGAAGTTGGTCAGAATTCCTGGTTCTTCACATATGCCAGTACAGGTATGAGTAATAACAAATGCAGGCATCAGCTTAGCTGTGGCTGGCTATTATGGACAGCTCATTTACATTTCTGAAGTGAGTGGCTCATTTATATATTAAAGACAGACCTAATTTGCAGTTATTAGGTGAGCAGCTCATTTACATTTTAAAGCAAGCATTTGCCCAAACCCACAGATTGCCAGTCTGGGCCTGAATTTACCTTAGATTCTTCTTCAGCTTCTTTGGCTCCTTTTGTGGCTTTGGTCTTTTGAGGCTTCAGGAGTTCAACTTTGGGTATTTTCACAGCTTCTGGGCTTTTTGCAGCTTTGGCGCTTCTCCTCTTTTCAGGACCTTTTCAGCACAGTTGTACCCCCTTTGCCCCACTGATGGTGGCCATGCATAGGAGTAGTGTACAGAGTGAGAAGAAAGGTTGGGTGCAGGTCTTGCAATGGCGATATCTGGCTGTCTGTACAGAGTCCTACTATTTCCATTATGTCCTTTCTGTGGGAAAATAAGGTCCGGTTCTGCCTATAGTATTGCACTGAACACACACCAGGTACAAGGCCACTATCTATCTATCTATCTATCTATCTATCTGTTTTCCTGTCTATCTATTATCTATCTATTTTCCTATCCATCTATCTATCTATCTATCTATCTATCTATCTATCTATCTATCATCTATCTCTCTCTCGTCATCTATCATTGAAAAGAGCTCCTGCTGTCCATGGTGGTCCTTTTGTGTACCCTTAATTCTGCCTTAATTCTATCAACCCCCAAAAAAAGTCTGTAGGCTTCCCAGCACAGAAGGCACTTACAAGAATTATAGAGCACACAAGGAAAGTGAATAGGGCTATAGGGTTACAGCCACTCCACGACTTCCTGTCAGGGGTGTAACTACAGATGAAGCAGACCCTGCAGTTGCTGGGGGGGGGGCAGTAAGACCCTAATTAGTAAACAGTTTCAATATCTCATGATAGAACAGGTCAACGTGACAAGGTTTTTGGGGCCTAAATTGAATTTGCTGTGGGGCCCAGTAACATCTAGTTACACCACTCCTTCCAAGCATTTGCAGTCAACTTCTGTGCTCTAGCTGGAATATGATTCAATATTTTGCAATTAAAACAACAACAACAATAGAAAATTGGTTTAAAGGCAGCATCTTTATTGATTAACTAAACCGATTATTAAATGAATTTTTATAAGCTGTGGTGGCATTTTATATATATATTTATTCCCATTGACAATGGCATGGTAAATAAGAGGGATGGGAAAGCTTACCAAACTTAAACACCTAAAGGCATATGAAGGCTATGACACATGGTACATTTCCATCCTAGGTCTTTTTTTTTATTTGCACATAACACATGCAATAACACATGCAACACTTTATAGTCTGTGTAATTAGTGTTTCTGTCCATTGAAACAATTTTGTCTCTTCCCACAGAGAGTCTGCAGAGCTGGGAAAGTAACTGCAAAAAGAATTAAAGCTGCTTATTAAAAAACAACAGGCTTTTCGATAAAAGCAGCTGACATGTACATGCTTCATTGTATGTATTTTTTTACAAGACAGATGGTAATGACAGTGATTATTTGTTTTGGACCTCTAGCCTAGAGCTGCATGGCAGAGACCTAACCTCACATTATTTAACCAGGAACGATTACTTAACAATTAACTGTAAAATGTTGGAAGAGGGTAACAGGTACTTGAGGGTTTGGTAAAATTGACCACATATTTGAATCCTGTTTACATCAAACGTATTTGACTCCTGTCTTATAGGGGTTATATTTAGCAGCAGCTAAGCTTGGACATGTTCTAAAACTAGAATGATTTCAAATTCACATAAATGGATGCCAATGAATGAATGGGTGGAAAGGCATCAGAATTGTTAAGAAGCCACTGCCCATGTCCTACATACAGTGTGCTACTGTGAATGTGCTGCACATGGCCTACTGTCTGACCAGATGAGATTTATTACCTGGCCCCAGTCCAGTATGTGTCACACTTGTGTCTCAAGTCGTATGAATGTGAGAGCTGGCATAAGCTTGCACTGTCAGTTATGCATGTTGGCCCAACCACTGGGTGTTAGAATGGCTTGCGGACACATTTCCTTTGTGGAACATAGCTGACCAGGAAAGTTATAATTAAACATACTCCAGAAATGCTGTGGTCTAGGTCTCCCTATGGTAGAGCTTTGGCTGATCTTGAAGTGTTGGTTTCAGAGATAACTGGGGAAATGTACAAAATGTCATTCATGTTCAAAAAATGTAAAATATTCTCTACTAAATTCTAATTTGAGTTGTCGAATGCTTGGGCAGGGTCTGCCTATTCATTGCTTGTCTCTATTCAAGCAGTGGTGACCACCATGGACAATCTAAATAGTGTTTTATATATATATATAATAGGGAAAAAATACCACACTCAACAGGCTCAGTTAGGATAACTGATTTTAATAGAAAAACAAAAGATATTCCTATTAACATCAGTTATCCTAACTGAGCCTGTTTCCTATTTTGTACACATTTTACCTGCACCCAGGAAAGCTGTGGTTTTTGTTTGGTGAGTGCTCCTCCATGTTCCATATATATATATATATATATATATATATATATTGTATATAGAATACACTGAAAAGCCAGCACTCTCCAAAATTAAGATTTGCTTGCCTGGGTGCAACATCATCACATTCGTATCACAATCACAACATCTGCATTCTCAGGTCTCAAAATCTTAAATATGTTTATTAATAAAAAGGACCAACATTTCGGCCTGTTCCTAGGCCTTTCTCAAGGTAACAGATATACAATAAAAATGCCTTATATACGCACATTGGTGGGAAAACAGATTGAGCAGTGATGACGACTCACCATCGTCACTACCAAGCGCCCACTCTGTATGAGCCACACACATTGAAAACATTGAAACATCCTTATAATACTTGTACTTCATAAACATCCTAATATAAGATACATTTTACTTAATTTCAGTATAATCACAATGTTGCAAAATACTATCGTATCTCTAAACTTGAGCAATATGTTGAAATCACCCTGGAGATTTCACCTTCACTGTTTTTATATTATAATGTTCATTAAGTAGTAAAGGCCATATTCACCCCCACTATTTATCAAAAAATAAGCAATATTAGTGAATGAACCCTCGTAATGCCTCTAGGCATATTTAATATTTTATAAGACCTGGGAGTACGGATCTTGTGTGATGGAATATATATATATATATATAAATATTTTCAGTGGTGATACAGCTTTAGTGCATTTATAATAACCAAGAACCAGAAGTGAACTGTAAAATATATCTTTATAAATGGGTATTAGACATGTTAATCATTGTTTGTGATTGGTGAATACTTGCAGTGCTGAGTCCTAGGTCCGACTCCAACCAGGGCACTATCTACATGGAGTTGTCTATTCTCTCTGTGCATTCGTGGGTTTCCTCCCACATCCATAAACCTATAGGGAGTTTAATTGGCTCCAATGTAGCTGTTTTCACATTTTCTAATATACAATTTTTGCATTGTCTGCCATAACCATTCCATTGTGTTATAATTCCTGTAGAAGAAGAAACTAGCAGAGGATTTTGTCTTGAGACCATGGGTTATGGTCTGACATGGTATGGTCAGCGAAGAGGTTTCAATGTATTGGAATTTGCCTTTCATGGGATCAATAGCTCTATCTGATATTAGTCTGCAGTTTTGCCAGTTACAATTCCCATCTCCTGCAAAGGAAGGATTTTCTCTGCTACAGGAAACAATTCACTGTGACTCAGCAACAGCACACAAGTCTAGACAGTGCGTATATAGTCTCATTCATCTACCTCCGTGCATTTTGGCACATAGTAATGAGCACATTTCTACTTTTAACCTTAAATAAATGACATTGCTAGAGAGCTTAATTATGTACAGGAACATGCCATATTTTTCCTTAGAAAGCCTACCCTTCATAACTAGACTGAAGGTGTGTAAGCATCACTGGAGCATGGGCTACTGTGTATCATGAAGACTTAATGAATAGCATTGTGTAATATAATAATATATAGCTAAAGGTTAATAGTAATAATATTACAAATTGCTGGATGGGATGGACCAAAGTGATCAGCTGAATCTGGTTATATATGGGTGCCTTGAGATTTAGCAGTCACAGCAAACTGCTTTGTATGTAGCTCTGCTTATCTCCTATCTGACCTATGAACTGAAGGTGGCCATACATGGAGAGATACCCTTGTTTGGCGATGTCACTAAACGAGCAGATCTCTCCCCGATATGCCCACCTCGAGGTGGGCGATAACAGGTTCATCTGATCGCAGGCCCTAGGGCCCAATGATCTGATCATAACGTAGGGGAATGGGTGGTCAGATCACGGGAACGCATCAATGAACAGATGCGGCAATGATCTGATCGGATTTTTAATCCTATCCGATCGACATATATCGATATCGATTGGGGAAGCCCGTTGGAGGACCCCATGCATGGACCAATAAGCTGCTGACTGTCTGTCGGCAGCTTTTATCGGCCCATGTATGGCCACCTTCATGCTGGCCATACACCAGCCAAAATAAGCTGCTGACTTTAGACTCTTGACCTTTCCCATCATTGCCGTAAAAATCAGCTAAACCAGGGCCACTTTAATAAATGGGCATTTACACAGAGAGTCCCCCATGAGCCATTTCATTTGCAAAAACCTCTTTAAAAAAGCATCCCCCAGTAATCACAGACCCTTCACTTTAATCAACCAAAAGAACTTTATGGTATCATTTTAATTAATAACAAAAATACACTGCTGATTCTGAATTAAGACAGGTTATGAATGTTCTAGCAAACAGTCTTGAGCGTAACAGTGAAATTGAAGCTATTCCATGTATGATTATCAATATAGAACCTCTTCCCTCCAGAGAGAAGCAGGATAGCAGGAGTCCATTATGCAGGGGGGTTATTTGTGCACTTATTATTTACCTCGCAAGGACCATACATCGAGTAGCTTCAATTTCCTTGTTTAGCTCAATAGAGAACAAAAAAAACTTGATTTTTCAAAAACAATCGAAAATTCGAATTCAAAACTTTTTGAAAATTCGATCGAACTTCGAATCCTTCATGTGAATTTAGTAAATCTGCCCCTTAGTGTTCTTTGCATTAAAATGTTCTTTTTTTAAACTGATGTAATTATTTTTATAGCTCTTTAATAATGAAGCATTCTTTATGAGCCTTGAAGCCTGATAAACAGCAGGACAGTATTCTGCACAGTGGTACTAATTCAAAGTTAACGTCATATTTAAGAAATATTTAAGTGGAAATATCTATTTATGTGTAACCTAATTGCACTTCTCTCATACCCACTAATCAGAGGGATGCCGGTTCCTTCTGACAGTTGCTCACGATCAGGGCTGGATTTACATAGCGGGTGCCCCTAGGCCCACTGCCATTCATCACCCCCCTTTATTCACAAATTTTCATCATCAGGACTAGCGCTATGGGGAAATATAAAAACGATAGTATCTCCTGTGTATTCCCAGTGTTTCTGAACCAATGTGGTTGTGGTTGGGCATAGGGTTGCCACCTTTTCTGGAAAAAAAATACTGGCTTGCTATATATTTTATTTTATATTAATAACATTGGGATCAGCCATCATTTTTACCGGCCAGGCCAGTAAAATACCGGCTAGGTGGCAACCCTCATTGTGCAGCATGCAGCCCCCTAAAATCCTGCCATCCTAGGCCCGGGCCTAGGTGGCCTTTCCACAAATACAGGCCTGCTCACGATGCAGTGAGATCTAGCAGAGATGATGGTGCAAATTCACTAAAGCGCGAAGTGTGTAACGCTAGCGCTAATTCACCAGCATGACGTCAATTCGCAACTTTGTCGATTCACAAACAGTGTCCCTGGCGGAAAATCGCTAGCGAAGGACACCGACTTTCGCAACTTTGCAACCTTACTCCAGGTGAAGTTGTGCACTGACGAAGGGACCTAACTACGGTAATTCACTAAGATGAAAATTTTTGTTAACGTTACCTCTTACGCTAGACGTTACTTCGCCAGGTCAGACCTGGCGAAGTTCAATACAATAGATAGGAGTTTGAAAAAAAAACTTGAACATTCCCAAAAAACGCTGGCGTCTTTTACTTTTTGTTGGGTGATAGTCTGAAAAAGAGCAACATTTTTTTAGGGTTTCCCTTCTTCCCCCCTACATTTCCTAACATATGGCAACTCAACTATACAGGGGGCACATGTAGGGCAATAGGACAACTTTATTTTATTTATTAAAGGTTTCCTGGGCTTGTGTAATGTAATGTAGTGGCTGTAACATACACCTCTATTATACGCTTAAGTTCGCGCCATATGCAAATTAGGCATCACTAGCGTAAATGCGCTTTGCCTGGCAAAGTAACAGTAGCGCTACTTCGCTACCGTTCGCCGCCCTGAGTGCAAATTCACATCTTAGTGAATTTCCATAGCGCTGGCGAACCTTCGCCTGGCGAAGTGCAGCAAACGCCGGCGAAGCCCTCGCTAACACATTTTCGCGCTTTAGTGAATTTGCCCCCAAGTGTTTCTGTAAGGGAAAGCTTTACAAATCTCTCAGTTGTCGTCATTTCAGTGGTGACCTGGTGGGCACTTACAGTACAGTGCAACTTCACTCTCACAGAGACAGATACATTGAAGTGGAAACAAAGCTTTGGTTGGACTTGCTAATTCTCAATATAGCTCAGAATGCAGTTTAAAACAGCAGTTTGTCAAATATAAAATGAAAATACAGTGGTGTGAAAAACTATTTGCCCCCTTCCTGATTTCTTATTCTTTTGCATGTTTGTCACACTTAAATGTTTCTGCTCATCAAAAAACGTTAACTATTAGTCAAAGATAACATAATTGAACACAAAATGCAGTTTTTAAATGAAGGTTTACGTTATTAAGGGAGAAAAAAAACTCCAAATCTACATGGGCCTCTGTGAAAAAGTGATTGCCCCCCTTGTTAAAAATAACTAAGAACAAAAGTAATTGAGATCTATCAGTCTGGTAAAGGTTATAAAGCCATTTCTAAAGCTTTGGGACTCCAGCGAACCACAGTGAGAGCCATTATCCAAAAATGGCAAAAACATGGAACAGTGGTGAACCTTCCCAGGAGTGGCCGGCCGACCAAAATTACCCCAAGAGCGCAGAGACAACTCATCCGAGAGGCCACAAAAGACCCCAGGACAACATCTAAAGAACTGCAGGCCTCACTTGCCTCAATTAAGGTCAGTGTTCACGACTCCACCATAAGAAAGAGACTGGGCAAAAACGCCCTGCATGGCAGATTTCCAAGGCGCAAACCACTTTTAAGCAAAAAGAACATTAAGGCTCGTCTCAATTTTGCTAAAAAACATCTCAATGATTGCCAAGACTTTTGGGAAAATACCTTGTGGACCGACGAGACAAAAGTTGAACTTTTTGGAAGGTGCGCGTCCCGTTACATCTGGCGTAAAAGTAACACAGCATTTCAGAAAAAGAACATCATACCAACAGTGAAATATGGTGGTGGTAGTGTGATGGTCTGGGGTTGTTTTGCTGCTTCAGGACCTGGAAGGCTTGCTGTGATAGATGGAACCATGAATTCTACTGTCTACCAAAAAATCCTGAAGGAGAATGTCCGGCCATCTGTTCGTCAACTCAAGCGGAAGCGATCTTGGGTGCTGCAGCAGGACAATGACCCAAAACACACCAGCAAATCCACCTCTGAATGGCTGAAGAAAAACAAAATGAAGACTTTGGAGTGGCCTAGTCAAAGTCCTGACCTGAATCCTATTGAGATGTTGTGGCATGACCTTAAAAAGGCGGTTCATGCTAGAAAACCCTCAAATAAAGCTGAATTACAACAATTCTGCAAAGATGAGTGGGCCAAAATTCCTCCAGAGCGCTGTAAAAGACTCGTTGCAAGTTATCGCAAACGCTTGATTGCAGTTATTGCTGCTAAGGGTGGCCCAACAAGTTATTAGGTTCAGGGGCCAATTACTTTTTCACACAGGTTTGGATTTTGTTTCTCCCTAAATAATAAAAACCCTCATTTAAAAACTGCATTTTGTGTTTACTTGTGTTTACTTGTGTTATCTTTGACTAATAGTTAAATGTGTTTGATGATCAGAAACATTTTGTGTGACAAACATGCAAAAGAATAAGAAATCAGGAAGGGGGCAAATAGTTTTTCACACCACTGTAGATGCACACATACACATTGAATCATTTCACTGTCTTAATTTTCTTTTTCTAACTATAGCTTAGGGTCAATATACCTTCATTAGATCAGCGCTCCATTTTTCTTCATGTTTTATAGGCCCTGTCTGCCCTACACAAAAATTGTCAGAAAATGTATCAGGGGCCAAAAAATTCTTGGAACAGACCTTGTTTAGTTTTTCTAAAGCTTCACAGTTCAAGAGAACAAAGTAAATTTAAGGACAAAATGTAACTGCACTGGCGTGCATTGCTCGGATTGCTAGTGTCCTGGACCCTCTAATGTGTTACTTATTACATCAGGTGGATGATCTGCCAGGCACATGGCTTGATGTTTATAAACATATCAACAGAGGATGTTCTTTAAAAAAATAAAAGCCCAGAAAGCCCTGCAAACCAAGTCCAAAGTCCAAAGTACTGTGTTTGCACATACTTTTCCCTACAGTAATAGCTCAGCTGGAGCAGAAATGTACACACAGGGGGAGGCTGGAATCAAAGCCAAACCATCCAAACAAATGTGGCATAACTTGTTGTGATGCATTAGACTTTGCGGTTTGCAGGTGATTACCATTCACGTGTATAGGGATTGAGAATAAGCTTTTTGTCACCCACCAACAAGTTAAATGTGCCATCCTCTTAGACTGAAAGAGTGATGTTTGTTTATTATAGAACAGTGACAACTGCAGAGAAGAGAATCAGTTCAACTGCCCATGGTATGACATTGCCAATGAATCATGTTCGCTGAAATTTTCTAATGAAGGTACAGGTATGGGACCTATTATCCGGAAACTCATTATCCAGAAAGCTCAGAATTAGAGGAAGGCAATATCCCATAGACTCCATTATAATCAAATAATTCTAATTTTTTATAGTGATTTCCTTTTTCTCCATATTAATTAAACAATACCTTGTACTTGATACCAACTAAAATGTCATTAATCCTTATTAGATGCAATCTTTCTGGGGTTTTTTATTGCTTAAGTTAATTTGAAGTAGAATTGATTTATGGAGATCCAAATTATGGAACGATCCCTTATCTGGAAAACCTCAGGTGCCGAGCATTCTGGATAACAGGTCCCATACCTGTATGTTGGAAAGTTGCTTAGAATTACTGGGGCCTAATGGGTGCAAGAGGGTGCCCTTTAGTGCTCCAACAAATAGCACTTGTACCCAAGGGTCTGTTACTCTTTGCAGCTAGCGCCAGATCAAAAATCCAAGATTTTCTGCAGAGAACAGCATCAGGACCTACACCTTTTGTACTCTTTGCACAGTGCCCTGCATTTTAATTGAACCCTTACATTTTCTTTAATTAGGCTTTAAAGTTGAACCACAATTGTAAATTCCACTTTCTCTTTAAGACCTCAGGGGCTTCACTAAGCTCACTGGTACAAATATAAAGCTAGATATAAAGCTGAACCCTGACTCAGTGTTTTTCTCCTCTTAGTAATGATTTAACTATAGGAAAATAAAAGTGCCTGTTGACATTTCGAAAGCAGATTGTTGATTTGTGTGAGGCATTTTTAGAAAAAGCTCAAGCCTGCTCCATATGTGCTTGCCCTTCAGTGTGCTCAGCACAGGTGACACTGACATTTCTCTCATTATATGGGAGCCAGGAAAACAAAACCTTGAAAATTTTCAATTTAATAGAAGCTACAGGAAAGTTGCTGAAATAAATGTGCTCACCGAACATAATTTGGGCCACGGGTCAATGTAATGTGTAAAACTCTAGTTAACTCAAGGCTGGCTGTGCCTGCTAGAGATGGGTAATTGTACAGCAGCACTGACCTCCTTCTGTATTTACAATAAGATGGAAGTAGGGCACAGACTATAACCATTCTCATCCACTTTTCCATGGCGCTTGGCTAATTGACAGCTATACACTATGAGTGATGGGGTTACCTTATCTACTGCCACAGCTATAAACTGCCTGAAATATAAAATATATTAACATACAAAGAGTTGGTAGATGTTTCTATGATGCCCAGGAATGGAGCTGACAAGCAGTTGGCTGAGAACTAAATGCAGTAGTGGTTTATTTAATGCTGAACACGTTTTCCAGCAGAGTTTGACTTTATTTAAATTAATTTTTTGCTTTACCACAATTCTTTCAATTTACCTTGTCCTGTCCAAAATCATAACTTGAGTTGCTTGGCAGAATGGAATGTATTGAGTTTGGGTTGTGTATGTGTAATGCGTATCATTGACCCAGAGGCTGATGACCACTTCTGGCCACACATAGTGTTGTGTATAGTGATCTTTCTCATTTGCCCTCCATTTCAGGAGGGAGTGGATGTTGCTGGGAGCCTGGGACTTAGACCCCAGTAAAGGAAAGTCCCAAGGGTGGTGAGGCCCTTGGTGAAGTCATGGATACAGGGACCCCATGAATGAGGTGTAGTCTGGACAGGGTAGATTCTGTAAAAGCACTTTCTAGGACTGAATTATATAAGGAGCAGCCTGTGCTCCAACTAGAACGGATAGCCAGCTGTAAGTTTCCCCTCAGGCAAGACTGGCCTGTAGTCTTAGGGATCACTAAGATGAATATGATTTAGATTATGTGATTTCTCTGATTCAATGTGTGGGGATCCAGACCACTATTCAGAGATCCTGAGGCTGCATCTATCAATCTGGTACACTATCCCCACAAGGATGTCACAAAGTGCTGGCTCTGACATGTATATCTCAAAGGATTGTGAGTATGAAAACCCTGATTTGCACTTTATGCAAATAAAAATGTTAACTTTTTTATGTTCAAGAACTTTCTGGCGTCCAGTTTCTTGTATTTAGTCACACAACATAAGTCATTTGTAGTCCAAAGACATCTCCCCTTCACCTTTTCGCCTAGCAAAGGCCCATCCTGTGGAGAGAGGGTAAAATGTAACTGGTGCTCTGCCTGTTTCCTACCCGGACAAGGTCTAGTATAGCCTAGATGGAGTTACACTTGCCTGAGGCAAAAAAAAATCTAGAAACATTTAGAGTTAAAATGATTTTGAATTTCAAATTGTTTTATCTCAGAAAAGAAGACACCATCAGGTCACCATCTTACACACACAGCTTGACTTCCTCATCTCATCCCATTGTCTGCCAAGGCAACAACATTCTGACTTCCTTTATAAAACATAACATGGCTTATGCTAATACATAACATGGGAGTAATCAGCATAAAGCATTTACATGACCCTGGGGATATAATGAACTCCGTGAGGACTATCTATGTTATGATGAATTCAGCATCACAGCTAGAGACAGTCAGTCTTTGGCACAACATCACATTCTAAACCACAACCCCCACCATCCAAGGATGTCTTTCTCTACTATGTATCTATCTAATAGTTTTAAGACCTTCCCCCCAAAACTTTTGAAGATTACATGTTATACAAATATTTCAGGTCTATGCTGGGCCCTCTACATTCATGGGCCCACCAGTAGTCTAAGGAGAGGTCATTTATGGCCACAAGTGCAGTGAGCAAAATGTAATTTGAGTGCAATGCCATGTTTTTTCTCCACAATGGAGTTTTTTTCCCAGTCTGCCAGGGGGGTTGCACCTGACACAGTTGTGGTTGATGCATCAAAATGAATTGTGCTCACACATTTCATTGTGCTCACACACAATTACTCTGAAGTCTGGTTGGTGTCACTCATTTCTGATGTTTGATGTGAGAGTGATGTGGGCACCTATTGACACATGGGGCTGAGGGAACCCTGGAGCTACTGCCTGGTTCAGAGATAGCAGCAGCTCCAGGTTTCCAGTGCATCAATAGGAGCAGCAGCTGTAAGCACAACCACATGGAAAAGCAAGAAGTACATTTTCACCCAAGTACCTTTAATGAATAGTGCTTAAACAACTGACTTATGGAAACATTTGCACAAACACAGCTGCACTTGCGGCTATAAATAAAAGGTCTGTTCCCTCTGATTCCTGTACAGGGTCATTGTGAAACAGCCAAAATACCAATAGGTCACAAACTGGAATAGAAAAGAACCCTAATATGAAGGCAGTCAGAACTGACTGAGAAGGAAACACTCTAAAAAGTAACATAAAAAGTAACATACAGCTGTCATATACATTTTTATCAGGCAACAGTATGGAGTCAGTATTAGTATAAATAAATGTGAAAATTGACTATGAGTGGTTATGTTGGCACAAATGGAACTGAGCCAAGCTGGCTTGACCTATGATTTGGCCCCCTAGTAGCAGAAGATCAGAGTAGGAGACTTTGCTGACCAGCCAGGAGATGACATCAGTTCACTGATGGGAATTTTAAAAATGCTGGTTCGTTTTGGTTTAAAATCATATTCACTAGCTTTTATATTCTTATAGATCTGAAGCTCCTCTCAGCTAGGCAGTTGCTAAGCACACAGATAAATCAGTAACCCAAGAAACAAAATGTTGAAAAAAACAATCAATATCAACAAAATAACCCGATGATGAAAAATGTGTGGGAATCAACAGAAATAAAATCAAAGAGAAATTCATCTCATGGTTGACCGTTGCTCTGGTGGCTGACATTTCCTTAGGCTACATGTGAAAGAAAATGACTGAATGTCCCCTCAAAAGAAGTAACATGTGCTCCAGGTATTCTTGTGCATCTCATCTCCTGTAGCTCAATATTCATTGTACAGACTAAGGCCAATGTGTGCGCTATAAGAGTATAATCATTTTACAGTTAATATTTGTCAGGCAATTGTTGCCATATGTATATTTTCCAGGTCTAGGCTGGTGAACTACCATTGTACTGGCATTAGTGTAATTACAAGTAATTTTATGATGTTGCTGGAAAATCCATGTGGCATTAAGACACAAACTGTCAGAATTAGATGAGGAGAAACTTGCCCTTCAGCACATGATGCCAAGAATTTAAAGCACCCTAACAGCATTTACTCATAGGGGCAGATTCATGAAAAATTGTTGAGAGATTGTAATATAATTCCATTGTTAGTGTCATGGACAAAAATGTAAGTAGTCAGTATGTAAGCTGGACACACAGGTCATTGCCCTTAAACAAAACAAAGTTATTTACAAACACAATACAGCATGCAACTCAAGCATAGGTGTGGCCACACAGGATGTTGCATCTGTCTCAATTGTACTGATACGTCAAAACACAATTGCACATACAAGTGTTTGGAAATTAGATACTGGTTCAGAGAAAGTATTGCGTTACTTACCTTTATTGACACAATCTGCTGTGGGGAACACCGGAATTACTGTCACATTCAGGGTGGCAGTAGCAGCAATTTTCCCCAGGGTCAGCAGACACACTTGTGCACAAATTATGACAGAGGCAGGCAATGGAATTTAGCTAAGTTGCATGGATGTGCAAGGAGCATCTTTGGTTGCAAGTTCCTTTTTTCAGAAGGGCTGACCTGATCTAAATTGCCTGCCCCTAGATTGACGCAGCGACTGGCCAATCACCAATTGTCATGTCATTGCTTCGTCCCATCATGTCATCACCCCTGTCTTGCAACGTCACAGGCACCCCCCATGTGACATCAGCTGCTGCCACCACCCGAAAGGGTGGGCCCAGGAAAAGGTGGCAACCATACATTGATGTATAGTGTCTATAAGCACAACATTTACATCCATTGACTGACACTGCAATTGGTGATTGCCCCACCCCTCTGTGTCACAGACACAACCCCTGTCAGGTCTCCACCATTTGAAAAGGTGGCAACCCTAGCTAGGTGGCATGCCTCCACAGAAATCCGTCCACCCTAGACCTGGGAAGTGTTTTCTCACGGCACAGAAAGCCAAAGGGAGTCCATCTCAAGATTCTGAAGAAACTGTGGCGATACACCCCCCCCCCCCCCCAGCAGAGATAAAACCATCTAATATATTATGTAAGGTTGATCCTAGCTGGCAGGCTGTATATATCACAGTTATTTAAATGTACAGTGTCCTGCAAATAATCCTATCAACCTTTACTCTGTGTGTGTGATTGTGGAACAGGAAAGTTCTCAGGGAGGGCTATTAAAGTCCAGTCTGTCCTCACCCTGGGTAGAGGCACAACAAATCATAATGCTCTCACCTTAGCAGAGGCATAGGTCTCCTGTAACGTCAGTTCTAGATTTCCCACAGTAGCAGAATAGTGCTACACTACATTCATAAATGACCTGTATCATTTTTACTTGTATAGGGCATACATAAATATCACATGGCTGCTGGTCAAAAATGCCACCTAGGAACAGACTTTGCCCTGCTTTGTACGTTACAAAATGTCTTTGTTATTCTTGGCAAGACAGTTGGTACCCAGTATAGGTCTGGTTAGAAAATGCAAACTCATACTGTATGTTAAACATTGACAACTTTTATAGATTGGTAAAGATGGCAATGAACTACAGTTCTCGTCTACAATTCAGTTTCAGCCCAATGCTGTTTATGGAGACTACAATGTTGCAGTAAGCATAAGTAAATAAAGAAAATGAGACCATACTATCAGATGGTGGGAGCCTTATAAATAAAAATGACTATAAACAAAAATATAATCTCTTCTGTTGAATTCCTTGAGCCAGGGATGATCCTTTGTCTCTATATGCATTACTGCCTTCATGGAAATAATGGAAAATAAATAACTGCTGTATTTATTTTTATATAGAATGGTTTTCTATTTTAACAAAAACTGGGCCAAATGTACAATGTAAAAACAGTCACTACAATTTTGTAGTTTTCCATAAATGAATTTGCATGCTGTGCTCCAAGGCACAACTCTCCGCTCTCCTATAATGTATTATAGAGAACTGTACCTCTCTATGTATTCAGTGTTGCCTGCACACAGGAGGAGGTGGGCGGCACATGGGAATTTCCTGGAATGACCCTAACTAGAAGACATACAGAACATGCAAGCCATGGAATGCCGATAATACAGTAAATACATTTACAAAAATTAAAGATTACCCCTAGAAAGAAGTTGCATTTTGTTTTCAAGTGTTCCAGCTCCATGAAATTCCCTATAAGCTGATGCTCATTGCCAGTATAAGTGCAATATCCTCAGCTTCTTGGGAATGGCATATTTTAAGCTAGAGGCAATCTCAGTAACTGTGCATTACTTTTTATAAAGTAAAGGGGATGAAAATCCTCCTCACAAATTAAATTTATTATGCACAAGTACTCCCTGAGCATTTTTGAGATTTCATTTTTTTTCTACGATGATTTTTGAGAAAAAAAAAGTGTCTGTGAAAGCAATTTCATCAGCAGCAGCAATTTAGGGGGCTGAACTGTTACTTCATAATGCTGGTGGCTGCTATGACTGGAAACCATGGTACTTGTCCTCTGTCTCTGGACAATAACTCATTCCATGCAGGCCTACGATAGCATAAATGTTGCCCTATGCTTAATATTGCAGTAGATACAACTTACATGAAAACCAGCACCAGGTTTAAAAAAGTAGAATATATTCTCTTTTGGGGTATACCAGTCTTTTGTAAGTTGCTTAAGGAAGATGGTCAGTCTGAGTATCCTTGGATTGGGGGTGGGCAGTCAAAAACTGACAGCTTTTAATATAAAAGTGGGTATGCAGTAAGCAAAATAAAAACCATAGGAAAAAGCATGGCAGGGAAACTTTGATGATGTAAAAAAGAGGGGCAAGGTTTCCCCATGTCTAATAAAAAGAGCCTCGTTGATTGGTTTGATTAGAGCAAACACTACCTTGTTTTGCCACTGTATTTGCCATGTCTCCCTGCCATATTTTTTCATCTTGTTTTTTATGTTTGTTGATCACCCTTGCATATTACATGTATGGGATATATAGATTGTTAGCTAAGTATATATGGATGTCTGGAGCAGACCCACTGAATGGAGGTCAGGCTCACCAAGAAGTATAGAGGTTTCTTATGGGGGTTGTTATGGGTTGCTATATATGACAAGTCACCCTACTAAAGGTTTACAGTAGTTTTAAGTTCACCTTACTTTGACAGATGAACCACACTTTTTGCTTGATGATTTCTGACAACCCAATAGCTTCTCTGGAGCTTCTCAGAGCACACTTAGCATGTGCTGTGCCACTGACACTGAAAAGATCACTTAACCTGATTCAAGATTGTGAGCTCTTGCTGAGAACTTCAGAGGTTGGGTTAAAGGAGAATTCAACTCTAAATTCAACCCTAAATTTAAAAAAAACCCTACCTCCCATTGCCACCAAGACCCCCCTCCCTCCTCCTCCCAGCCTAAGTATTACGCCGGGCAAATGCCCCTAATGTTTTTTTACCCCTCGGTGCAGATTCCAGCATCGGAATTCATGGGTGCCATCTTCAGCCACTTTGGTAATCTTTGGAAAAGAACTAGATAACTTGTGTTGTTGATGTGCAATGACTTAGCATGCTGCAAACCAGCAAAAAATAAGATCACCTATAAGCAATGCATCTAGAAGTAAAAACCTGCATAGCAACTGAACATTTTTAGTAACCTTAAAGAAATCTCACCTGAGTGACTCAGCTTCAAGATTACTCAACAAATCAAGGTTGGACTTATCACTACTACATTTGTACATACTGCATATAATGATCTAGATCGGTGGTTGCAAATCTGTACGTCGGGTTTCTTTAGGGGGCTTGAAAGGAATGTCATGTTGCTTGGCCTGAATACCAGTTATGGTAAGAATTGGGAAAGACGCACACTTGTCCTTCTACATACACCTGAAAACCCAGCTTGAAGGTCGCGTAAGGTGTGGTTTTGGGGGACACTTATTTGCTTTGCTAAATATCCTTGGAGCTATGGCTGCATAATGCAAATCTTTTCTGATATCTGTTAACTTGTAAAGAGCTAAGGGGGCCCTGAGCAAAGGTTAAACCTCCAAACTGGGCTAGATGAACAAAATCCTTCATCATCGATAGGAAATGGCACACAGAGAGGTTTAGCGTGCCACATACTTTCTCTTCCAGAGATGTGCTATTAAAAACTGAACAAGAGCATTATCAATATTTTGTTAAGAAAACCCTTACAGTAGCTTATTAAGGTGATGCATATAAGCTGCAAAGACATATTCCACTCTTATATGAAGGCAAGGCCTGTTATAAGCCATGTTATAGTTTCACAGAGAATCAATATTTTGCATTCGCTTCAGCACTTTTACAACTTTCTCAGCATCTCGGCTAATGTTTGTTTTTATGAGACCTAATAAAGAAATATATGGGTTCTTATCTATGGAAGTATTTACGTTCCTTGATGTTTATGCTTATCTGGCTGTTAGGCACTTTATGGCATTTATAATTCCAAGGTAAAGAAACAATCTCACTCATTCAGGAACAAAGGATTTCTGCATCCTGGTTGGACACTCCTCCTTGGAAACCTGTAATCATTATGAGTGGGTGTTCATCAGATCCTGTTGCATTTGTGTATAAGACATTCTCCTAACATGAATATGATGATACCATGGCCATCTTTGTATGTCCCACTCTGCTTACATTTATGACATGTAAATAATACTGTATATGCTCCACCAGCTGTGATCTTAGATTTCTAGCCCTGGCCACTGATCTTAGTCACTGTCCTCCTGTTATGTTTATTTATTTTTCATTGGCTGAATAGGTGCTACACTATGTAAATTGTTGATTTGCATGTCCTTCAAAAATCCTTATCAATGCAGATTATTATATAAGCCTCCCTCAAACTAATCTGTGCCAATGTTTCTGAAGCATAAAACTTAATATGGCTACAAAGTATTGCATTATTTTAATTGAATGTAAATCTTTAGAAATAAGTCAAATGAAATTGGACTTGCTGTGTTTATTTTTTTTTAAAGATGTTTCTGGATGTCATGAAGTTCGGTGTTGACTGTATTAGCATGATTGGAGCTATGAGGTGTTATTAAACCTTCAACAGCATTGCATCTGGCAGACAATAGTTTTTACACTCCCCTGCCTCCATTCAGACTTGTTTTTTCAGTTTGTACATACAGTATATGGCTTCTGTAACACCTCTTTTGAACCAGTCACTCTCCTGGTCTAGAATCTGGACTTAGCAGTCTTCAAACATGTGTCCCTTTTCTTTTAGATGTAGGTACCCGGTCATGACCAGAGGAGTTGGCTCTTCTGTGCTGCGCCATACACTGGTGCAGGGCTGTCCAACTGGAAGCCCACAGGCAGGATGTGGCCCTCCAAAGGATTTTAATGGCCCCCAGTTTGCTCACAGGCTCCACAGATTTCACCTTATGACATCATCATTTTAATTGGACCGACCCTCCAACATGTTGTGTAATATACAACTGGCCCACTATATCTAATAAGTTGGACAGCACTGCTACTGGTGTAACTGTTGTTTGGTTTCTCCCTATACACATCAGAACACTCCTCACTGCACTGCATACAAAAAGTTACTCTTCTTGTGCTTTGGGGTTGGGTCTTTTGGATGAACCAGTTTATGCCTCAGTGTGTAGCTGGGTTTAAAGCAGATAAGGATTTTGTATTATTTAAAAATCATTTTAGGACACCCCAGCTACATATGGGAGGACCAAGTTCTTTCTCCTGTCCTGTTTTCCACCTTCACTGGTAGTCTTGGTATTATTGTTTATCTTTCTACCAGTTTTCACAAAGGCCCAGTCTGGATGCCCACATGTCTTCAGGTTCATCACTTTCAACTTAGCCTCTGTGCTGGTGGGGATCTAGTCTGCTAGATCTGCTAATCATGTGATGTAAAGTTTTGGTCACCCCCAGTTTGTGATTTTGTGGATGGTGGGAGTTAAAGAGCAGGTACTGTTCTGTGTGGGTAGGTTTTCTGTATACCTCTATTTACAGCTTTCCACCTCTCTGACTCTTACCAAACAGTCCAAAAAAGCCAGTGTGTGATCTTGTACATCTCACGTAAACCTGATGTTGTGGTCCGCTGTGTTCAGTGAAAGTCTGTACCATAGGGTTGCCACCTTTTCCACAGGCTGAACCCGGACATGGGGTCGGGCTTGTGACGTCGGTGGGCGGCCCGTGACGTCGGTGGGTGGGCCTGTGATGTCATGGGGCGGAGCTATGACGACACGATCACCGATTGGCCGATCACTGCATCAATCAAGCTAATCCCGCCGGTTTTCCTTATTTGGAAAACCGGGCAGGAAGAATTGCCCCGGTTAGCCCTTCAAAATACCGGGCTGTCCAGGTCAAAACCGGACAGGTGGCAACCCTACTGTACCACCTGTGAGTGTGTGTTTTAACCCAGGTGTCATCTACATTGGAACCAATGACTACGAAATTAGTTGGCGCTATAGAAAAACATGTTAATAATAAAGCTATCCAGGGCTTTTCTATTCACTTCCTCCATGTACAGATTTGTACTTAGGCATAGGCCCAGTAACTGAATATACTGTAACAGCCCATCAACTCTGCCCACAGCAGCTCCCCATGTTGGATCTTGTTAGGCCATCTTTTGAGTGTTAGTGGTACTGCACATGCTCAATGAGCTCTGGGCTGCTGTTGGGAATCTAATGCTGGCATACACGGGCCGATAAAAGCTGCTGACAAACCAAGTTGGCAGCTTATTGGCCCGTGTATGGGGCCCTCCAGCGGACTTCACCGATCGATATCTGGCCGAAAGTCAAAGAAGACTGAGGCACATGAATACAGATGCTCTGGCACCAGTCTAATGTTTCCTTGTGTATGGTGAGTAATAATTGACCAGCTACTCTTATCAGATGATGAATCCTATTGGCTGTCCAAGTCCCACATATTACTTTCTAAACATTATGATTCTTCTGTTATTTGCTGTTGGCCAGTCTTCCAGATTTTTCCTACAGGCTTGTGACACTCATCCTAGCATGATTAAATACCATAAAGCATGACTGTCACACTGTGTAACAGGACACATGACTGCAATGAGTGTGGAACCCAGTAGACCAATCACAGTGACTGAAGGGAACACACCCCTCCAGGAGTCACAGTCACACTTAAATTCATTCTGTGCATTCCTTTCATTATCCCATTCCCATTTGCCTAAGTGGGCTGTTTACAGAACAAATCTCCTCCAGTCAATGCATCCTGGGGGTATGAAAATACCTGTTCCCGCATCATCCCCTTTCTGCTATTGACCTTCAGAAAGTAAATTAAATGAACATTATAATGAAAGAGCTATAAATGCATTGCACTAACCTCCTGTCTTGTGGTTATCATCTCCTATTTATTGGGGACTGTTTACTGGAATCAATAAATCAAAGTGGGGAAATAATACTTTTATATAATAATACACTTTTTTGTGATTTTATTCTCCAAGGTACAATATTTCATGGCACTGAAATACATGGACATTTACACAGAGCAATAAGAAGAATTTAGGAGTTATTTTATTGGCTTTCCCCCACAGTCAGTAAATCCAAACAACAATTATTTTATGTAATGCTTATTTCTTTGGAAGGGGCGCCATCTTGTGGGTAAAGATGTTTCTTAAGTAGCGAGGTGTCCTTTTATTCTTTCTGCAAAGTGAATTGGAGAATTTATTAATTTAATTTCTAATGTCAAAATCTGCCCTTTTTTTTAATAGTGCCACTCATTGCATACAGCTGTATTTTACCAATCGTCCGTGGACTGCTGAGCTATTATAATCTGTTAGGTTCCAAGGATATATATATATATATATAAATATATATATATATATAAAAAGGGTCATCTAGAAATTCATGCAGTGAGCAATGTATGAATTAATTACCATATTTATATCTGCAATATTTGACCCCAGAATTCCGGTATAATTGCACATATGCTTTGAGTTGGACTTTCCACAATTACATCTGATTCAAAACTATTACAATTGAATTAATGCTTTTCTATGAATCAGGTGGCGGGTTTTCAACGCTTCTGGTTCTGACTCCAAAAACAATGTGTATATAGGGGACTATGGGCCCAGATGAAGGTTTTAACTCCCCGCTAATCTTACCTTTGGGCCTCCCAGTAGCATATAACAAAAAGAATAGTTGCCAAAAGTCACTGTGGGCACTACCACAGTAAATGGGATTTCAATTATATATGCAAACAGAAAATAGTATAGTAATAGAGGTTATACTCACAGTTCATCCCAATCCACGGGTGCATGTCATGAAAAAAACAGCAATAATTGTGAGTCCCTCCAAAAAAAACAGTCAAGGGTAATTAAAAGTACAAAAGCATTTATTAGGACATAATAAATGAAGGCCTAAAACCTTTCATTCCCATTGGCTTATGATCCTATGAATAAGTGTCTCAGCAAGCACAAAATATGGTTTAGGTCTTATGTCCTAATAAATGCTTTTGTACTTTTTATTACCCTTAACTGATTGCTGTTTTTTCCTCCCAGTAGCATGCCTACTGGGGGGGGGGGGGGGCAGACCTCAGGGGGCAGGCCTGGGTACAGTTGCATCCCTGCTTCCAGAGTAGTTACTCCACTGGTGACAATGTTGTTGCAGTTCTGTATTAATATTATCTGTTTTTATCCCATTATAAGAATGCAAACTCGTTCCTGACCCTATTGTATGTCTTGAACACATGAAACCACCAGCGCAGAGCATTACCATTACATCATTCTGTGCACCCATATGAATAGTCTTACTGTAATTCTAACCTCAAGGTGGATACATATAGTTTTAAACCAATATTTTAGCCACAAAGCTCACAACCAATTTAAGTCCCCTGAAGCACCTTGACCAATGTAGTTGGTGGCATTTCTCCAATATGTCTGACTACAATTACCACTTTGCTCTTTTCATATCCTCTAAATTTCCAATCCTCATTCCCCCATTCATTTCCCTGACTCATCAAGTGTTCTGTTATGCTGCTGAAGACTTACTAAACTTAATAAACGTTGTGGAAATATAATATTGTTAAATTTGCAGTCACAGTAATTTAAAAATATATATGTAGGGATCACTCAACTCCACATCCCTGGCCACTGAACTACACACCCTGACTCCCCTAAACATAATAAATCTTTCCAAATTGTCATGCCCCTTTTTCTCCATTGTCTGAGGAGGTCCATTTATGTTTTCTGATATGGCCCTAGGGATCATCTTTGTGTTTCCTTTCTTTATATAAATAAAAGTGTAAAAATGTTTTTTCTTTTCTTTATTTAAATAAAAACATTACATCTAATACATTTATAACATTAAAGCATTATTATCCTATAGATTTGTCCAATTAGAATATTTAAAATCTTAAAGGGGTTGTTCGTCTTCCATTTAGTTTTTAGAATGATGCAGAGAGTGATATTCTGAGACAATTCTGAGACAATTGCAACTGGTTTTTATTATTTGTGGGTTTTTTTTGTGATTTAGATTTTTATTCAGCAGCTCTGCACTTTGCAGATCTAATAGCTAGAGTCGAAATTACCCAAAATTGATTTAAGTAAGAGACTGGAATATAAATAGGACAGGGCCTGAATAGAAAGATGAATAATAAAAGGTAGCAATAACAAGCCTTACAGAGCATTTGTTTTTGTTTGAAAGCTGGAAAAAGAAAAAGGCAAATAATTAACAAAAACTATTATATAAAATATAATGAAGACCAATTGAAAAGTTGCTTAGAATTGGCCACTATATTATTTGCTAAAAGTTAAACTAAAGGTGAACCACCCTTTAATGATGTTCTTCTTGCTTGGCTTTCCCATGTTTATATAAAGGCGTTCCCAACACCTATCCTTGCCTTAAAGAACTGTTGATACTCCTGAGGACTCATTGACCAACACAAGTGCTAACTTCAAGTAGCCAAAATGAAGTAACACCTCACTAAGGAGGGAGATAATTCCAGGGCCTTCTTGCATCCACATTCCCTGTAATTTACCCAGGGCCGGATTTGCATAGTGGGCTCACTGCCGTTCGTACAAATTATCATCGGAACTTAAGCACTGGGGATTGGCTCACTGGAAATTCAAAAAATGATTGTATCTCCAGTGAATGCCCAGTGTTTTTGAACCTAGTGGTTGGGTGCCCGAGCCTTGGTGGCCTTTCCACAAATCCAGGCCTGAGTTTGCCACTTGCATGCAATTCTTCAAGGCCGGCTGAACTGGTGTATTGGCACTAGATGAAAATATAGGTTACGTTATCTGTAGGAAGCATTTAAATGCCTAAATGTTTGTGCGTGATTTTGATCTTTGCTTGTGCAGAATGAGCCCTCTTGCCTCCTTCCAAGCCCTCCCACTAATGTCATTCTAAAGGGGCACTTACAAACGCAGTAATATTTCAATCCAAATGGTCATGCTTGTTTTCACAATGCATGCTAATACTAAATACAGCCACCTTCTTATCCGTGCCAAAAACAAAATGAGTCTGATTATTCCCTATCAGCATTTTCCCCAACAACTTCATCCTTAGCACTATCACAGGTAGGGAATATGTTTTGCAAACGCCTCTTTTGACTTCAAAATGACACCCCGTCATTAAATTCTACAGCTTCCCAAAAAGCCAGCAGCTTATTTATAGCAGAGGAAATGTTAAAGATGATGTTTTTCATGGAGCCATTGTTCCTTGTGCCACTTATGTAAATGGCTGCTGACAGAAGCTGGGTTAAATTAAGAAAGACATGGGCCTATTTATAAAACATGCTCATCGGGATGCCGTCTGTCAGAATGTCATTCTATGGTGTCGGTGTCACTGAGTGCTTTGTCATTTTCAAAGTGGAGGCATAAAAGCAGGTTTAGAGTCACAGCGTGTGCCTGCTCTGTGTTTAAGGACCGACCTCTTACTGGCAAAGCAGAATTGTTGAGGGAAATGTTAATAAGATGAAATGAATGTGGAGCAGTCATGCTGTTCTGCACCTGTCTCTGGGATATCCTATCAGCTGCAGTGTCTGCCATCAGTGGCCTAAATACTCAGGGGCAGATTCACTAAAGGGTGAAGCCAAGTGATTAACGTTATAGAAATAGATGTCTATTCGTTACTCCGCCGATTTACTAATGAGCGCAGGTACCCCTTTGATAGTGAAGGATATGTACACTAGCATTGCTTCACACTCTAAGGGCCCTTACACACAGGAGTTTTTGACCAGCAGGTCTAGACGCACTCCTTTAGTTTCAATGGCATTGTACCCACGAGACGCGCGTAAGCGCCGAACGCAGGTTCAGATGCAACATGTCGCGTCTGAACCTGCGTTTGGCGCTTACACGCATCTCTTGGGTACAACGCCATTGAAACGAATGGAGTGCTCCTAGACCTGTGCTCCCCTGTGGCTGAACACAGCCAAACGGAACGCAGGGGAGCGCAGGTAAGAAACGCCAGTGAGTAAGGGCCCTAACTCCAGGCGAATTTTCGCTCTGGTGAATGGACGTAACTCTGCAAATTCACTAAGATGCAGATTTTACTGAACATTACCTCTTTCGCCAAACTTGCATTCACAAGATCTGACCTGGCAAAGTGCATTGGAGTGCATAGAGCATCCTCAATCTTCAGTTACTTACATCATAGTTGTAAATAAAAGTGTAAAAATAAAAAGTGTAATATCTTCTATGGACAAAAAACGCTGGCATCTTTTAAATTTTTCAGGGTGATAGGCTGCAAAAGGCATAACATTTTTTTGGGTACCTGGTTTTTCTAACATACGACACATTATTTAACTGTGGGCATTAAAACAACTCTGTTGACTTTGGCATGTCTAGTTATCAGTGTAAATTTAATGTATTAGACCATTAGCTTCATTCCACTTTAAATTGTTTGCCATATGCAAATTAGCTTGAGCGCAAGATCTCTAGTAAAGTTGCACTAGTCAGAATTGAACACTATTGCAGCTTCGCTTTGATTTACTCTCTCTGCTGAAGTAACGCTAAAGAAAATTCGCCAGCGTTCGGCACCCTGGATGCAACTTCGAACTTTAGTGAATTAGCGTTGTCTGAGCGGAATTTTGGTGTGTTGCGATGGCTGTGAAGCTGTAGCTTGCAAAGTTGCACTCTTTAGTGTGTTTGCCCCTCAGAGTTGCCCCCCCACCGCAACAAAAAATCTCTGGGGCACAGTTACTCCTACCTGGCCCCCTCCTGTCCTTGTCCCCCTATTCATGTCTGTTTGCACCACCACAGGTAGTAGAGCAGCCTGTGGTGGTGCAAACAGGCAGCCTGGATATTTACACCAGCCCAAATAACATCACAACGCAGGAAATCAGGATTTATTTTTAGCAGGGCAAAAAATATTCCAAATAAATGTTTGCATAAATTATATTGGAATCTTTATGAACATGTGATGTTAACATATTGTAGAAGATTCTGTATCTCCCTTTTAATTTATAATACCATTACATTTTTCCCCCCAAAATCATTATTTAATATTTGAACGCTGGTATCAATGCAGAAACTAAGGAAAGCATGTCACAGATAGGCAAATAGCAAATAGGTTACTAACATGTGGGAAATGGAAAGAGTTGCTAGTTAATTAATTCATTTGGGTGAACCTTTTTAATATTGTGTGTCACACAATTTATTAAGCACAATTCATTGAGGATTGGCTCTTATATAATTCTTGCACTGCACTTTGGTTTAATGAATTTGAGTCAATCGTTGCATATGAAATTAATTAATTGATGCACTCTAAATGAGAATTGATGAATTATTTCCTATTTCGTTTTTAAGTATTTAATCTACAATTCATTTAGAATATTTAACTGATTTATTTAATTGGAATCACGGCACGATCGATTAGATAATTAAATTGGTGCTACGGAGCAATCCATCTGGGTCTATTAATTAGGTGCTGCAGAATTTATTAGCTGTCTATTAACTATATACTTAGTCCAGAAAGTGGGGTGTCACAGTGACCAATATTCAAGACACAAGTTGTAAGTGGGGTACTCTTCTTTCTTCTCTCCATAGAAAAGTTCTTCTTATGAAATAATTCACTCTACCATGTAAAATTTCATTCCTCACCCAACAAGTGTATTTTTTTTAGTTGTAATATTAGTGTGTAGTTATCCATCTCAGGTAATTTTGCCTGACCAGGTGTTTTTAGAAAGAGCCAGTGCTGCACTGCTTTCTGACAGGCTATTGTTTCTCCTACTCAGTGTAACTGAAGGAGTCACAGTGGGACATGGATTGAGTGCTGTTCTTATTTCTACCAGGGTGTTATCTTGTGTCAGGGAGCTGTTATCTGGTTACCTTCCCATTGTTCTGCCAGTGGGCTGCTGAGATGGGAAGGAGAAGGATGATATCACTCCAACTTGCAGTACAGCAGTAAAGAGTGACTGAAGTTTATCAGAGCACAAGTCACATGACCAGGGGCACCTGGAAATATGTCTAGCCCCATGTCAGATTTCAAAATTAAATTCCAATTCCAAAATTCCATACCTGTGTATTGAAAAGGAGCCTGTATGTTGAGAATATAAGTGACAGTAGGGTACAGCGGCTTCAAATAGTGACAAATATAAGCACACATCTTACTATACTGCATATTCCTAAATATAAATGCTTTTAAAACCATGGTGTTGTCCTTCTAATAATCTTGAACCATTTTATCTCTTTGTTGATATGAATATGTACATTTGCATACCCCCCAATATTTTGTAAATAAAAAGAGGGACTAATTTTTGACCGCGCCGCTTCTTGTGGCTACACCCCCTAATTACCATGTTCCTTTTACAAAATTTGTCATGTTATGAAAGTTTGAACATATTTCTGTGTTTTTTTCTCAGTTATTACAGTTTTGTTTTGTTTCCCCAAGAGACCTGCTTATCTTAAATTGTTACAATGGTTTCTTTGCTTATCTTAAATTGTTATAAAAGTATTTTATCTTCTTCTGCTGTGGCTGTTCTGAGCACTCTGCCAATAGCCAATTAAGTTAGAAAATTTGTTTCTTTTTTCTGGCTGTTCAATGCAGAGAAAAATGGGACTTTCCAGTACAAATGAGAGACTGCGGGTTGGGCTTTCAAAAGAGGGACTGTCCCTCCAGTTGGGAGGTTTGCATTTGACCCTGAGAAGAAATGGAGGGGATCAAGGTCAGGAACCCAAACTAAAAAGTAAGTCAGTGATTTACCCCTATGCCTAGCATGGTACTTAAAACATATCAAATGACACAATTTCACAATTATAAGTAAAAAGGGAAACCAAACCTGGTTAGGGTGAGAAGGACTGAAAGGAGCCAAAAAGCCCTTCACAAGCAATAGCATGCAAAGTGAAGCCTTCTGAAATCAGAAGGTATTTACTTGTCTCATGCCATACATATAGCACTGCCTAGATATCAAAAATGAGAGTTTTTTTCTCCCATAATGCATCATGGGCGGAGACATGTAAATCACTCCTTTATGTCCCTGTGCACACAGATAAAATAGGTGGGCTGGTTAGGTTGGTTGGTGGGGTGATTTAATTTTGCCATATATGTTCATGGGAGAGTACATTTGTTTGAACTCACAGATTTCTCTTAAATTTCTTTCTGAAGTATGAATAGCAACACCATCTTGTTTTCTGACAGGTTGGATAGGTAGCTTTCAGGGAATGTGAAATGACACCTCCCTCTTCTGTTCATTTCAGCCAACAGGCTACAGTAAGCAGGACTGGACTGAGAATCAAAATAGGCCCTGGCATTTCAGGTACACAGAGGCCCAATCAGCCCACTTAGAGGCCCAAACAGCCCCCACCAGCCCACTAAATACTGACTTTCTATGGTACCTTATAGCAGCCCATCTGGCATTTGCCCTAACCCACAGATTGCCAGTCCGGGCCTGACAGTAAGGAAAGTTTTGTGTTACTTTGTTCAGACTTGATCAGAGAAGTGTCAAATGACTCTCCTCTGCTCACTAAAGGTGGCCATACACGGCCGATAAAAGTTGCCGACAGACCAAGTCGGCAGCTTATTGGCCCATGTATGGGACCCTCCGACGGGCTTTACTGATCGCTATCTGGCCAAAAGTCGGCTAGATGTCGGGCGGGACTAAAAATCCTGTTGATATGGCCTCCATTATGATTTGATCGTTGGGCATATCGGGGAGAGATCTGCTCGTTTGGCCACCTTAACTTACGTTATTAATATCAAAAGATTTTTCTCTGCTCTGTATCTTAATTATCTGCCAACTGGTGGGGCTGTTGTTTCAAATTAATACAAGAAATGTTAATTGCAAAAGTGGAGCAATTTTACATTAATTTATTTCAGGAGTTGCATTTGCGTTAAGATGGCTTTAACTGTATTCCATGTGCAATATTTTGAAACAACCCAATCTTTCTGGTTCTTAAGATGGCCATACATTGGAATATTTAAGACTGCTTAACATAGGTCAGTCAGACTGATTCAGCAATTTATCTGCCCATGTATGGGGCCCTCCCAAGGGCCCAACCAACTGATATACTGTATATACAGTATATAAAAATCAGCCCGGTGTCATTCAGGCAGGTTTTATTTTCCCATTAAATCGAGGTCCGAAACGTACGAGTTGATGAGGTCCTGTATCCGACTGCTAGCTTAACCGCACTTATGATACAATCATTGGCCCAAATGCCAAAAACAATTGGATCGCCCCAATATTTCCCTCCTCAAGGTGGGCATATCAATAAAATATCTGCTCGTTTAGTGAGCTCATGAAGATGTCTAAACAAGACATACAACAGATGTTTGTGATCTAATTAGACCGGCACTAGTGATTGGTAAATTTCTCCTGTTTTGCTTTGCCAAAAATCTTTAGAATTTACCCTGAAAAATTTGAAAAATTCACGTAAAACGCATTCAAGTCAATGGGCGTCAAAATAATTTTGACGCGCCCCAATATTTATGCACGTGTCTATTCTGACACGTGCCATAATGTTTTTGACGCTGCAGATTTTTCACTGGTGAAGTTTCAACACAGTTTCACTGGAGGTGAAACGCGGCAAATTTGTACCTACCGAATTAATTTGCCCATCACTAACCAGCACTGAAAGATGCCAAGAATTTGTCAAATATCTACCTACAAGATAAGGGCGAATGGCGGACGGTGGCAGGTAGGGTTGCCACCTTTTCTGTAAAAAAATACTGGCCTTCCTTTATATTTATTTTGTTTCCCTATCAATAACATTGGGGTCAACCCTCATCTTTACTGGCCTGGCCGGTAAAATACCAGCCAGGTGGCAACCCTATTGGCACCTTTTAAGTAAATGCTCAAACTGTCATCCCCTGTACTAAAGAGCAAGTAAACTCTTGCAGCGAGGCATCAGAGGCCATCATAGAATTGCTGGAAGAAAACAAGAAGCAGGAATAGAGAGAATATGACAAGATTACAGGCTGGGGAGAGGGAAGGGTGCTTATTATCTTTATATATAAAGGGTGAGTGCAATTTGCTGTGCTGTTCTGCAGGGAAGGGTTGATAGCCACCAGAACATTGAGGAAATTATGTTTTCTGTAATGGACGGTTTGGGTGTTTGGAGTATGTGAGAAAATGAGAAGCAAGTAAATTGAACAGATCCTTTAGTTTGGGTCACAGTAGGTTACACATAATGGAAAAACAGTAAAGTCACACACTCTTTAACCATCTGAGTGCCACAGAGAAATACTGTTACTTCCCAAACTGCTACAATGAAGTTCCTAGCCTTTTCAGCAGGTGAAATGAAATCGGGATTTTACCCCATTTATAAAGGTAAGGCACAATAAAGATTTAAAAGAATGAATAAAGATTTAAGGTGGCCATACAAGCTACCATTATGACCTATCCTGGTCTTTTGACCTTTCCAGGAAAGATTGTTGGTTTCAGTACACACATGTAGAGCTGAATCTTCAAATATACAGGTAGAAGCAATAGAATTCTACCTGTATCTGACAATTCAGTGGCCGATGTTTGGGTACCTTTAGGGTACCTGCAGCACAATCTTTTAGAGACAAAGCCAGAGGTTTATAAAAACACTGCAGTAACTAATTGGGTGTATTTGAATAACTTTCTGTTTTAGGAAATAAAGTCTCTTGAGATAATACAGATTCATACTCCGACAAGGGGTAAATTTATCAAAGAGTGAAGTCCTGCCACTAGAGGAAAATTCTGCAGCTCTCTATTAATTTCTATGGGATTTTTGAAGGCGTATTTATCAAAGGGTGAAACTGCACTTCACCCATTGATAAATACGCCATTCAAAATCCCATAGAAATGAATTGAGAGCTGCGGAATTTCACTCTAGTGGCAGGACTTCACTCTTTGATAAATTTAATCCTGAAAGTCTACAAAAGCACACTGGGAGATTTGACTTCCGCATTTAAATCTGCTCCACAGTGGGCGATAGATCTTTCTGAAACGCATTCCAGTGGCAATAAAGGAAATAGGTGATAGGAAAACACTCATGGCATTTTGTTTTCCAAAGTCGCTTCATGAGTAAACTACGGAAAACAAAAATGTCACCCGCGGTAGTGCCAGTTTAAACACAGGAAACAAATCTCCCCAAGGCAGGTTCCTCCAATGAACTATATTATCTTAAAATTACATTCAGATACTAAGTTTTTCCATTAATATGTAAATCACGTGTATGTAAACTGTAACAGGTACATACATACAGTATACAAACATGTTTTATTGCTTCATTTGAGCCTCAAGCAAATGTAAACGGGACCATGGAAAACATTGTTTGTTTAAGTGGAGGCTGCCAGACTGGTTATTGCACACAGTGGGCTAGTGCTATTATATTCTGTGGGTCATTGGCAATACAGGCTCTCAGTACTTCACTGAACACATTGTTAGAGCAGAACAGCTTTCCACACCAGTGACTGCCTGCTCCCTATCTAATATCTACTTAGAGACACAAGCAGACGTGCCGGAGCCTGTGCACACTGAAACCTGAAGGAAAAACAACTCAGATCATTTCAACAATTGGGACAAAATATATAATTAAAGAGGCCTTAGAAAGGAAACCTCCATTTAAATATCCTACTCCATCAGCATGAATTTATTTGGTAGGAATTCATTCCTAGGGAGTTCTTGGGAATCTTAGAAGTCCACGTGACTTTATTGTTGATTGATCCCTCTTAGATGTCTCTATCCTGTTTTTCCTCCTGTAACAGCACTGATTATGGTTGAATCTTACGGCTGCCTTTGGAGCAACCTTACATTTCACAGTACTGCTTAACCCGCACATTGTGTCTGTCTCCCAAATCAACCAATTGCATTCATCAGTTTGACCCTCCCATACTGTGACTTTTTTATTGTGGAGAGATCTCCATGAACAACAGACATTTTTAAGGGCAAAGATCCCAAGTAAAGGGGTTTGGAGTGCTAAAGCCACTTGGAAGTCTGGCTTATATTCCTGAAAACTAAAACTACAGAAGAGCGGCTTGTTTGGAGAGGTTTTTGACCAAATGTATAACAGGTTGGCATTGGTCTGAACCAGAAAAGTTGAAGGCTAGAAGCAGCTGATTACATTAAAAGGATTATAGTTGCACATCTTTAAATAATAATAAAAATAGCTTTCCATCTTTTGTGCCAAACAAGAGTACTTAATCGTAAGCTAGCACCTAAGAAACTTAGGGGGGCAAATTCACTAAAGAGTGCAACTTCGCCAGCATCCACTTCGCAGTAACTAGCGTTAGTCACTTCGCCCTTTAATGAATCTGCCTCATGGAGAGGTTGCCAGATCATTGCCACCCACATGCTGACCAGGCTGATCCAATCATTGGTCCATCACATAGCGGGTGCTTTGGACTATGACTGCATCAATGTGACGATCGTTCAGGCCTCATTATTTTCAAGTGCAGACATTTAAAATTTTAATTATCCAGTGTAGCGCATGCCATCTCTATCAAGAGCATCTGGCTTGCTGTCAAAACAAAGGAAACACATGTGATATGCAAGAAATATAGAAAGTCACTTATCCACATTGATGTGTTCATTAAAGGAAAACTATACCCCCAAAATGAATACTTGAGCAACAATTTATATCAAATTTAGTGGCATATTAAAGAATCTTACCAAACTGGAATATATATTTAAGTAAATATTGCCCTTTTACATCTCTTGCCTTGAACCACCATTTTGTGATGGTCTGTGTGCTGCCTCAGAGATCACCTGACCAGAAATACTACAACTCTAACTGTAACAGGAAGAAGTGTGGAAGCAAAAGACACAACTCTGTCTGTTAATTGGCTCATGTGACCTAGCATGTATGGTTTGTTCAGGCCCGGATTTGTGGCGAGGCCGCACAGGCCCGGGCCTAGGGCGGCATTGATCAAGGGGCGGCATGCCGCCCAGCCGCACAAGTAATTTTCTTCCCGGAGCACTAGCGCTGAACTGCTAGTGCTCCGGAATCAAGGTATTAGGCTGTGCATGCTATCTCAGGGTAAATCTGGCCCAGGATTTTTGGTATGTTTGTGTGCACCATGAATTGTAGGATCCCAGGGGGCTGCCCTTATTTTTTAAAATGGCAATTTTCTATTTATGATTACCCAATGGCACATACTACTAAAAAGTATATTATTATGAAAATGATTAATTTACATGAAGCAGGGTTTTATATATGAACTGTTTCATGCATTATATTTTATAGAGACCTGCATTATTTGGGGGGTATAGTTTTACCCCACCTACCATGCTAAGCAATAAAAGTGCTGGTAGACAACTGCCTAGTATTATATGTACCATGGATAGAGGAGGCCACAGTGAGGGGGATTTAATGTTGAAGTAGGTTTGGCAAGAGTTGTGGTGCTTAATAGTCCTCACTTGATGTAAGATGATGAGGAACAGAAGCTGGGGTTATGTGCTGGCATGGAAGTTCATAATTAACTGTTGACAACTGTGGACAAAAGTGTTTCATTCTGCATCAACAAAATCTCAAGCTCAGGAGATCTGGAGTTGCATTTCTCTAGCTGAGTTCAAACCATTTGTGGAGTGATGCAATACAAATGGAAAATGTCTAAGTCACAGATGTCTGCATGCAAACAGGTGAACAGCAAATACACAGTTGCTAAGGGTTACTAGATCCCATGCAAAAGTTCTGACTTTTATTAAACCTAACGCTGGTGTAATCTATACCAGCATGACAGTAGCATGGATACATAGCACAAACATGTTTGCCATATGGGGCACAAGGATAGCCAAGCCCTGCGTAACTGCATTCATACTCAGCCTGTTGCCCCAGGATCTCCATAGAACTGTACTCTCGGTGCCTCAGACTCTGCCAAGGTAAACATAAGGGTTCAATCGTTTCTGATCCTCAAAAAGGGATGCAGATCAAATTGACATCATTTATGAAAGGCATTTGCCTGCTGCACTGCTCCTTGCACTTCTGTATAGTTGTGCATGATGGGGATCTGTCCGTTGAACATTTTAATGTACTCAAAATGTGGCCCAGAAAGCTGCAAGAGACCACTGGGATCCTTCAGAGCATGGAAATACTGGAAAAAAACATTACTCAGTATTCAGAGAAAAGGAAAACTTTCCAAAGGTTTAAATGGTTGTATGATGTACAGTAGATATTGATATTGTGAGACAGTTTGCAAGTGGTCTTCATTTTTTGCAGTAATAATAGTATTTTGCCACACAGAGCACCAGTTTTCTTGGCTGCTGGGGTCAGAGACCCCCCATGTGAAAGATGGAAAGAGTCAGAAGAAGAAGCAAATCAACACCAATAAATAAGTATATAATGAAGACCATTTGCATTCCATAATATAAGCAACTGAAGCAATGAATGAACAACTTTAAAGAAAAGGTATGTCCAAAACCCAAAAAAAGCTATGAGCTCCTCTGACTATGGAGCAGTATAGGCCCTGATATCCATGTGGTGTCACAGGTTTATCCTTTTAAAACCACATTCCTGCCCTGCTTTGTGGCAGCAGTGACACATTACAGATATTTTATCTATAAATCTCCCAATAGTTATTGTTTATGCCACTGCAGGTACGAGAGTGTATGGTTCACCATCAAGTTAACGTTCATGTTTTATAGAATGGGCAATTCTAAGAAACTCTTTTATTGGTCTTCATTATTTATTTTTTAAATAAAAATAAATAAATCTGAATCTGAAAACAAATGCTCTCTAAGGCTGCGAATATATTGTTATTACTTCTTTTTATTATTCATCTTTCTACTCAGGCCTCTCATATTCATATCCCATTCTCTTATTCAAATCAATGCATGGTTGCTGCAGTATTTTGGACCCTAGCAACCAGATTGCTGATTTTGCAAACTGCAGAGCTGTTGAATAGAAAGCTAAATAACTCAAATAATAAAAAATTAAAACCAACTGCAAATTGACTCAGAATATCACTCTCTACATCATACAACCCCTTTATTTAGCATTAGCTTGTCAAAGGACCAGTAACAGGCCATGATGTTGTGGGCGGGACAGTGACATTGCATGGGCGGGTCTATGGTCAGAGCTATGCAGGGTCGGACTGGGGGGCCCACTGGGGCTGCTGCCTCTGCCCTCCAGTCCTCCCACCTCGCATGTGCCCACAAACACCCGTGCAGGGATTTCTGGTCATTGCAGGAAGAGAGGAGGAAGCACATGGAACGAATCTTCCCGGTGTCCTGCCCACCCTGTCCGACCCCAGAGCTATGGAGTGGCAGTTGGCTATTGGCCAATTGCTGCATCAATGTTATGGAATCCAGTCCAGTTTTCCAACCAGGCAGGCAGTTTTGACCCAGACAGGCCTCCTGAAAACCAAGCTGTCAAATCCAGACAGTGGTAACCCTAGGTGTTCTACAGAGCTTAACTGCTATGTAACCTGTGTCATCTAACCTTATTTCAATTGCCTCCATTTCTACACAGCACCTTTTCATGGAACTATAGTAGTATTTTTGAAACAAACAGATTATTTTTGTACCAGTGCAGGGCAGCAGTACGTTCAGTATAGTCAGTATGTTCTTAATATACATTATTTTATAAAATGCTATAAGAAAAAGAATAAAAACCAGTTAATTTATAAATAAAAGGTTAAAGTTTATTCTGTAGAAATATTGTGGATATTCTCTTTAACTGGTCTAAATTTTTTCGTTCGCCTTGGAAAAGGGCAGTACAATTGTCTTTCTTTAAAGAAGTTGGCAGATTTTCCATTTCTGTATAGGAAACAATTCTAAAAGAACATCCCTGTGATGAAGACAGGGCATGTCAGTGCTTGTGCCGGGGCATCACCAACTCCTGCACTTCATTCTGCTTTGGGCTACCCTGGGAAAGCAACAAGCACCACAAGTTCTGCCCCTGTGTAACACACTACTGAATCCACAAATTACTCATATTTATATTAAAAGCACCGGGGCACACCACACAATCCGAGTACGAATCAAGGATATGTACAATCTGATCTTTGCAGAATCAGATTAGAGTCAGCACACACTCCTCGAGGTTTTTCGGTGCAAATTCCAATGGAGGCCACAATCCTCCAGATACAAAAGTTTCAACGACGGACAGCACCAACTTCTTTCAGTAAAAAGCCTTTATTGTAGCATGGCTAAGACCAGTGATCTTTGCGTCTATGGCCAGCTTCAGAGATTGATTTCTTTCCTTTTAACACTACAGGAGTCCTGTGTCTCCGCTACAGGTGAGAGCAGGTACTCTATGATTTGGTAGATACAGGTAGAATTCTATTGTTCTTACCTTTATATATCTGACGATTCAGCTCTACAAGTGTGTATTGAAACAAAGATCTTTCTTGGAAAGATCTTTTCCAGGAAAGATCGTAATTTTAAAGGTTGATGGGTTTATTTGCAGTACACTGTACCTTTAAATAACTGTGATACATACACCCTCCCAGCCAGAAGAAACTTTTCATAATATATCAGATGGCCTTTATTTCTAAATGGCGGGGGGGGATGGGGTATCCCCATTTATGTGACAGTTTCTTCCAAATCCTGAGAAGTACTCCCTTTGACTTTCCATGCCCAGACAAGAGCACGCTTTGTTCTTCAGCGCCCTGACAAGGACCCCCTTTTCTTCCGCTGTCTAGTTGAATTGTAGGTATTGGCCACTTTGCCCAGCAGTCCCATTTATCAGTTTCCATTGGATAAATGCAAAGCAGAAATAAAAAGATATATATAGGTATAGCAGCTCTTTGGGCATATATTCAAATATATATATATTTGAAGTCCAATGCTACTAAAGAAGGGGCCCATTAGCATTTTCTGATCTGCAAAACAATTATTAATTACATTGCACTTTGGATTTGTCAACCACAGCAGAACCATAGAAAAAAAGTATATTAATAGACATGTTAACTAGGAAACGATTGTTTTTTTTTTTTTAGTGTTTGACAGTCAGCATTATCCTTATTTTCAAGCTCTTTTAGTCATTCTTTAATTCAGCTGTTGCACAAATGGGGCAGGAGAGGGAGCAATTTTCCATGTGATGCCTTATTTTCTGTCTTATTTACATCTCACCTTCCAATCTTTAGCATGTTGCAGAACAAGATATAATCAGGGTATTTAATACTTACCTCTATGCAGTTTGCTTACATCATACGTTTTATTGATTTTTGGGATTATAACATGTAACACATAAGTATCAGTACATACTGAAACTTCAAAAGGATTATATTAAGTGGCAGGAACATTTTCCCAACTGTTTTTCATTGCATTTTATAGAGTATGGCTTTTGTGGAGTAATGTACACCCTGTGTATGAATTTGCACTGAATAAGTTTGTCCCTGACACTAATTGGACACATGGGTCATCAGTAGTTTATTCCCAGTCTCCTGCTGTTAGGCTTGGGATGTCTTTTTGCCACTTCTCGTATAGTGCCTAGAATTTGGAAACTTAGGGCTGTATGCAGGACCGTATTTAGGTCTGACCTTACAGCAGCCCCTATGGGGGTTATTTTTTGGTTACTTAGGCACCTGAGGGCCACCCCCCCCAAAACATTGCTGCCATAGTCACAGGCTGATTCTCAATAGTTCTCAATAGTTTAATAGTTTCTTGGTGGGGTTGCCAGTGTGGGCAGTCTGGTATGTATGCCATGTACTCTCTTTACCACCTCCATATTGTCAAAAGCAGCCCCCCAACAGGTTATAAAAAACCTTCCCCCTGCAAGTAAAAAAAATATTGTTGGCCTGCCCCTCCCCCCACAAGCTACTAAAAGCCACTGGTGGCCAGGACCCTCCTTCAAGTTAAACAAAAACATTGGTGGCCAGCTCCCCCAAAATTAAAAAAAAAATTGATTGATGGCTGGAGGAGAAGTTCCTACTTTGCCCATCCAATCCCTGTACAACTTTACCGGGACCTAGACTTAAGCAGGGGGCCTGGCTAATCAAGAAAGTGAAGCATGGCCCCCCTAAGACACAAAAACCCACAGGGCTGTCCCCTGGTGGTGGCCCTGTTAGAAGTTGTTCTGCTCCCCACATGTTTCTGACATGTCCTGTAGCAAGCATTCCAAAAAGTCAGCTTGGCTGTCTGCCCTCAGGTCATTCTCTCTAGCACAGGGGTGTCCAAAAGGTAGATCGGGATCTACCAGTAGACCTTTAGCTGGTGATCAGTAGATCTCATGCTTGTCTAAGTCACCCTCCTGTTTCATGCTTTTCATTCAGATATGTATTATGGTAAGGTTACATAAGAAATAGTTGTTTATTAAATATAGTAATATACATTTTCTTATAAATCAATATTTAAGCAATATTTTACATCCTAACAATGCCTTTATGCATGTAGATCATAATGAGACATCATCACTAAAAGTAGACATTGCATTAGTAAAGTATGGGCTCTCCTGCTCTAGCTCTATACTCCTCCAATTGTCACTAAAGCTCCCCATAGACGCAACGATCTTTCCCTGCCGAACGACCGATCTTAGCGAAATCTGACCATCGGTCATATTATCGTGCAGTTAGTGGGATACAAACGATTGTACATCTTACGATTTTTCATCCAACATTGGTCTGAAGATTGATCGGCCAGGTTAGAAAA
>CM044447.1:67426590-67437659 GCA_024363595.1 Xenopus borealis | reverse complement strand
CGAACAGCCGATGTTCGCGCGAACAAGTTCGCCGGCGAACAGTCCGCGACATCCCTAGGGAGGAGGACCTGAATGATCCTTTGGTTCTCTGACTCTCAATGCATGGTGCATTCCTGAAGCGAGTGCAAGTCTTGGTAGAGAAGCGAGATGTTCATCAGCTTAGCTCCAATGCTTGTCTGGTCTGTCTTAATAGGTAGTAAGTATTACCCACAGAGATGGGTTTTCTGATGCAGGTGTGGGTGAGGAGGTGCTTAAGTCTGAGGCCTGTCTTTCCATGGTTTGGCCACAATCTCGTCCATGCATTGGCAAATATATTGATTTTGTTGACCCCTATTTCACTGTTCTTTTATTTAACCCCATGTTACCCTGTGCCAGGATGCCTGTTTGTTTGAGTTATGTATATCTTGCTGGTGTTGGTCAGGCTATAGGAAGGATGGTTGTCCCCCAACCCCCAGTTATGCTGCTTTTTATGCATCTTTGGACTTTTTCTGCACAAAAAGAGATAAGGTGCAACTTTTAGGAGCAAGGTGCGACAAATATATATCATTTTGAATTTGTGTTTTTGTTGTGATTCATGAAAATCAAGGCAAAAAAGTGAAATAAAATATTTTTTTTCTAGTTTTCCAAATCTGAAGCTACATTTGAATTATAAACATTTGGCAGTCAAGGCCTGGCAGGTGTATGTTCAACAGTCTAGATATTTTATATGGTCTGACAAAATGATGAAAAGTGACAATAAGCCCAGGGCTAAGCAGCAAGCAGTGCTTGGGCACAAGGGCTTTAGAATCCAAAGACTTTTGCCATGAGACAAACTCTAAATTGTACATTTCCAGGAGGTTAGAAAATCAAATCTAGGAAATGAAAAGTTTCCAATAGTTTGATTGTACAGGCGTTACCAAGGGCCATGTCACTTTAAGACTGAACATTTTAATTTCAGGATATAGCCATTACTAGTAGTGTTGGTCTGAGGAGGAGGTGGGAGCACCAGGGAACCTTATACAATGTTTTATTTATTTCTTCCAAGACCATTTTGCCACAAAGTCCTGCTGCCACCAAACCACTTACTTGTCCTACTTCTCAGACCCAGGGGGACAAGCAATTTAATTGGTACAACAGAGGATTATTGTGCTCTATTGCACTGAACTTCCTGCTTAATAAAGGAAAGTCAACTTTTAAAGGTAACTTATAGTTTAGCCTTTCCTGGTAAAATGCCATCTGGTGTAAGCTTTTTACCCTGCCTGATGGCATAGGTACCAACACTTTCCCTTTTTCTTTTATAATTTTATCTACTCCCCTCACCTCTCTGCATTCTCCTCTCAATTCTGCTTATCATTTATTATATCTCTACTTCTCCCTTTTCTCTGCTGTTTTGTCTTGCTCACTGATCAAAATACAATAATTCGATATCAAACACATTTATAAATATATGTAAACACATATACATCGGTAACTTGGTCCAAAAAATCTACAGTATGAAGTCCAGACATAACAGCAAAGCAACTAGACAAATATTATCCTTTAGCACTTAATAGAATGATTCCATACTGTGGCATATATATATATATATATTTTTTTTTTTTTTTTTTTTTAAAAGCAACATACAGGAAATGACTTCACACTTTGCACAATTGATCCACCTTAGTCATTGGACCATTTGTAACCTCTTAAGAGCACATAGACTATAGGAACAAAAACAGGTCATAGTCTTTATTGAGACCCATGGGATATAAAGAACCAAGTTTCTTAATCCACCATACCTCTCTCTGTTTCAGCTTCAATTCCCTATCTCCTCCTCTTTTAAGAGGGGGTATAGTTTCTAATACCAAAAATTTCAACTGATCAGCAGAATGTCCCTTTTTCAAAAAATTTTTTGAAACAGGTAGTGTAGTATTGCCCAAATTAATGCTGGAGCGATGTTGTGAAATACGTGATTTTACCATCTGCGTGGTCTCACCTATATAGATGAGACCACACGGTCAGACCAACACATATCGTAAATTTAGAAATGCACGTAAAATAACCACCTAATTCTTTGGCTTTTAGAACGAAGGGACATTGGGCCCTAAACATGGATACATACCCTTAGACTTACATCCTAAGAAGGTTTTACTGGCCTCCTTGGTCTTAGATCTTATCTGTGTAGAGGTCACCCGCGCTCCAATAGTCTTGCCCCTCCGATATGAGATGAGAGGCCAAGTTTGAAATTCCTGTATCTTAGGATATGCATTGCGTAATAGATACCAGTGTTGTCGTAATATTTTTCCTATTGTTTCACTGTCATGGAACTGAGTAACAAAGGGAATCCTGTTAATTTGTTTTTTCTTAGTACGTGGGCGTTCAGCCCTACATTATATATATATATATATATATATATATATATATATATATATATATATATATATAGTATCTACACTATTATTCCATATTGTGGTGTATAAATATATACTATCTCCACTGAAAACACATAGTTTGGTTATGAGTATTGTTTGCAAGTCTTTGGTACCTCCAGGGTCACAAGGTGCACCTCAAGTTATCATATTCTTTTGATGAGGCTTTTGGGAACTTCATTCTATAGAACATGTCAACCCTTCAGAGTGTAGGTGTGATACTTTATAGCAGGAGTGCAGCTTTTATTGTTTGAGATGGTTCTAGAAACTTACTGGACTCAATCAAAGATAAATGGAAATAATTTAGGGCTTGGGTATATGTAACTTTCATATGTCTGAAACAAAATTCTGTATCTAATGGTAGAATCCGAGAATGGGAAATAAATAACAGTACTTGTTTCAAAGCAGCATCTGTGAAAAGTCCACTTCACACTAATAGTTGTCATCATCCACGGTGGATATAATGTAATCTACTTTATGGGCAGTCTGTAAGGGTGAGATGAAATTGAACTGAAATAGAAAAGTTCATTCATAAAGTGGTTATTATGTGAAATAGAACTGTGGATGAGAAAGTCTATAATAAGGGCCAAATAGTCCATCATTTTATAAAGATCATGCCTCCTAGTCAAAGCATAAGGACAACAAAACATAAGAGAGAAAGACAATTATTGTCTGTAACACAGACAGAAGGGAAGCCAATAAGGGTAGATTGCTATTTAACTCCAAGTACAAGTGAGATTAAAGATATAAACGTATATATTTACTTTCACCAGGACTTTCCAAGGAGGATATTATAAAGCTCCTAAATTTATCTGGAGTGACTATAAATATATTTTAGGAGACTTTGCAGCAGTCTGTACGTATAACAATATGGACTCCCCTTGGTATTAGAGGAAAGAATGCTCATTCAGTAAGAGCAGAGAGTATGTGGAACTCACAGCTAAGGGAAGTGGTGTTGGCAGACAGTCTATTTTATTTAAGATACGTCTGGATATCTTTTTAGTGCATAAGGGAATACAACAATTGCTAGAATTACAGGAATATGTTATCCCAGGGAACCATCACAAGGACAATTTTCTGGTGTCTGGAATTATTTTTTATGAGATAATTAACAAGGTCTTTTTGCCGTTCCTGGGGAATACCAGTAGGAAATTATAATGGAGGTTGCACTTGGCTACTTCCTAGACTTGATAACAATGGAATTATGTTTCTAAGGCTTAGTCCAGACGGGGAGATTCGGGGGCGATCCGTCGCCTGGCGACTTTTCGACTTTTCTCCCCGAATAGCTAGGCACCGGCATAGCTTAAAAATGCCTGCGCTTATTCACACGGAGCGGCGCGATTTTTAAAATCGCTCCAAATTGCCTCGCCAGGCAAGCTATGCCGGTGCCTAGCTATTCGGGGAGATTCGCCCCCGAATCTCCCCGTCTGGACTAAGCCTAAATCTGTTCCTCCAGTAGAACTATGATAAGAGAACAATGTTGTTTATGTTTATACATTTAGTATAAGTATAAAGCAGCAATATGAAACACAATCAAACAGTAGCATAAACGGATACCAATACTGTATACTTGCTATCCTTTAAATAACGATAGATTGTTATTTCATGCACTGGAGAGTGGAATTAAACAATCCCTCTCCTGTAGGAACTATCCATACTTTATTTGCATGTACTACAAATAAGGAAAGTTTTCTCTAATGAAAAGACTAGGCTTATCAGCATAAGATTAGAATTATACTAAACATAGAGGTGCTTTTTGTCAAAGAAAACAGCAATGTGGAAAATGTGTGCAGTACATGCACAGAATCGGGTCACTGCTGCAATATTATCTCATTCAACAGGACACAGAACAAACCCAGTGATTTTATCAAAGGCTGCTTTTGGAATGGAATCCCTTCAACAAGAAATCATCTGAGACGCCAACCAAGGAAATAGGGGTACTGTTGGCCACAGCTGCCCTGATCCTGGCCTCACCCCTGCTGTGTTCACTGCTCCACTGCTTCCCTTGATATTCAAATACTCTGGGTGATGATTTGATTTATTTCAATGGAGCGGGTAAGTTATGTTTAAGGTACAAATTACTGACAGTAGGTGACAGGCCTGTTACTGAGGGTGACTGGGTGAGAGGGACTTAAAAAGGGGGACTCCTGAAAAATACAGGTAAGTTGACAGGTCTTCTTTGGGTCACAATATTTGCTCTGGCTTATTAAATAAACCTGAACCACCAAGTTTTTTGTTGGGCAGGTTTTAGGGTTGGGGAGTGATGGTATTTGCACTGGGGTTCCTTGCATCTCAAGAGCCTGATTGGGGGGCATATGTAACAATACAAAACGACATTTTCAATGTGTACAACAAATATTTCCATCCTTCAACCCTCCCACTGTTGCAACTGTAAGTGGTCAAGGTTAATATAGGACTTGTAGGTCAACAACATCTGGAGGCAGTGTTGGACTGGCCCACCGGGACACCAGGAAAACTCCCTGTGGGCCCAGGTGTCAGTGGGCCCCCTTTCTTCTAACAATTTGGCCTATTTCCTTGCCATTCCCTATTTCTTTATGGAGAAAAATAAGCTTAATAATGGAAGAATAGAGTAGTAGCATAATGGAAGTATAGTAAGTAGTAATAAAAGACTAGGAGAATAAGGAAGTTGAGAGAGGAGGAATAATGGTTTGGAAAGTGGGCCCACAGTCTATGGTTTTCCAGTGGGCCATGGTCTAAGGTTTTCTGGTGGGCCCCTGGCACCCCAGTCCGATACTGTCTGGAGGTGCGGCCTTCCCTACAGCTGGCAAGTGACCCCACACATACAATATTCTCCATCAATCTCTATCTTTTGTTTTAATTTTTTATGATTAATGTTGCAGCTATTTGCGCAGATGTTGCCTCTTTTTTGGAGCCCACACACACCCAGTCCTCTGGAAAATTAAATCCATTTTATGAAAAAATATCTAATTGTTTGGCCAGCTTAATATAAGAAGTTATTAAGGAGATGTTTGTCGCTGAAGATTAATGGACAGCATACTAAAGAGATCTTTAAAATGCAAGTACTGCCCAAAGAAGAGTATTACAAAGTTTAGTACTTTCGCATTCTTGTTAATGATTGTGAAGTGGTTATAGAAAGTCTCCTTTTTTGTAGCAAGTGTTAAATTATTTAAAGTACAGAGCCCAGTTTAAATTGCACGATCAATATCTGCTCCATTTTTTAAGCAGCAGACAAGTCAAATGCAATTATAGAAAAGCAATTTTACAAATATTATTCATAGCAAAGCTAGAGAAAATACAATTTAGATGGGGGCCCAGAATTATAATGTATTCAAGCAGAGGATTAAATAGTATATGTTTTGGCATTAAATGTAAGATCATTGATATAATGGTGTCCTGCTTATATGTCACAGTGCTTTGTTATGGATACAGCAATGAATGCTCAATGTCAGAAAGCAGCTGTAAAGCCAACTGAAAGAGACTTATGGTTATTTTGATGAGGTATAGAATGATTCCCCTCCATCAAATTTTAATGTTCAAAGGATAACAATCCTAAATGATGTAATCAGGAGACTTGCATTTTCTTTTCCTTTAATGTAAATCGGAAATGTTGTATAAAAACAAGAATGTGCCAATCCATTAAACTCTTTCAAATATAGAAGGAATAAACTTTAAGAAGTAGTGTTTGGAGTCTATTAATAAAATAAATGTAGCAAAAACCCTACTAGCCCCACCAATCTGTTCCACTTCCTGCTGTCTCCTTTCTCAGACTGGTGGCACTGAACACACTGGACTGTAGGACAGGAACCAATCAGCAACTAGGCTGTTCTGAAATGGAACTGCAGCCTATATTTGCTACTGTTAATGCAGGGCTGTGATTGGTCATCCAGGGGGATTTTCACTTATCCTAAATGTTCCTTTTAACATCTCCCCCAAATCCCTAGCATTCATATCTAGTTTGCACCAAAACATTAAAGACCTTGGGGGGAATTCACTAAGCAGTGAAAATTCACTATCATTGCCTTTGCTAACGGTAGCGTAGTTGAGCTAGTGTTACTTCGCCAGGCAAAGCGAATTTACGCTAGCGATGCCTAATTTGCTTACGGTGCGAATTTCAAAGTATAATAGAAGTATATGTTACAGCCACTACATTGCACGACACAAGCCCAGGAAACCTTTAATAAATAAAATAAAGTTGTCCTATTGCCCTACATGTGCCCCCTGTATAGTTGTGTTGCCATATGTTAGGAAATGTGGGGGGAAGGAGGGTAACCCCCCCAAAAAAATGTGGTTCTTTTTCAGACTATCACTCTAGAAAGGTAAAACACGCCAGCGTTTTTTTCCAATTTTTTTAAAAACTCCTATCTATTGTATTGAACTTCACCAGGTCAGACCTGGCGAAGTTCAATACAATAGATAGGAGTTTGAAAGAAAAAAAAACCTCTAGCGTAAGTGGTAAAGTTCAGGGAAATGGTTATCTTAGTGAATTTGCGTAATTACGATCCTTCGTCAGTGCGCAACTTTGCCTGTCGTAAGGGTGCGACGTTACGCTAGTCTGTCTACTTCACTAGCGAATAGTCGCCAGAGTCGTCATTAGTAAAGTTGCGTAGTTACGAATTAATGCTGGCGAATTAGCGCTAGCGTTAGACGCTTTGCGCTTTAGTGAATTTCCCCCCTTGTTCTATGCACTAGTTCTATGGATCTGGAGAGAACATTTGGAAAAAGTAAAATACTGCGGCACATTACTGAATGGTGCACTTAGTTCTTAGGTTGCTCTGATGGTGATTTACAGGAACAAAGTGCTCCATGCCAGCTGCCCCTTGCAGGTCGTATTATAAATAATGAACTATCAAAGACACTGTGGTCAAAAATCATGCCCCTCTTTTCATGTTAGAGGAACCCAAATGCTTAAGATGAGCTAGAGTGTTGTGAGGGGGACATCTCTGGAGGGGAAGCTGATGTTACTCAGTGCTCAGTGAAAACATTGCTTTGAGTGAAGTGAGAGTAGTGACATTACATTTCTCCATCATCTTTGTGGGATAACTGCAATGTTATGTGACTGAAAAGAAGTTACATGCAGTAGATATTGCTTTCCTGCAATGCTATTCAGAAACTAAAAAACTATTCTTGAAAATATTAATGCATATTAAAATTACCCATAGGTCATGTTGATAATTTTTCGCTGATAGATCCACTTTTGTAAGTACTTTTTAAATGAAGCTCCTAAACCTGACTGTTTTGCCAACCTGACTGTCCCTTCTTAACCTGTCAGTTACTAAGGGTAATGGACTACTGCTGCACAAATATGGCAGCATCTTATATAGGAACATGTACATTCAGGTTATGTAAGAGAATGGGAGAAATATGCTCAAGGCAAAATTCCAAGTATCATGCAAAGTGTAAGGGGTACTCACCTTGGTGGTCCAGTGAGCCGGCGTCAGTGCACAATGGCGCAAAATTTAAACAGTACTTAAGGGATTTAGTAATTATAATCATTGCCCGTTGTAAGTTTCATCTCTTGAGAGTTCCTGGGTGCTATTATGATGTGTCCTGTTATCTGATTCCTGTTGTGACTCCTGCCTGTTTTGACTATTCCGATTTCTGTGATCCTGACCCCTGCCTGGTAACCGACTATTCTACACACCGTAACCGGTGCCTGTTTGGCCACTCTTGTCTGATCTCCTGGTGTGGACCCTTGCCTGCCTGACTTCGCTTGAATTCTGCCCGCACCGACCTGGCCTGTCTGACTACGATTTTGTCTGTTCCCTGAACTGTGACCTTCTGCCCAAAAGACTTTGCTATATGATCGTGGCAGCATCCAATAACCGAGGGCTCCTCCCAAGGTGAAAGGCGGCCGTTATAGGCAGAAGTAAGAGCTGAGACCAGCGAGCCTAGCATAGGTTCTGCGTGCCGATCGTGACACAAAAACAATGTGCGACAAAAAGTAATTTCAAGCAAAACTGTTAAATGAGTATTTAAAGGATAAAGATAAAAATGGGGAACTTCTGCGTTCACAAGTCAATGTGAACCAGTCAATTGGTGCATACATCACCCAATGCAATGCAGTCAACCGATGCATACACCAGTCAATGTGATCTAGCCAGTGGGTGCATACATAATTGCAATTCAGCCAGTGGGTGCATACATAATTGCAATTCAGCCAGTGGGTGCATACAAGCAGTCATTTCAATCCATCCAATGAGTGTATACACCTGACAATGGGATCTAGTCAACAGCAATGCACCAGCCAAGGGGCTCATGCACCAGTCAATGCTATCCAGGCAATAGGCCAGGATACACCAGTCAATGCACTTCATCTAATAAAGTGTTCTATTACCCTACACATGTGCCCCCTATATAGTTGGGTTGCCATATGTTAGGAAATGTAGGGGGGAAGGAGGTTACCATAAAAAAAATTTATGATTTTTTTCAGCCTATCACCATTAAAAAAGTAAAACACGCCAGCATTTTTTTGGGACTTATAAAAAATTTCAACTTTTTTTTCCAATCTCCTATCTATTGTATTGAACTTTGCCATGTCTGACCCTGGCGAAGTAAAGTCTAGCGCAAGAGGTGACATTCAGTAACAAAGTTGTCTATCTACTTTGCTAGCGAATTTTCGCCAGGGACACTGTTAGTAAATGGGCAAAGTTGTGAAAGATATCACGCTGGCGAATTAGCACTAGCGTTAGACACTTTGCGCTTTAGAGAATTTGCCCCAGTGATTTGTCTAAGTTGGGAAACTGGGCAGCAAACTGGAAAATTAGGTTCAATGTTGATAAATGCAAGGTTATGCATTTTATCAAAAATAATATAAATGCAAGTTATACCTTAAATGGCAGTGTGTTGGGAGCTTCCTTAAGTGAGAAAGATCTTGGGTTTTTTTTTTATACATAACAAGTTGTCTAATTCTGGGCAGTGTCATTCTGTAGCTACTAAAGCAAATAAAGTTCTGTCTTGCATAAAAAAGGGCATAAACTCAAGGGATGAAAACATAATTATACCTCTTTATAGATCCCTAGTAAGGCCTCATCTGGAGTATGCAGTGCAGTTTTGGACTCCAGTCCTTAGGAGAGATATAAATGAGCTGGAGAGACGTGCAACTAAACTGGTTAGAGGAATGGAAGACTTATGAGGGGAGACTGTCCAGGTTGGGGTTGTTTTCTCTGGAAAAAAGGCGTTTGCGAGGGGACATGATTACACAAATACATTCGAGGACATTATAGACAAATATCAGGGGACCTTTTTACCCATAAAGATGATCACTGCACCAGAGGCCACCCCTTCAGACTAGAAGAAAAGTACTTTCATTTGAAGCAGCGTAGGTGGTTCTTCACAGTGAGGACAGTGAGGTTGTGGAATGCACTGCCGGGTGATGTTGTGATGGCTCATTCTGTTGATGCTTTCAAAAGGGGCTTGGATGATTTCTTCAACAGACATAATATCAAAGGCTATTGTGATACTAAACTCTATAGTTAGTATATGGCCATATATAATTTATATTAAGGCATGGAGGGGCGTGTGTGTGGATGCTGGGTTTTAATTTGGAGGGTTTGAACTTGATGGACTTTGTCTTTTATTTAACCCAATTAACTATGTAAACTCTGCAATCAACAGACATTCCAAAATATCTAATCAAACTATGTGCAATAAAAAACTGCAAGCAGGATCTCTTTTGGGCCAATGAACACATCAATTGTTTACCAGTTAGAAAATTAGATTTATAAACACATTGATCTGTGCCCATGCAGGCCCTTTGGCATTATTTAATGACTCCTGCTTGCTGCAGATTTTCCAGCATTTCTAGCTGATATCCCAACAACCCCCATTTAAATACTAGCTAGGGAGGTCGTTATCCCCAGACAAGGGCCAACAGCCATCTTGATTAACGTTGACAGACAAAATCTACCCATGTATGACCATTGCAAGATTAACTGCTGTACAGTAAATCCTTTGAGGTCTAATACATCTCTATACAACTTTCCTGTAAATTGAAGTGGACAAATGACCTGTTACTTACTAGGAACAAGCTTGCAAATGATGTGGTCATAAATGTAAAATGACTAAGCTCTTGGACAGACTAGGTACATAAGGGTTGTATGTGATCCCCAGTGTTTTGTGGAATATAAATAGATGCACTGAACTCAGACTGATAGAGCAGTCTGGGAAGTACCTACAAGTGTGGTGTGTAACGCAGTATTATACAGAGCATGATACAAAGTGTACATGTTGTGACACACAGTTTCTCATAAAAGCATCTTGTATTACCTGCAACCTGATCCCATGCCCTGTGTCCCTCAGCAGATATCAGCACAGGGTATTGTTCTCCACACCCAGCTCAGAGAGAAGCGACTCAGATATTTTACATCCCTTCATGGGATGGAAACTCTATCATATGTTCCTGTAAATATTACAACACACCCTTCAGCATTTAGTAGCTTCTTTCTCAGAGTCATGTGCTCATTGTTTACTGTCCTGTCACTGGGCTTAGTGAGACACAGGGGCATTAATATCTTGGAAAATGGGAACCTATACTCCCTGAACCCTGTCTCATGCACTGTGCCCCAGGCCTTACCCTTATCATATGCACTGTGCCCTAGGTCTTACCCCATCTCATGCACTGTGACCTAGGTCTTACCTGACCTCATGCACTGTGCCCCAGGTCTTACCCCATCTCATGCATTGTGCCAGAGGTCTTACCCT
>CM044447.1:67413656-67424248 GCA_024363595.1 Xenopus borealis | reverse complement strand
CTGTGTCTTACCCCTTTCTCATGTACAGTAGCACAGGTCTTGCCCCATCTCATGCACTGTGCCCCGGGTCTTACCCCACCTCATGGAATGCAGTTGCTTTCATAAAGAAATAGAAGTAGTTTGTGGGTGGAGCACCCTTCATGAAAAGGAAAAATGTTGCTTGGAACATGTGTAGCACCAACACCATAGCCAAATCATAATGTTGTCAAATTATTTCCATGGCAAAACTGACACAGTGTGTTGTGGATACACCCCAAAACAGATGTTATTTTTCTAAATAAGAGGCAGACAGAATGGGATTTGCATTTGCTGCATGACTGGAGTTGCAGACGGGCATGTCCAACTTGTGAGTATAAGATCTGCTAATTCTCTTTAGGTGCGGCCAGTTTCCACTTACAAGGCCTGATACACAAATGGGAAGTGAGTGAATCTGTCACAGTGGCTTAGCCACAGGCAAGTGATACCATGAGTCAATAGCTGCAACATCAAAGCCTTGCTCTCTTCTACCTGCTCAGCTCAGAGCTCCTGCTTAATGGAATGTCAGGTGAGAGGCTCCTCAGCCAAAGAAAGCATCCTTTTAATTAACTAGGTATGGGAATATAGATGAGGCAGCCAAAAACAGTAAGAAGGTGAACAATGGTCGCTTCTTGTCTGGAGTGGAGAATAACAGCGCAGATCATGGGACATTGGCAACATTCAGAGGAGCAGCAGCTATAAGGAAAAGAGAAACAATGGATAATAAAAGAGTGCACCCTTAAATATATACTGTATATATATATATATATATATATATATATATATATGGGCTATATATAAATATAAATGGGATGCACAAAGCCAGACTTGGGTTTAATATCTAGCAACAGTGTAACATTAAAGGTATGCCCCCCCCCCCCCAGTAAAACTATCCTGAATCCTAATGTGGGCTTGTGCCCCAAGCACACTTGCAGGTTGCCCACAACCCCCACTGGGGCCCTTTGATAACTCTCTCACAGTTGCAGGCTGCGCCATGATAGTAGTACAGGGCAAATGATTACCAAAATACTTTTCCCCATTGGGCCTCTATTGTCCATTAGCAACTAGGACCTTAAGGGGGTTTACCCTTTTAGCAACTATAATGAGGACCCAATGTTATAGAAAAACCCACCCGCAATTAGCCCAAACCACCTACTCTTCCACAAGCCTCCCTCCCTTTCCAAGCTGTACCATCTCATTTCTTGGGGCCACCATACTGTAACCCTCCTGGCGTCTCTGTCCCTTGTTCCTACTGCTGCTGTTTTGCTTGTTTTTTTACCAACTGACATCAGGGTCAGTATTAGAGTATGGCATTGCACTAGTGCTCCAGTATCTGAGGGACCCCAAGAAGGGTGAGACTTAGATATAAAGGAATATAATATAGAAAATTGTAAGATATTTTCAGGCTTACATTTCTGTAACTGATAACATCCAAGCCAACAGCTTTTGGCACTGGTGGTCTGGACACCTAGTGGTGCAATTTCCTTCTCTAACTTTTATCAAAGTTCTGGGGAAAAAACAGACCTACCTTGCATAAAATGATACATTTTAAAAGTACTGTGATCTTATTTGCCCTGCTTTAATTAACATTTCTGAATTCTCCTCCCCCCACGGCGCTGCAATCAATGACATATCTGTGCCTCTCATACAGAGGGTCATTGATGCTGCTGTGACTCTCACTTCGTTATAACACTGAGTGGAAACCACAAAGCCTGGCCTGACTTCTGTGTTTTTGTTTTTCCCTGGCAGGAAGGAAGTATTTAAAGAAACATTACCACATGCAAATAAGCATTTCCATGGAAGCAGAGAAACCAGGCTATAGCTTTAAATGAAAGAGAATTCCTCAGGCACTAGCACAGCCTTGTTTTCTTAATTATAATGTTCCGTAAGGCTTGTGGCACCTGGATGAGGCCACATCCAAAATAAGGGAAATGAAAAATCCCTACCGCTGTGCTGACGTGTGTGTGTGTGTGTAGCAAGCTTGGCTCTGCTGTTCTCCTTAGAGCAATGGCTCCCAGCCAGGCTGCAACTCCTGACCTTGGGAAATGGATCTTCCTAGCAGCTCAGAGGTCACACAAGGCAGTGCACTGAAAAGTCTCAATGTATTCCATTCTACAACCAAGGGCTTGTCTAACAGTTCATCCCACCCAGGCTGTCCCTTTTCTGGTAGTGGCCAGAGAGCTTCTGTAAGTGCCTTTCATTGCACATACCTAGGAATTGTATCTAACAGTTTCATATACTGTATATAATACACCAGGACATGACACAATAAATAAAGTGCATTTTTCATAAATATTGCATGACTTTGAACCGCTTATAGTAAACTGGCCTACTGGTCAGATATTAGGCAATATAGAAATTCTTTTGCCCCTCTCATGATTTACAGTTATGCTATCGGGCTGGTTTACTAAAAGGAATTACTTTGCACTGGTGCAGTAAGCAATAACAACCAACTAGCAATTAGTTTTCATCAGTTAACTACAAGATCAAAAGTGAAAGCAAAAATCTGATAAGTTGCTACAGGTAACCTTTTGTTAATAAATCAGTCTTTTGGCTGAGGACACATGGAGCATTAGCCCTGCTGCTCTCAGCCTGCGTTTTTTTGCAGGTTGAGAGAAGCAGATCCGCTCGCTTAGAGCAAAGGCAGACTAGAATATTAGGGTACTCCATTCCGTTTGCCTTTAAGCACCTCATAAAAACTGCACTGACAAATACACCTTCAACTTCTGCTTGGTTACATGAAGCAGAGCCAAGTGGGGATCAGGCTGAAAACGCCCGCTTTCATGTTTTTGGACTTTTGTAGCAGTGCATAGGTGGAAGATGCACTTGTTAGTGCAGTTTAACTTAGATCCATAAGGCAGTGGATCTGCTTCTCTCAGCTTGCAAAAAAAAACACTAGTTCAGAGCGATGGAGTCAACGCTCCGTGTGCCCTTAGCCTTTAGATATCAATTTCCCTGTTGTAAAAATTGACAATGGAGTATCAATTCACTTCCTCACACACATTTCTTCTGTTTCAAAGAGACCATTTTGGCAACACACACCTTGTACTTGACTTGATCCAAACTAAGATATAATTAATCCTTATTGGAAGCAAAACCGGGTCCCAAGCATTCTGGATAATAGGTCCCATGTACTGGAAACTGGTTGATGGAAATCCAGTCCAGGCAATTATAACCTGAGCTCTGTAGCAAACTCCTTCTATGAACAGTTAATGAAATCAGAAAACAGTTAGTTAGTGGTAGATTTGCCTTGTCATTTTACATTGCTTCCGGCAGAAGTCACTCTTAGATAAAACACATGAAATATGTTTTTACTCTATTTTTTTACACAGTGAAGCCTGGTGATGTGTGGTATATTATCTCCCAGTTTTTACACCCACATAATGAATATGCCTCTCAGTGTATTACAGGCGTTGCATCTGTCATATGGCCATACCCCCAGGACAGACAATGTCAGTTGGTATGAGTCATTTATTATGTAACCTAATAAGTCGTGTTTATGTTCTGTTAGTCTGTTACTTTTTTGCCATTTTGAAACAACAGATTTGTTTATATGCCTTTAATCTACCATACCGAAAAATCAAAACAATGTTAAAATAAATAAAACAGCCTTTTGGACTAGACATAAGTAATATTTGTTTTTGAGAAAGCTAATTTTTTTTTATTTCTTAGTATGCTACAAAAAAAGACACCAACATGTATTAAACTTTAAAATCGCCAAGCTCTGATTGCGCTCCTCTTCAGAAAAGGTGATTGGTGGTCTATCGTATGGTGCTCGATTTCTCCTCCCTGCCTTCCTTATAGGAGATAGCCAGGGTGGAGAAATCGAGTGCCGCATGATGGATCGTCGCCCTGTCGCCGTTTTATGAAGAGGAGCGCAAGCAGAGTTTCTGTAAGTTATTTCATAATACCAGGGTTGGACTGGGCCGGCGGGACACCAGGAAAAAACCCAGTGGGCCCCAGCTCTTTTGGGCCTTGCTGTCCCAGTGCCGCTCCCTGCACTTCCTCCTTAGCTCCTGCACACGCATGCAGGGCACAGACGCGGTCCCTGCCTTTGCGCCCAATCATCCCATTATAAGGTATGTGTGTGCATCCCAGGGCCCTGCTGGCCCAGACACTCTCCTTGCCGTTATTTCTCCCGGACCCTGGTTGTGCCAGCAAAACGTAAGAGTGCATGCGGGGGGCGCTGGGCCAGACCTGCTCCCTGTGCTTTCTCCCGGACCCCAGTCCTGGCAGCAAACAGTATGCACACACAGGGCCGGATTTACATAGGCCCGCTGTCATTTGTCACCCCTGCCCCTCCCTTTTATTTGCTCAAATTTTCATCATTGGGATGGAGCAATGGGAATTGGCACACAGGAAATTAAAATTTCTGAACCAATGTGGGTGTGGTTGAGCAGCATGCCGCACCCTAAAATCCTGCCATCCTAACCCCGGGTCTTGGTGTGGTGGCCTCTCCACAAATCTGTTCCTGTGCACACATGGGGGGGGCAGTGTGGGGGGGCCCATGAGGCTGCGGCCCAGTGGGCCCCCCAGTCTGACGCTGATAGAGACTATTTTAAAGTTTAATATGTGTCTTTTTTTCATAGCCTACTAACAAATTTAAAAATTTTTTTTTTTTGCTGTGACTGGTCCTTTAAGTGAAATTCTACACATTACAATTCATAGTATGACAGAGCCAATTCCATATTAATACCCCAGAATACATGAAATGATAAATACAGTGCCAGTTCCATACATTGGGACCTTTCTCAAGCATTGGTGCTGTTTTCTTTGTTTTCAGATGCAAATGCTTCTATTTACGTGCACAAGGGCAGCTATGAGGTAGCTACTTGGTAGGTGGTGCTGTCTGAACAGGATGAAGGTTCCTATTTGTTGTTACTTTTGCAATAAAAAGGGAAAAGTTTGCTGCCTTCAAGTAAATATTTGGAATGTGAGAATGGAAAAATTTTCCAAGAATATGAAACAAGTACATAATCAAGCAGAAAAAGCTTCTGACATCTGAAACATTTGTTCACACCCCTATGTGGACTGCACAAAGCGAGAGATGCTGCGTTCCACACCCAGGGCTTTCATCCCAATACATTGCCGGCCTTTGTTAGAGACCTGATGAAATGGTGTCTATGTTTGCAAACGTATAATATGGAGATTATCATCCAGTTTAAAAAAGAACAACTAACCCATTTAACTGCTTATTGTCCAGCAGCAGAAAATGCTGAATTTAAGCTGCAGGTATATCAATGTCTAGTAGGGGGCTAAAGTATTTTAGGGGCAGGGCAAATTGAAAAGCAGTCTGAAAAGCAATCATTTAAAACAATCTGTAATCTACCAATAAAGGTTAATGTTATGTTTTTGGTAGCTGAGGATGAGCAGGGTATAACAGTGCTTTATTAGCATGTTAATGCAGCCATTACACAACTGCAGTACTTCCTACTTTCACTTTGAAACTGTACAGAAAGTCCTGTGTATACATAGTACACGTCCTGTGCACAGTGACACCCGCAGGCCATTTGTATAAACACCACAGTTAACTTACAAAGGACACTGGGCTTAACACAGGTGCTATGTTTTATTCACTTTGTTGCCTGCTGTCAGTAATTTGCACCCAAATTATAACTTACCTGTGCCACTCAAAAGCATAGAATTGTCACCTGAAATCCTTAGAAGATGTGGAGTAGGGAGAGCAATCAGCAGTGGGGACAGGGCAGAACAAGGGTGGGACAGGTCAAGCTGAAATTGAATTTAAAGTGATACTGTAATGGGAAAAATGTTTTTTTTCAGTTAATAGTGTTGCTCCAGCAGAATTCTGAATCAACATGCATTTTTCAAAAGAGCAAACAGATTTTTTTTATATTTAATTTTTAAATCTAATATGGGGTTAGGCAAATTGTCCTAGTCATGCCCCTAGTCATGTGAATTGTGCTCCAGTCATACTTTACTGCTGTACTGCAAGTTAACAGCTAACAGCTGCCTGGTAGATCTAAGAACAGCACTCAATAGTAAAATCCAGGTCCCACCGCAACACATTCTATTACATAGAGTAGGAGAAACAACAGCCTGCCAGAAAGCAGTTCCATCCTAAAGTGCTGTCTCTTTCTGAAAGCACATGATTAGGCAAAATGACCTGGGATGGCAGCCTACACACCAATATTACAAATAAAAAAAATACACTTTGCTAGTCTGAGGGCATCTTCAGAGACACAGATCTTCTCTGTTAAAAGGTATAACATGTCATGGCTAATTCTTTGTTTCTGCTTACTATACTATATTCCTCCATTATTAAGCCTCTTTGTCCACATAAAGAAATAGGGAATGAACATGAAATAGGCCAAATTGTTAGAAGCAAGAGGGCCCACTGACACCTGAGCCCACAGGGAGTTTTCCTGGTATCCCTGTGGGCCAGTCCAACACTGACTAGAGCTCACCTTTTTATATTCCCACCCTATACAACATATTAACAATTTTAAGATACATTTCCCCAGCATTTACACAAAAAATATGCTGCCTGCTGGAGAGCATCCTCCCATGATCCCTGGCATTGTGCTGGCAGCAGTCTCAGTAAGATTTACACCAAGGGGATTTCTAAACTTGGCACTGACTGTTCCTACAAATGTTCTGAGCAGACCTGTGTTCAGTATTTTACTGCCAGAATGTTTGTTCTTATTTCTCACACTCTGTGCTGCTGTACTTCATTGTGCAATTTCATGATCATCTGTGGGATTGTGTGCAGTGCTTTTATGGGCGCCTCAACCTCCTTTCTCATAGGCCTAGAGCAGGGTGACATTTCTCAAGCAGGTAGCGACTCGTCACTGGGGCTTCTCTTTCTACATCAAAGATTGGTTGCAGCAGTAAATGGGGACAATAAAAAGAAACCAGCATTGTGCACTCTTGTGCAAACACTCGTGTTTTGAGCTCTAGGCATTATTCTCATTGTTTTGTTTCATGTTTCTTTCAAGGGGAAGTATTTTTTTTATGTTTTTAAAAACACCCCAAAATAGAAAACGATCATTTGCATAAACATACCGAGCCAGTACTTCTAATACCATTTTGTATATGCAGAAGAACTAATGGGAGAACAAGATCTAGTCTCTGTAAAATAGACCACCCTTGCATTAACCAAATATAGGCTTAAAAAGGAAGTGATGTTCCCCTTAAATCATATCTCAGCTGGCTTGTTGGTCTGGGTTAGTGGGCTGATTAGGTTGTGCTGTTACTTCCATAGGACAAGATGAGAACCATACCTTGAGTGGCAAAAATATGAGCCTGATGACTTTAAGAGTGTAATATCTGTTTGAAAACAAAATTTAAATTCTACCCTCTGCAGGGTACCTGTACCCCCCTGATGGTGGCCCTGATGACCATTATATGCAGACCAGCAGGCCTGGAGCAGTACATGGATATCCCCCTGGATACCCTTTCAAGCAAGCAACAAATATTCAGTGTAAATACTGATTTGACAAGGGAAAATTCATCTTATAATCATATTTTGTAGACAGAAAAAAAGGTAACAGTTGCACCTTAAAATACAGGACTATATACCTTATATAATGGACTACATACTGGTACAGTAAAGGGCCTATTTAGCATGCTGTGTAAAACATTGTAGAAAAACATCACCTGTGATGTTATCCATAGCAACAATGAGCAATTAGATTTCACCAGTCACCTACAAATTAGAGAACAAAAGCAAAGATCTGATTGGCTGAGTTTTTTCTCCACTGATAATTAGGCCCCTTTATCTATATAGTATTGTGTTTGCAGCTAATTGGAAAAATGTATCTCTGATATCACTTGTGACTGAATTCCATTTTTATGATATAATGATTGAAAGCAGAAGGATTCTGGATCTCTGTGGAAATTAGAGTCAATTTTGGGAGCATAGGCTACGTCATTGGGGAAAGTACAAGACCTCGCATTTGGGCTGAGCTGTGTGTTATAATGGAAAATGAAAGCTCACACATAGATTTATGGGGTCAGACGAAGTCAACCTTCTGAGCTGATGCAAGATTTCATCCTGGAGATGTAAGAATCTGAATTCCCACCCTTAGTTTTGCCTACTTATGTATTTCCCTACCTTTTCACTTTCAAAGCTAACCTGTTTGGTCAGTAACATGTGTACAGAGCCCAGAAATATTTCTTTAAGAAGGGGTTTTACTACAGGGATGAACCATTGCATGCCCAAATGTTGTTAACTACAACTATAGGCAGAGTGTACGTTTTCTGTTTGCAGGGTTGATTAATAATAAATTCTATACAAATGCCTTCATAGTATCCCAGGGCCAGTTTAATGTTTAATACCCCAGAAGACATGGCATAATACCTTCTTGAAGACCTTATAAAATAAATGTAGTGCCAGATATATATATATATATATATAATATCCCAGAACATATGCCAATTTAAATACAGTGTCAATTTTGTATGTCCCAGGATAAATACAGTGCCTTTTCCATATATTGCACCCGCAGAACCTAGAGGTGGTGAAATTCCATAACTGCTGAGTGGGGCTACTGGGAAAGTCGCTGAGTTCTAGACAAATGTACAATATTGACTAATAAGGAAGAGTTTGTCCCTGGGCTCTGGAGCTTTTATATTTAATTACTTTTTTTAGGCCCTGGAGCACAGGCTCCCCAAAGCAGCTGTACCTCTGGTTCCCCTTATTCTTATGTTTTTGCACACAACACATGCTCTGAGATAGAAAGCAATGTCTATGGAGCAACAATAACTGGATCACTTTTTATGGTATGAAACTGACTTTTACAGTATGGCAGTGTTTCAAGAAAAAAAGTCAAGGTTAAAAAAGGGGGAAATAAAAGCCCCAATCCCACAGAGTTTGGCGCAGAGCGTTTAATTCATATTGCACACATGTGGTAAAAGGGTTTGTGGTCAGACAGGACAAAAAAATTGGAATTTATTTTTGGCCTGAATGTAGAGTGTTACATCTGGCACAAGAACAGCACAGCACATCGCCCACTCAGCACCATCTCCACTGTCAGCTCTGGTGATGGCAGGATTATGGGAAAGGGCTGATTCTAATTAGCATGGAAGCTTGAAAGGACTATGGGGAAAATACACACAAATATAAAGTGATTCTAGCAAGGAAATTCACTATTTAGCAGGACCATGACTCAGGGTTAAAGAACTCTTTCATACTACTGCAGTGTCTTTACATGTTCACCCTTCTCTTTATAGGACAAGTAAACTCATAGTATAATCTTCCATTCCTTCCTCCCCAAACAAATCAACCAGACTTCCCAACAGAGCCATACTGCTGCCATGTATTTGGCTCTCTGGTGACAGTTGTTGACCATGGGCACTGAAAGCTGGGAATAGACAACATGCTTCTGATCAGGGACAAGAAAGGGGTCTTCCAATCCTAATATGTGGCTGTGCCTTTTCAGATTAGGTAAGGGGGAGCAGGGCCCTGGGCAGTTGTCTTGGAGTGCTTTGGGGGGCAATGCAGGGCTTCTCTGCTTACAACATAACTTTATGACTTTACACACAGTCTATGAGTACCATTACCCTTACAAGTGATTTGTTCCACAGATATTTTCTTGGAACAATCAAGTAAGCATTTCAAATGATGACATAATATAAATACCCCACATGGGGCAGTGTTATTACATCCTGCATATATTTTGTAGTATGGCAGCTTCCTCTCACATTATAATTACACATAAACAAACAACTAGCCTATGCCTATATGGCTTGCAGCAAATTCCTAGTTGCTATCTATACATAGGGTATACATTTGACATAAAAGCAGATGCCTGCATGAAAAGGCAGCCAGATATCAGATTTTCAGTCTGGTTAAATAAGATCGGAATTCTCTCAGCATTTTTTATTTTCCCTTTGAGAAGAGCAATCTTGTATTTAAAGGATGTTATTTGCTTACTCTGGCAAGAGATTAGATTGTTGGGCTGTTTTTATAACTGACTTCAGTCTGTTACTTTAACTTCCTGTCCCTGATTCCCCGCAGGCTCATGAAAGGCACCAAACTGCTAGTAGGGGGGAGAGAATGATGTATTAACCCACTCGTGGCTACAAATCAACTATATGGGAAGGAATTTAAATTTGCTGGATGTCGGGCTGTGATTATGCATCATGAAAATTCTCTGTCAGACCTGTCTGAGCATCTTTTATCCACACAAGTCTACCTGCCACTTCCCAGCAAACTTTAATCCATTAATCCTGCTATAAATTCTAGATTTTTGCTATGTCTTTTGTCTGTGGCTGAAACGTGAGTCACTTTCTCATATGCAGATACTTCTGTCTTCTGTTGGGTTTACGTCTCCTTGAAGCTTTCCTGTACCTAGGGACAGCGATGTTGTTCCTTATTTACCGCTACATGCCAAAGTTAGAATTAGTACATTTAGCAACATAAAGAAGTTATGGTTTTGGGGCATCTGGGAAGGGACTGTGACATAACAGATGCAGTAGGGAGAGATGGTGCCTATAGTAGCAGGGGGATAATAGTCTCTGGAAAGGGACTGTGGTTGTGGTATAACAGGTGCAGCAGGGAGAGATGGTGCCTATAGTAGCAGTGGGATAATAGTCTCTGGGAAGGGACTGTGGCT
>CM044447.1:67378909-67407197 GCA_024363595.1 Xenopus borealis | reverse complement strand
ATATATATATATATATATATTAACACATACACAAACACACAGTATATTGCAATAATAGTCCTCTTCAGTTGTGCTCATTATACTGCATTTTATTACATCCTTTCACATTTTCCTATTTCACAATGCATCATATAAAGAGTTCTGTATTTTGGCCAAAAAAATAAAGCCAATTAGGTATGCGCTACATTTTTACTTTTCATTTGTTACCGCTTCATATGACCCAGGCTTTTCCATTTTATTCTCTTGGAGCCAGACTCTCTAACTGCTAATCTCAGAAATGTGGGCTGGAGCCAAGAGGCTGGGAAGGAAATGAAAATATAAAGTAATGAATGCTGCTAAAAGAAGGAGACATATGGGCATTAACTTCTGCTCAGTTTAAAAAAGCAAAATTGTGACAGTTACATTTATAAAATGGTCTTTTACCTTAAATTTAAAAGATATCATACATATCAACTTCCTTCTGTCTATGGCTTAGCACAATGCAACATAAGTAACATGCAAGTTTATAGGGCCATTATACTCTCAGATATTCCATCAGAAATGGCGTTGAGAGCAGGTAAATACTTGTCATGTTTTTATTGTACCTTTCATTAAAGTGGATAGCAATAGGTTAACATATCAGTAATTTGTATATCTATAGAATATGCTGTTTGAATATTAGTCTGCTACAGCTCTTGTGAATGAATTTCTGATTCTTAACTAATTTGATGCAATTTCTCCAAATCAGGATTAGGTTGATTCCAGCAAATGACTCACCCGCGATTAGTGCAAGAGCGCTGCTCTGGAGCTACTGCCACTATGACACAGACCTTCAGAGTGGCAGTAGCTCCAGGGTTCCACTCAGTCAATAGGTGCAGTCGATCAAAGCAAGATGTGGGGCCGACGCACTGGGACAAAACAACCATTTGGAAGACGAAGGGGTGTTTTTGGGTGCAAGCACCCAAGTGGATAAACTTAATACATGCAACAACTGTGCCCAGCTCTAAACTGTCAGTGTGTGTGTAAACTGTTAGTGTGTGTGTTCTTAAAAACAATATTTGTTGTACAAAATGTAGTCAAGAAGTCAGAGCTGGTCGTTTGCATCTCATGGTAAAGGACCAATAATGATCCTTTTCTTGCCCAATCAGTAATCCAATCTTTATGTAGTTTGGCTATGTAATAGATGATGTGTCAGATACAATACAATCCATAACAATCAGTTATCTTTAGTTATTATAGTGTCATACTTGTACCTTTAGTCACACTCTTCACTGAAGAGTTCTGGAAATTGTAGTAGACTGTAGCCTAAGGGTAAGGACACATGGCAAAATTTAGGGAGATTTAGTTGCCTGACGACTAATCGCCTCTTCATTTTACATTCAAGCCAGCGGAATGGCACGTCAAGGCAGTTCGGGGAGATTGTCGCCCAGACGAAGAGGCGATTAGTTGCCAGGCGACTAAATCTCCCTGAATCTTGCCGTGTGCCCTTACCCTAAACCACTAGTTTTTGGACATTTCTTTGATTTGAGGCCAGTGTCAGACTGGTCCACCAGAATACCAGGAAACTTTTTGGTGGGCCCAGGTGTCAATGTGGGTTTTTTTTTCTAACCCCCTGGCCACCAATGTTTTATTTTGTTTAAATTAATTTTTTGGGGCCCCAATTTTTTTTAACTTGTAAACAAATAAGTGGGGCCTTGGCGACAAAGTTTTTAAAAAAAAAAAATATTTTCAACAGCCCCAATTTTCTTTTTACTTATAAGGAGGCCCTGGTGCCAAGGTTTTTTTTAAAAAAAAAAATTTTTTTTTACTTGTAAGGGAGGCCTTGGCGACAAAGTTATTTTAAAAAAAATATTTTCTACTGCCCCAATTTTCTTTTAACTTGTAAGGAGGCCCTAGTGCCAAGGTTTTTTTTAAAAAAAATATTCTTTGGGGCCCCTTGATTTCTTGTGGCGTCCCTGATTATACGTTACATTACGTGGTACCCTATATTGGGTGTGTCATGTTGCTTTCTGTTAATGTGTCCATGGTTTGTGGTCTGATAGCTAATGTTTGGCTGCACGTTAGTGCTGATTGCAGCTTGGACAGGCAACAATAAGTGCAGTGACCATAGTATAACTATAAATGGCACATACTGACATAAGAGAATGCTGTTAATAATAATGATATAATACACAAAAGCCATAAATATCTTCAGTAGTGATGTAATTTCTGTCATATGACTCACAAAAATTTGTGTATTATATTAAATAAAGTACCCCTTGTTGAAAAATATGAGGATATTTGGCCTTGTGCTGTTATATGGTCATGGAACTCCTCTGTGACTTATAATATCCTTATATTTTATAATAGGGGGTACTTTATTCACTATATAATTTACAGTGCAGTGCATTGTGAAGTGCCTGTGCTGTAGATTATAAAATAATTTTGTAAAGGAGTTTATATAAACATTTGCCACCTATGTATAAGTATATCAATAATGAGGACCTTTGCACTCATCCTGTCCCTTTCAAACATTAGGGTGAAGACACACAGAGCTACTAGTAGCAGGTATATATACTAGTAGCTACAAAACAGACAATAGTGATAATTAGTTTTTCTAAGACACTACAAGAGGAAATGTAATAAAATTACCAAAGACAACAAATTTGCAAAATTTGCATGTTGCAATGTAATATTCTTCATTAGGCTTATATTGCATTGTGAATTTTAATTGTGCATTGCATATCGTTAAGACCTAACAACAGATGTAACAACTTTTTCGTCAAGAAGTTTTATTACATTCACTGCACACGATTGCAAACTATAACATCTGCAACTGCTACCCTACTGTTGCATGAGGGACAAAAGTTTTGCAAGGGCAATTGTTAACTTTGCAAACATTTATTTGCATTGCAAACTTGCATTAGCAACAAATTCTCAGTATTATCTATGGAAGGGTATACTGTAGCCCCAAAAAGTAGTAGCTACTAGTAGCTCTGTGTGTCTTTACCCTTAAACACACACTGCTTGTTTGCAGTACACACTTCCTTCCCTGACTTTCGCTCCTGATGTGGTTCCCATGGTACTACAAGCAGCTTGGACGCAGGCCCGGACTGGCAATCTGCGGGTTCTGGCAAATGCCAGAAGGGCTGCTATAAGGTCCCATAGAAAGTCAGTATTTAGTGGGCTGGTGGGGACTGTTTGGGCCTCTGTGTTCCTGAAATGCCAGGGCCTATCTTAATTCTCAGTCCAGACTGGAGTATAGGTAAGGGTGCCTTGGGAGCAGCACCTCTCTGGTATATCTAGGGACAGCCCTGCAACTAATGAGATTTGGGACCCCCTGCTCCCAGCCAGCCCTGTAATAATGTCAAGTGATAACAGAGGCAAAGTCTGGCCCAGGTTAAGGTATCTTCATTATTCAGTCATATGGTTGCCTTCAAACAGAAGCCGGTTAATTATACTTGCTGAGTGGTTGTTGTGGGTAACAAAAACTATATTACACTTGCTATTGCATTCCATTTCCTCCCAAAGTTCCATTTACATCTTTAAAATCCCAATGTGGCTTTTAGCCAGTGAATTTATAAGATTAGTTTACTGGTTTGTTTGATATGTAGCCAACTGAAATGAGGTGGCCCATACCCCTTCATAAGTTGCTGCTATAGGTGTGTTGGGTTCAAGACCCTAGTCTTCCATCCAATATTAAATCTGGCGCCCCTATTACAAATAAATAAGGTTACAGGTGTTTGCAAACACCTCAGATTTCACACAAAATGAGCTACAAATATGAACTTTAAATTAAGTTTTAGTGTGATTAAACGCAGTATGGTTTTGACACATTGAGCCCGCACCAACTGTATTGGCGATGCTTTACTGTGTGGCTGCTTTACATCTAGTTGTAGGCTGTCTGGTGTTGATCGGAGAACAAGAGCATGGGAACTGGAAGCAAGGTATAGCTTTACATTATTTTATTTATAGTACACTTCTGGCCAGCAATCACCACCAGGGAGCCTAATACTAGATTTGGAAAAGAGAAAAAGTATTGAGAGCCTCACCAGCATACAGTGGAGTGATTAGTTCTCCTTTATAGTTACTCCATAGTCATATGTCATATGCAAAGTTCCCCTTTAACAGAAATCTCGAGTTTAGCCTGTGTCATTTCTTTGCTTCCCACTAAGCACGAGTTTAAACAGCCTTCACATCTTTCCAGGCAGAACAAAAGAACTGGATTTGAGTTTATACATTTTTAACATTTCTTTGACACACACATACACACAAAGAATGATATTACAAATTTAAAAAAAATGTTATTTACAATTTCATTTCTGCCAGAATCCATGAAGCCAAAACCAATGTCTCTGCTTCTATTTTTTTGAGACTATTAAGAGCGCACCGCAGGTTCAGCAAAAGTCTAACGGCTCCAAATTGCGCTGGAGTATTCACGTGTTCCATGACTCCTGCTAGAGAAGTTCAAATTTTCTCCCCGCAATTTCCATATAGCATAATTACATTGTAACAATGCCGCTCCGAATGTAATCTCTCAGGAAGATTACAGAACATAATGTTAGAATTTTGGATTTTGGTAGATTGGATGGAAACTTGTTCTATGATATTTTCATGGAAGACATGACAAAACAATGTGTAACATAAATGGAGCTAATGGCATTGCACAAAAGGCTTTTATGTACAAATTAAATTTAGTTGTTTAAAGGGGTGGTTCACCTTCAGGTTAACTTTTAGTATGTTATAGAATGACCAATTCTAAGCAACCTTTCAATTGGTCTTCATTATTTATTTTTTATAGTTTATAAATTATTTGTCTTCTTCTCCTGAATCTTTCTAGCTTTCAAAAGGGGGTCACTGACACCATCAAAAAAGAAATCCTCTCTGAAGCTGCACATTTATTGTTATTGCTACTTTTTATTATTTGTCTTTATTTCCTGACCCTCTCCTATTAATATTCCATATTCTCATTCAGATCAATGCATGGTTGCTAGGGTAAATTGGACCCTAGCAACCAGATTGCTGACACTGCAAACTGAAAAGCTGCTAAATAAAAAGCTAAATAACTCAAAAACCACAAATAATAAAAAATGAAAACCAATTACAAATTGTCTCAGAATACCACCCTCTACATCATACGAAAAGTCAACTCAAAGGTGAACAACCCCTTTAAAGCACAAGAAAGTTGGCCAACCCATCCCGTAATACAAAATAAGGTCCAAGCACACAGGAATAGGCTTCCTATTTTCCTTTTCTAGAGTACTACTTACATTAGGGGATAATGGCTACTGTGGGATCCTTCTCTCACTTAAAGGAAATCTTAACTAAAGAAGTAGGCTATGTAAGTATGTTTTGGGTTTCTAGACCAGCCCAAGGCAACAACAACCCTGTAGCAGTAAAGATCTGTGTCTCTGAAGATACTCCAGTAGCTCCCCATCTTCTTTTCTGTTGGTTCACTGTACCTGCTCTGTGCTGCTGTCACTTACTACTACTCATTTTCTGCTTTATAATTTGCAACAACCCCTAAGCTTAGTTTCTCAACAGCTGCTTAGAGCCCACTGAGCATGTGAGAGTCACAGACACTTTCCAAGATGGTGAACCCCTTTGACAAGTTTGAAGCCCTGGATCATTGCTGCTATTGACAAGCTGAAACTTTAGGATGGTGCAGTATATAACAAATGGTATTTTAAGCCATATTTACTATTATGGTTTCTCTTTTAAGCCTATAGACCTTCTGCAGCAGCTTTGAATCATACCAGGTGGTCAACAGAGTCTTTGGTACCTGTTGGCCAGTAGTGGCAACAGATCAAGTTGCCTTTCTCCTATCCAGGCATTTTTATTACTACATTTTTAGAGCATAAAATAAAGCCTCAAAACATTTGAACTTGTGCTTTTTAGGCAGAACTGGGGCGAGTTGCTTCTGCCTAATGAAAGTGCATCTTGTAGCTTGTAACTGCTTCTCTCCACCCTCCCCTTTGCTTTCCCACCCAAACACTGATTTGCTTAAACACCACCACCACTGCTTGCTAGCACCAATGACCCCACCTTCACTGCCTGGTCGCTAGGCTTGCCGGAACTATGGGTAGGCAGAAGAGGTTATGTGTGTGCTTTGTACGTCCATTCTCTTTCAGCTTATAACAAACACTGGAAAATTGTGCTCACCATTAATTTTTAAAAACATTAAGCAGGGGTGCAATGAGGTTGTGACCACAAAATTCTGATACAAGTTGAGTAGGACTGGCCAGATATGGGATGACTTTGATGTAGTTGGCCATCTTAAATATATTGCAATATATGGACAAACCCCCTTTTTTGTTTAAAGGGTAAGGCATTTTAGTAGCTTAAGGCAGGGCTCCCCAACCGCCAGGCCGAGTCTAACCTGAAATTAATGAGTCGGACCAAATTGAACACCGGTGCACTGAATTGGACCCCAACCCCCAATGACCCCCCGGTCCTTGAAAAAAGTTTTGCCTTGACACCGGTCCCTGGACCAAAAAAGGTTGGGGACCCCTGGCTTAAGGCACAAAATGTTTCATTGTCTTTAATAAACTGATAATGAGTTGAGTGCAGAGGACCTCTTGTATTTATCTTTCAGCCTACCCATATTCTGTGAGATAATGAAATAGGTCAGTGGATGGTACAGTGAGATAAAAATTGTACACTGGCTCCGCATGTCTTTTGCAAAAGTAAATAAATGGACACACGGCCATAAGTTAACATATGTAAGTTCTTGCATCTTATATATCAAACCAAAGTCTCCTCAAATGTATTGTTTACCATGGACAAATTATTCAATAAGATTGTTCACAGACAGCAGATTTAATTCACCCATGTATAGCCAACTTTACTCTTAGTCACATAAGGGTCCCCATCTACACCCACTGCTGTTAAAAAAAGGTACCTGGTTACTTTTCTCCATTCTCTTCATGAAGAAATAAGAAGCAGAGTTGACTGCTTGACTGCAGTCTTTGGCCAAGTCACAACTTGTTTTAAGGTCAATCTACGTGAGCAGATTCGGGGAGATTAGTCGTCCCAGCGACAAATCGCCTCTTCTTTGGGGTGACAATCTCCCCGGACTGTCTCCCTGCCCTCTGCCCGCTAAAATGAAAATCGCCTGCAGCGATTCACACGCAGACGTTCATTTTACGAAGTCGCCCGAAGTTTCCTTGTGAGGCAGCTTCGGAAAACTAAATGAAGAGGCGATTTGTTGGTGGGGTGACTAATCTCCATGAATCTGCTTGCGCAGACTGACCCTAAAACAGTTTGTGACTTTGCCAAAGACGGCAGTTAACCCTGCTTCTTATTTCTTCATGAAGAGAATGGAGAAAAGTAACCAGGTACCTTTTTTTTTAACCACCGTGGGTGTAGATGGGGACCCCTATGTGGGGGAACTAAGATTAACGTTGGCTATACACGGGCGGATTAAATCTGCGCTCTGTGAACAATCTTATTGTCTTAACAATCATTGAATAATTCGTCCATGGTAAACAATACATTTGAGGAGACTTTAGTTGTATCTTTGTCATATAAGCTGCAAGATCTAACATATGTAAACTGATGGCTGTGTGTCCATTTATTTACTTTTGCAAAAGACATACGCAGCCAGTGTACAATGATTATCTCACTGTACCATCCACTGACCAATTTCATCATCTCGCTGAATCTGGGTAGGCTGAAAGATAAATACAAGAGGCTGACCCTTAAGGTGGCCATACACGTAGAGGTGGGCGATATCGGGCTGATCCGATCGTGGGCCCTAGGGCCCAACGTTCGGATCAGTACGGGCGGTCGGATCGCGGGACCGCATCAATGAACAGATGCGGCCGCGATCCGATGGGATTTTTAATCCAGATATCGATTGGGAAAGCCCGTCGGAGGGCCCCCCACACGGGCAGATAAGCTGCCGACACGGTCTGTCGGCAGCTTTTATCTGCCCATGTATGGCCACCTTTAGGCTACCTGAGGCAATCCATGACCAGAGGCATGACACAGGAAACCAGGACTAGATTGGATATGTTTGCACATGTTGCTGTCTACTGACAACTACCAGAGAGCCTAAAATCATATATGGCATAGTTACACCACTGTGAAACTCTATAGAGTTAATTTACCATGGTTAGGTGTACAAGTGCTGTTTAGCTAAGAGATACAAATTGCACCTTTAGGCAGTAAACACATATGTCACTGTCCATAACAGTGCTGCTATAGGTGCAAGTCATGGGGCTGAGAGGCACAAAAACTACCCAAACAGGGCGCAACTGCTCCTCCTGGTGCAACTTGAATGATGCACAAGGTAGGCTTGTGCCAGGGGGTGCCTACCTCCCCATCAAATGCCACCCCTGTAGTTTGAACAAATTCTACTACAGTCAAAGAAGCAGTTCACCTTGAAATGATCTTTTTAGCATAATAAAGACAGATCCTCAGTTTGGAAGTGAAACTTGTAACCTCCTCAGGATTAATGAGGGTTTTGGTTCAGATATAATTTTGGATTTTAGGCTTGAAAGAGGCAGAATAGAAAGCCAGCTAATTCAAAAACAAGAAAAAATGAAGACCGATTGCAAATTATCTTGGGAAATAATGGTCTAAAATAACTTTTAGCTAATATTTGAATAAACTACCCCTGTAACACCACACTCAGAGCTCCCACAGAGTGCATGTGTGTTTAACGTTCATGGAAAGAGAAGTTTCCTGTTATTTCCTGTCACCAGTTTTTGGTCTTTTCAACTGGTGGTGGTGCTGTTCTATTGTGCTCTGTGGAAGGGGAGGGCCACCACCAGAAAGTGAAAAATAGTACTACAAGCCATAAATGCTGTTTAAAAAAAATAATTATTATGTTTTATACAATATTGCCACTTACTGCAAGTTTCCATATAAAATCATCTCCCAGAAATGGCACACATTCCCCAAACAACTAGTATAATGCACTTTGTTGTTTTTTTATCATTTGCCTGTTTGTGATCTTGCCCCTTGCTATTTAACTCTGTGTATGTGTTGCCATATATACTGGTCTACAATTCCTAATATATACTATGTGCTGTATGAAATATGAATGATTTGTGCTCTATTAGGAAGCAACACAATCATTTACAAATGCATATAAAGTCAGGGCAGTGTATTATGTTCAAGGGCAGATACAAAGAGCATACAACATTTATGGGCACTGGGAAATTGAGTGCATTATACTCAGACAAGTGGATCTGATGAAAAAAGTAGATTCTGGTTCTGTTCATAGCCCATCCATTCACTAATTGACTTTCTTGTCTGGTCACATTGATTGCAATCATCTGGGACTGCCATATTTGTCAAACATTATAAAGATTGGTATAAAATGCCAGTAGCTGTACAGGTATCGGATCCCTTATCCGGAACGCGCAGAATTACGGAATGGCCGTTTCCCATAGACTCCGTTATAATGAAATAATCCAATTTTTTAAAAAGTATTTCCTTTTGCTCTGTAATAATAAAACAGTAGCTTGTACTTCATCCCAACTAAGATATAATGAATCCTTATTGGAAGCAAAACCAGCCTATTGGGTTTATTAAATGTTTACATGATTTTCTAGTAGACTTTTCTCCAAAAGTAAAGACCAAAATCATAGTTAAAAAGTCAAATAATTTATTAGCCGTGTAATGTAAGAACGGTCCGCACACACAGTTGTTAGCAGTTGGGGAATATGCCCCTTTTATTTATACTACCAACATATCAACGTTTTGGGGGGTACAAACTCCATTCATCCTGATGAAAGGAGGTTGTACCCCCTGAAACGTTGATATGTTGGTAGTATAAATAAAAGGGGCATATTCCCCAACTGCAAACAACTGTGTGTGCGGACCGTTCTTACATTACACGGTTGCTAGGGGACCCGGCCGGGTCGACGGCAAACCAGCACCACTACTGCAGGACTGTGAAAAGGAGGTGTGCGGCGGAGAAAATACGTACATAATTTATTAGGACATACAGGAAACTGCCTAACGAGTTAAGTACTGGGGCACTTACTCATGAACCTCCTAACATGTTTCGTGCGTACTGGGGCACTAACTCATAGGCTAAGCTTATGAGTAAGTGCCCCAGTAGGCATGAAATGCATTACCTGGTTTGCTGTAAGTCCTAATAAATGATTTGACTTTTTAACTATAATTTTGGTCTTTACTTTTGGAGAAAACTCACATTTTTTTGCTATTGCCATATTTGTTCTCAAAGATTCTTTATAGCTCATGAGTCATAAAGAACAAACCCTTAAATGTCCTCGTTTTAATATTTGGCTGATTCACCTGGCAGACTAGGGGTATATCCTTCAGATGTATGGACTGTTATCAAAATTCAAGCACTAGGTGGCATGTTTAATTCACTGATATGTCTAACTTTACAAGGATCCGCCCCTCTTTCCAAGCCTGCATCCCACGTCCTACAGCCCACATCCCATCCCAGTCAGCCTGTCATGGTCCTTCACAGGTCTGTTAATCAGTTGGCTTCTGCTACATTGTTTCATAAGCTGGAACTACCACAGCAGAGAATAGAAAAAGATAGGCAGATACTACTTTTCAGGGCAGCCATTAGAAATCACGGGGCCCCGCACAACAACATCTTCAGGGCCCCCTGGGCCCCGCCCACTCTGACACCCAAGCCCCACCCCTGATCCCGCCTACTCCACATCAAAGTTAAAAGACCACACAGATATCAGCACTAAAAAAAGTAACCCCCCCACACATATTGATAGTCACGGCTCCCTTATAAGTAAAAAAAAAAAAATATTGGCACCAGGGCCCCCCTTAAAAGTTAAAAAAAAAATTGGGGCCCCAAAATATATTAAAAAAAAAAAAACATTGGCGCTAGGGCCCCCCTAATAAGTTTTTAAAAAAATGGGGCCCCAAAGAATATTTTTTTAATAACCATTGGCGCCAGGGCCCCCCTCACAAATTTAAAAAAAATTGGGGCCCAAAAGAATATTTTTTTAAAAACATTGGCGCCAGGGCTCCCGTTACAAATTAAAAAAAAAATTTGGGGCCCCAAAAAATATTTTTAAAAAAACATTGGCCCCAGGGCCCCCCTCACAATTTAAAAAAAAAATTGGGGCCCCAAAAAATATTTTTGAAAAAAACATTGGCGCCAGGGCCCCCCTTACAAGTTAAAAAAAATGGGGCTCAAAAAATATTTTTTTAATATTGGTGCAGGGGCCTATAGAGTATTAAAATAAAACACTGGTGGGATGGGGATTAAAAAAAACCACATTGATGTCAGTGGAATTGAACTCGTGGCTTCAGGACTTTAGTTATAGCTGTTTTCATGACTTCGGTTCTTTTCGCCGCTTCAGAACATCAGTGTCGGCTCCTTTCGTGACTTCGGGTATTTTCGCCGCTTCAGGACTTCAGTGTCGGCTCCGGCTCCTTTCGGGACTTTCCACCTCTTCAAGACTTCGTATTTGTTCGGCACTTCCGCATTCTGCATTTTGACTTCGCGACGAGCGGAAACTTATGCACTCGTAAGGGGGGCCCAGCTTTTTTTAATGTTGTAGCGCTGCCGGGCCCCCCTTCAGCCCCGGGACACTTGTCCCCCCTGATGGCGGCCCTGCTACTTTTAATAGCAATTACATTTACAAAGTAAAAATATGCAATCCATGTATAGTGGAAAGTTGCTTAGAAATATGATTTGTGCTTTTAAACAAAATGTGATTTGGGCTTACATTCACATTCTTCAATTCAAGCTTGATAAACTGCCCGAAACGTTGCCTTTATTGTATGATGTGGGCTGAATAAATTATGCACTTGAGCACTTTTTGCAACTTTAAACAGTGTGCTGCTGGTGAATTTTTGGATGTATGGATGTGACCCTAGGACAGGATTGGGTCTTTCCGGTTCAGCACCTGGCACAACATAATTGTGATTGAGTATCCCTTTAACTATAACATACTGCTGACCGTGGCTTGCAGTAGTATGTAGAATCTCTATGATTACATGTATATGCACACAATACGCATCAGACTTTTAAACATGTGAAATAACACTGGGTTTTTTAAGCGGTAATCATGGTCCAATTAATACATGCTTGGTTTGTGTTTGCTGGTTGGACTCTCCCCTTTCTGCAGGCTTGAGGCAGAGCTCCTGGACTACCGATTGGAAGTGGTGAGTGACCTGTCTTAATAATTATATTTGCTGTGTTTGGGCAAGGGGTTGAAAATTGGTGAATGCAAAGAGGTTTGAGTGCTTTCTTTCAAGTTGACTATTGAGGCCTGAATTTGAAAATGTAAATAATGTCCATGTTGGAAGCGCCCCAATAAGGCAACATTACTTTGGGGTTTCTATCCCCTTTAATGCATTAAAGGAAACCCTCCTGAAAATGATCAAAACAACTCACAAAATGTAAATGTTTGTGTATAACCGCAGAGGGGGTTGTGAACACAAAGACAAACCAGATGTCATTACTCTACACACAGCTATATTTGTGATGGCTTCCAGATGATGCAAAACCGTTGGCCGCAGAAGAGGATGGGTTGGCATGTCATGACGTGACTGGGAGCACTTATTCCTTTAATACTTCCTGCCAGTTAAATATGGCAACATTTAAAGACTGAATCGCTGTTAGTTAACAAGCATGGTATTTAAAGGGTATATTTGTCTAAAATTATATAATATTTTATAAAATCCTCAGTGGTCCAGTCCCCACTCTGGCGCTAGTGGAAGGTGGCAAATGACAAAACCTTGGATCTGCATTAAACCACAGCGTTAACTGCCTCATTCCATATAAGAAAATGGGCGCAATTCAGGCCACATATCTAGTGTGCTTTCACATCTCAAATATACATTGATATGTACTGTTTTCTTTAAGCCCCACCCATTTCCAGGACAGCTAATTAGGACATTATGGGTGGTTATTTATCCTGTAACTGCCATGACCAGTTCCACCCCCACAATACTATGGTGCAAAGCCAATGTGACATCACATAGTAACCAGGATTGCTAGAAAGGTGGTGGTGGAGCAGGGGTGACTGCATCAGGTCCACTGTGTTGGCCACAGTAGAGAAGATTTTGTTGTGGGCAACAAATCTCCCCAAGTGCCATGGCCTTTAGATCCACTTATTTAATGAGGTTGCCATCATAGTGTTGGCCTGTTCATACTGGGGCCTTAAGAACGTCCTTTTATGATGATATCAGCTTGCCCATTCATTGGTATTTTCAAACCACCCTGATATTTGTCTGGACATCTCCAGACCAAGTCAGCAGCTTACACAGGCCTATGTATGGACAGCTTAAGGGGCTTTTGACCTGAGCAGCGAGTATGTTGTGGTGTATGGGGGGAGGGGGGGCTGTGATAATCATGCAATGCCCCTGCCCTTCTTTGTTTACATACTGTTGTAATACACAAAATGTTATTTGTTTAGTGGGAACAAAATCAATCACCCACCCACACTAATTAAGTCAATTGCATCCAGAATGTTCCACCTGTGCTGTCAGAGTGAAAGGAGACTGGTTGGTGAATTCTTTAGTTGTATTTTTTACTAACTCCCCCCTGCCAGTGATAGAGAAAGGAAGACAATAGATATGATCCCACACACACATTACTTACATATTGTATAAGGCTATGCACCAGAATCCTGTCTGGCACAGGTCCCATGAACAGGACAGCAGATGGCCAAGCTTCTAAACAAGATTTACTCACATGAGTGGGGAACGCAGTATTATGGGGATGTTTGGGGGATGTTTCCAAAGTAGATAGCAGCACTCCCATGTAACAATAAAATCGCCTTTATTCAAGATATTCATCTGGCACAGCAACCTTTCGGACCACCTGGTCCTTTTTCAAGCTGACAAAGTTTGGGGGATGCTAAACTGCTGACACTCCCGATGCTATGAATTAAAAATCCCAGCACTGTGTGAAAAGGCTGGAATTCTGAAAAAGGTATTTCGCAACCAATAGAAGATCTTAGACCACTAAATGATCTGTCATAAAGATACCTAGATTCCCAGATATGATCTATGCCTCTGAGACAGCATGCTCTGTGATACAGATAAAAATACATACATTTTAGGGGTGTATGCTATCGTTCAGTGGGAACTGTGCACAGGTCCAACACTTCACATTAATTAGAAATTACAAACATGCACAGTATCTCAATAAAAACATGTATTAGTGCAATACAACCATTTCCACATTAGTGGAACCTTACAAGTCTCTGATGAAGCACCCAATAGCGCGAAACATGTCATGAGGGAGTGGCTTTAACATAAGGTAGGCAGACTGGGGGGAGACACTGCATTGTGGTGTGTTGTGTTAAAATGCCACGCAAGGCTCCACTAATGTGAATTGTATAACGGTTGTATTGCTCTAATAAATGTTTTAAGTGAGGCAGGACTGCTGCTTACAACGGTTAACAGATCAAAGTCACTTATAAAAAACATCAATTCCCCTTATTAACACTAATTTCTTTGAATCTCAAAATTCTCTTAGCTATCAAATCAATGGATCCTTCCTCCCATCCCAATGTTTTGCTGCACCTCTTTAACCATAAAAAGTATCTAATGACTGAGAAAATAATGAAAAGTATCTTTGTCTCACAATGCCATAGACTCTCTCCTCATAAGTGTTTCTACAGAACTTTTTTATTCCTAAAATAGTCAACACTTGTTCATAAAGGGCCTTTGAGACCGAACACTCCAATAAAATATCTACTGTTTCCTCCTCTCCAAGGTCTCAAGAGCAGAATCTTTTTACAACACTTAAATTCCCCCTCACAAATAATTTCACCTGAAAGACCATCCATCGCATTTTTTCCCCCAGAGCCTTTTGTCATTCCTGAACTTAACACATTCCCTCTTATCCTCCAAAGGGCAATCTTTCAGACTTAATAAGGTGCCATAAAAAGAACTGGTCACCTGATCATACAACTGTTTTCTTGATAAAGTCTCTATCTCACTAAACCTTAATTTTCATTTCCTTTCACTCTACTGCCCTCCATCCAGTCTTAAAAGGGGAATTCAACCCCTCCGGCGCTAAAAGTTCACGAAGTTCAATCGGCGAACTTCGTGAACTTTGGGTGCATGCACAATGGTACCAACCGGCAAATGCATCCTACTGCGCATGCTCCGCCAAGCGCCGACAGATCCAGGAAGAAGACATTGCTGGAGAAGATGGCGCCCGTTAACCTGCCTGGATGGGACCTGCACGGAGGGGTGAGTAGTGACTTTGGGGCATTTGCTCAGGGGAAGTGGTAGGTTGGGGGGGAGGGGGTAGGGGTTTAGCTCGGGAGGGGTTGAATTCCCCTTTAATAAAAGGTGAAACCCAGCATCTGAAACAGTTTTCCCACAGAGAAGTCATCCATTGACCCAGATTTCCAAAATTAAATTTATGGAAACTGGTGCCAAAGAAGGTGATTGGACAAACCATCCCTAGACCCCCTCCGTTCTCTTTAAGAACTTTATCCTTCTTTTTAACGGGTTCAATCTGCTCCCCAGTGAGAATCAGATAGGATCAAAAAATGTAATAAAGATAGCTAGAATCTCAGCCGTAAAGCAGTTCAGGACTGCTGCTCTGAGAGAGAAGGGAACTAGATAACCATTTTATTAAACTAACAAATATAATAATTTATAGAGTTAAATATTTTTCAATTGAACAAACACTATACATTGTGGCACAGATATAACACATCTTTTATGTGTGTAGTATCTGTTAAATGCAGCCTTACCAACTATTAGTCCAATTTCACTGGTGAGTAACCTGTCTGAGCTGCACATAATAATAATAATAAAATGCCACCAAAGAACCAACCATAGCCATGGAATACTATAAATGCTTTGTTTATGCTACATGTCTAGTATCCCATAGCAACCAATTACACGCTTGCTTTCAAACAAGTCACCAGTAAAACGCTACCTGCTTCCTATAGTAAACCCCCACATAATAATAATAATATAATAATAATATGCCACCAATGAAGCAACTGCAGATATTGGGGTCCGTTTATGAAAGTGCGGTAACAATTTGCGCACAAAATATATAAAAATGTAATGCAGAATATGTTTTTGCGAGTTTATTAACCTGCTTTAAATATAAATTTTCTTGCGCAAGAATGTGTTTGCCAGTTATCGCATCTGTTGAAAATAATGCTACGTACACATTAACGCCTGGTTTACTAAACAGCCGAATGCGTAAAAGACAAAATTAACGCCAGAATAGTCACAACATTTTACCGCCATCTATATAGTGGCGTTAACTTATTTTTTTGGCCAGAAAATTCTCAATGGGAGATTCATTCTCATTAAACAGTACTTTCAAATGATACAAAGAGATAACTGGTATGATTTCTTGTTCATAGTATTCTATTGGCAGAAGTGTGTGTGCGTGGATGGATGAATTATTGGTTTAAAAGATGCATACATGATTGATTGTCACTCTGGTAATGTTGTTGTATGGTATAATCATCAGTCAATAAAGTTTTTTAAAGAGTTTTGAAGATGCATTTCTGACCATAAATGTCACAGTAAAAATTGCCATTATAACCACCATAAAACAAGACTATTTTATAGCATAAATATTTGCAAACGTAATTTGTCGCCAGAAAATTCGCTAAAATTACTGCTAACGTAAGCTGGTTCACTAACGTAGTTACCGCAGGCGATCGCAATGACTTTTGAGCGTATCGCTGTTTAGTAAACTTAGTCGCTGAGAACATTCTGAAGGAAAAATATTCTCAGCGATAACATGCGGAAACTTATAGTCAAATTTACTGCGCTTTAGTAAACGGTCACCATAGAATACTATAAATTCTTGGTTTGTGCTACAAGTCTAGTGTCCCATAGCAACCAATCACAAGGCAGCTTGCAAACAAGTCACCAGTAAAAAACTGCTAATGTGTTGGTTGCTATGCGTTACTAGACCTCGTGCTATGAAACTCTCAAAGACCAGTTGTTTAAAAAAAAACAAAAAAAACTCCTTGAAATAAATGAAAAGTATGTATAGGTTATATTCTCGCCTGCTAAGAGGTTTGTTGCAGATGCCAGTTCCGCTCTGTGTACTGGTGACAGAAAGCCATTCTCATAAAGAAAAGGGGACCCTGGAATCCCCCCCAAAAAAAGCCCACACCACCCCGCAACGGCTGCCCCTCCCTGTGCCTCACCTGCCCTGTCCGCTCCACCTTCCCACCCCCTCGCCCATCCCTGGATACGCCCCTCCCCCTCCCAGGCCGGGGAGGAAATGATGTGCTAACGCCGCTTCATTCCAGCTCCAGACACCCATTGGAGGAACCCGGGCAGCCAGCCACTTCCTCCCGCAGTAGCAGCCGCGGACTCAGGGATTTTCAGTCGCCAGCGATTCCTCCAGCAGAACTTTGTTTGCTCCCTCGCGCTGCATCGACCTCTGCTTCTGTCGCACTGTGATCGGAACTGTCCCCCGGTGCGGGGAAGGGGGAGGTGCGCGCTACTTGGGTGCAGGGGGGAGGTGTCCTGCCTGGAAGATGAGGCAGCCTGCTGGGGAGAGAAGTCTCCTGCCCTGCGGAATGGCTCGCTGATTGTACCTATGATCTATGGCTGCTTTGTCACAACATTAGGTCCTTGTCTCGGCCCGACCCTCTACTGAAACCGCATTCGCCGCAGAGCACTAATCCGACCCCGGCTGAAGTAGGTAAGACCCATCTATTACATGGGGTAACATTTAACTGTAGAAAGAGGTAGTGGGACAGAGCCAGAGGGAGAGCCCAGTAGCTGCAGAACCTCTTAGAACAGCTTGTCTGGGTCTAATTCTATTTGCACTTTTTTTGTACATTAGGAGACTGACAGTTCAGCTATTCCAGTATGTTCTGCAGCAGTGAGGTTGTTCCTGGTGCTGATAGTGTGCATGGTGCCAGCTCTAGGGAAAGCCTGGTTATTCCCATGTTCTTTGAATTGCTGTGCAGCTGTTGCAGAACTACAGCTCACTCCCTAGTTTTTTTTTTAGTATTGTTCAAGTGGACCTGGGTGTGAAAATGAGGGGGACAGTTTCTGCCCCTGGCCTTACTGTTTGTGGGGCCCAGATGTGGAATAATAAAGATTCTCATTAGGGCCCCAGATATTTGGGATTGGAGCTGTCCAACCTGCAGCTTTCAGTGGCCCCTTCTGTTGTATTTGTTTGTGGGACCTGACACTGCTTCCAAGTGTCCTATCGTTTTGAGATTCCTTTATGGAATTTAATTTGGAAAAAGGCTCCTCTCTCCCTGGCTGTGAAATAAGAGACCCCTTGACTTTTTAGCTCTCCCTGTCTTATTATGACGGCAAGGGGGAGACTTGACCCCTCTCCTCTTGGACTTATGGGAATAGAGGAGAGAGACTTTTTTCCTGGTTATAAGGACATAGCCTGAAGGTTGTCCGGCTGGGATCTCCCATTAGATTTATTTTGGGAAAGAGGAGCCTGGACATGGGATGTGCCCCTCTATAAAATTTATTTCAGGAATTGCAGATCGCTTGTCCCTGCATGTGAGCTCCTGGGGCTATTCTCCCAGAGTATGTGACTGTAAGTGGGTGCTGGCTTGGGGGGAGACAAGACACTGCAAATTGTCTAAGCACAAAAAAGCCCATGCGCAATGTGTAATGCTATGCAAACATATTGTGGGAATGCAGCCAGCTCTCCTCTCGGGAATTCTCTGTCTGTGTGCTCCCAGCTATGTTTATCTGTGTGGGTGGATGGAGCTCTATGAACCGGGCAAACACATTTATGTGGCTGGCTTTTTAAAGAGCCGGGAAGCCTTTTTTAAATAAACATAATAATCAGTAAGGTTTGACCCCCTCCTTTTTCCAACGTGTGAGTGAAATCTCATTCTTCCAAAACCCCATTATATTATTCTTTTGCCCATTTTTATGAATTTCCATGAAGCAAATCTGTTTTAATAAGAGTGGAATGTGCGTTTCATCTCATGATGGCCACAGGCAATTTGAACTATGGTGGATGCCAACTTTTCAAATTACACTCATTTACCCTTTTAGATCTGTGGGGAGAGAGCTGCTCAAACACATGCCGGCGGTGCCAGCCTTCCCATATAATGCCAGAGGCTGCTGCGAGTACACTGGCATTTAATATTTAAGGGCTTGCATTACCCCATACCTCCAATAAGGTTTACGCATAAGAAATGGTTGTCTTGGCAAGTGCAAACCACCTGGGTTGGCAAATTGCATTTGAAGATTTGCTGGTTTCTGATTTCAGGTGCCAAGTGGTTGAGTAACCCCCTAGTGCAATTAATTCCCCCTCTAGCTTTGGACAATGCACTTTAGCAGCATGGCTTCCCTTTCCAATTGCATCATTGTATTTGCTGCTGTTCTCTTGTATATTGTTTATTAGCAGGGAAGGTGCCTGGGAAGGGCTCCCTTTTGCAGAGTTGATCAGGGCTTTAAAGGGTTCCTTTGTCATGCAGAATGGCCTGTGAACGTGACTCGCACTTTCTTGTCTCACTTGAGCTCAGACATGCAGGGAGATAAGCAGCACAATAGACAGTGTGTCTGGGGCTTCGCTCTTTCTGCTTTCAACTCCACACAAACCAGTTTCAAACTGGTACATTAATTGATTTCACATAAAACTTTGGCACACACACTGGCCATTGTTAATTGGACAGTCTAGTCCAGAGAACATTGCTGCTAGGTGACCAGCCATCAAATTTATTTCCTTTTCTTATTTACTATAATTATTGGCAAAGTCTGCCAGCTACAAGTCACTGCTACTAGTCTCCCTTCTACTGGCTATATCCACAGATATAAAGGGAGGAGGCCAAAGTTCATTAGTGTTTGGGCAGAAGCCCAGGACACACAAGGAAGCTTCTTTACTGGTTGTTTTCCAGAAATGATGCTGTCCCATGTTGCCTGCAGATTGGCAATCAGAAAACATGCTCATGTGCCCTAAATGCCAGTTTTGCATAGATTTTGGAGCTGCTGTGTCATTCTGGTTTGCCTTAAAAAATCCATTGGATTAGGGGGTTCTAGGAGGTATAGGCAACTGATATGTAGTTTCAATGAATATATATGAAGCGTATTTACAAAAAAAATATTTTGTTGTGAGACCTACTAGTTTAATCCTAATCTGACTGATGTTTTAGCTGCACGTTGTAACAAATAGTTGGTCTCCAGCAGCTAACTTGCTGCTGTGCTTAATTTTCCCTAGCAACCAGTCTGGTCTGAATGACAGACTTGAATATGAATAGGAGAGGCTGTAATAGAAAGAAAAGTCATATTTTGCCACAAAATTAAAAATGTGGCATCACAGAGCAATGGGATTTTGGTCAGTGACCACATTTGAAAGCTAGTAAAAGGCAGAAGAAGAAGGCATATCATTTAAAAACTCTAAAAATATATATTAAGACCAATTAAATGTTTGCTTAGCGTAGCATACTGAAAGTTGCCATATTTATTGATCATGCATGAAAAATGGGAACTTTTATGTTCTGGAAGAAAAAAAACAAATCTTCACTAATCATTTGCAAGCTAATTTATGGAACACTGCAATAACCATTTTAGTCAAAGTAATGAAGTGTGTGTCATTCACTCTTGCATATTACCATCGCATTTAAACGGTTACAAATGATGGGAAATTGGAAAGTTTTTTTTATTTTCAGGAGAAGCCTGTTAGTGTTTATAATTGTGCTACAGCTGTCACGTTGTTGCCACTTAAGAATGGTTACACATGTAAGACTGAATGAGATAAATGGAACCCATTGTCGTGCCACAGCAGAGACTACATCGCCTATAATGTGTTTACCCAGACAGAGAGATAAATTAGGACTGTCCATAGGCATTCCCTCTGCTTGCCTTTCCTATAATACCTATTGGTATGAAATCTATTCCCTGTAATGCATAGAAAGCTATGTAAACCCATTATCTGAAGTAATAAGACATTGTATGGGATGTTAACTAAGATAGTAGTTGCCCAAGTTATTGGTCACCCAGTAAGGGCAGAGACACGGTCAAAATGGAAGAGATTAGTCGCCCAACATGCAAATCTCCCTGAATTGCCTTCCCTACCAGCCAGACTGTAAGTGCTAGACTACACGGGAAGATTCAGGGAGATTAGTCGACTGGCGACTAATCGCTGCTTCTTTGGGGCGACTAATCTCCCTACGCTAAACTGTAAAGTCGCCTGTGCCTATTCACATGCGGCATTGTGTTTTCTTAAGTCGCTGAATATTGCCTTGTCGCCAGCCGACTAATCTCCCTGAATCTTCCTGTGTGGTCTAGCCCTAAATCGACAGTGGGATGGCACTCAGAGTGCTTTGATTTCCGAAGTCGCCCGAAATTTCCTAGTGAGGTGACTTTGGAAAACAAATTACTCCAAGTGCCATCCCACTGGCGATTTACATTCTAGTTCGGGGAAATTAGTTGCCCCGAAGAAGACTAGATTTGTCGCCGGGCGGCTAATCTCCCCGAATCTGACCATGTGTCTCTGCCCTCAGAAGAAAGGTAGATAGAGGTTGTTTGGTGAGACCAATCATTGCATATTATCACTATGCAAATGAATTTGTTATTTTAACAATTTGTTTTAGTATTTACATTTCTTTATTAGTAGTTAGCAGGGGAATAGTGGTTTTCTTGCCCTCTCTGCTTAGCCCTAAAACAGCCATTTACATAGGAAACAGGATTTAGCCTTTTTTCAATTAATCCCAATCTACAAGTGTTAAAGGGATTGCCATATGGGATCTGGCTACTCTATCAATTTCTAATGAATAGTGAATGGGCCTTGATGGATCCAATCTACATCCCCTGCACAGGAATGCAATCCTTTACGTTCTAAATAACACATACATTATAAATAACAAAATATATCTAAATGACAATTGTTGATTTAATTAAGTCTACAATTATTTGTATACATAGAACTGTACTTCTGTTTGTTTTCCTTATAGAGCTGCCATAGTTGTATACCTTATAGAGATTCACCATAGACTGCTGTAGAATCGTAAGGGTGACTTTTGACGTGCAAAAAGGTTGTATCTTCCTTGAGAATGATAGTGAGTTCTGTTCTGATATATATATATATAGCCAATTTTTAGGCCTGTTTTATTGGCTGCTAACTGTTTCTTAGTTCTCCTTATGCTGTTCTTTGTTTCCCAGTCGAACATAAGAAGAAATACATATGAGCAGTTATTATGAACAACATAGTTGTACAGGGTGTTGCCTAAAAACACCCTGTAACTCAGACATGCAAGCATTTACTGGAGAGGATCTATCTGATTTAGTCTATGGACGTTGTACAGATACTGTTTTATAAATAAAGTAGAATTAATAAGTGGTGAAACTCGTTATTTATGCATGTGCCAAAATTTATATGTGCGACACTAGGATATTCTAAAAGTCTCACATTTAAGGAAAAGTGCAAAAAAGCTGCGAATGAACTTAAAAACATGCATAAAACAAATTAAAAGCTGAAATGATTTATTAATATTTGTAAGCGCTGTGGAGAAGGCAAGATATTCATCTGCATCTCTCCATTCTGATTTAAGGACTAGAAGGAAAAAGTAGATGCTAGAAGAAAAACAAGTTTTCTGGCAAGAATCTGGCTGGGAGATAAGTTTGTTAAATGATTCGGTTGGCCATTCGGTTATATGACCTTTTTTCCTTGACTGGTTTAATTATCCTTTTGTATTTAGGAATATACAGTATTGAAGGATATGAAGGATGAAGGACATGCTGATGAGAATGCTCCAACGAGGCTGAGGGGGCATATGTTTTGCACTATGGGGTATATATGCAATAATGTGAAATGTGTCAGACTTGAGTAAAAAAAAAAAAAATATATATATATATATATATTTAGGTTGAGCTCCACATACATTTCGGCAGACATAATTACACCAATTGATCACGGATTCAAATAAGTTTTTCTTGCCAAAAGTCATTTTGCCAGGTCCAGGTTGACAAGTTACCATTATAAAGATCAAGCAGACACTTTAGCATGTTACCCAAGTTTATTCTAATATCCCATGAATTTTTTATGTTTTATGGATTTCACCATCATATATTTCCCAAGTATATACGCCAGGAAAATTTCAGCACATTCCACTGGCACTGGTGTCCGTATGACTTTGAGAAAATACACCTGAGGCGAATGAGGCAAACCATGGCAGAATTAGATCACATTTTAATAAATATGCCACTATATGTGAGAATATTCCGCTAGAGGCTTAATATTTTGTTTTGCATAGTGTTTGAGATTGGAAAAAGGTGCAGCCAATTCAGCAGTTCACTCAAATATTTTTTTTTTGGTCATTTGTATTTCCAGTTTCCAATGTTTTATTAGAGAGAGAGAGAGAGATGGATGTTGACTGCCCTACATATAGAAGTATTAATACATATATATATCGGCAGAATGTATTTGTCCCACTAAACTAAAGTTGTCTGGGGGGCACTTGGACGGAAGCAGTACTTATTCTTCTAATTCTCTGATATTTGCAACCTGTAATGGCAAGTGGATTTGTCAACTTGCGAGTCTCAACAATGGCTCAGAGCAGGAGAGGGGCGTGTGCCTTCCTATTCACTTAAAATACTTCCTGCCCAATGTTCTTTATTCGGCTACTGTATGAGTCATCAGATTTTTTAATGGTTTTTTAAAATATTTAATTACCTTTGTAATCCAATTTTAGTGGGTGGTTACTTTTTTAATTAATGTAATGCATTGTTCTAATGAGGATTTTGAGGTTTTAAAGGACCAGTAACATCAAAAATGTTTACCAAAAAATTAGTTGGAATACAACAAAAAAAAAAAACCCACCAAGACAAATTAAAATTTCAAAGCCTTTATTGAGAAATAACTTACAAAAACTCTGCTTCCCCTCCTCTTCAGAAAAGGCGGCAGGGCGACCAGCCATCCTGCGGTGCTCGATTTCTCCTCCCTGGCTATTCATCATGTCCTCTGCTCCGAGCTCCTTCTCCAGCATTTGGAAGGCTCCCCGTGAGGTGCAGGAAGGAAGAGAATGGCAGCGGGTCTGGTGCCTTTTCTACTTTTAGTTTGCTAGTATTCTGGCAAGATCATTTCCAACAGCTATTTCCCTTCACTGTTCTAATTAAGGGAAATGGCTAATAGCGTTGCATGCAGAGTACAAGTGCAATGAAGAGAAAGCTGTTGGAACAGAAACACTGGAAAGGTAGAATGTGACCCTCAGAAGCCAATGCCTGCAAGCCTTTTTCTCTCGCTGTCTTGAATCCGTGTGCCCAGCTTAAAGCATGGACACTATCCACTAGCTCAGACTGGTGACAGAAGAACAGACTTATCCCCACGGGCACAGCTAGATCTGTTCCATCAGCTATGAAGGGAAAGAGCTGTTGGAACGGATCTTGCCAGAATAGGAGCAAACGGAAGAAGATCCGCTAGCAATTAGTAAACGCACCGGACCCGTCATCCTATTCCTTCCTGCACCCCATGAGTGGCATGCAGACATCGCCTTCCTGCTGCTGGAGAAGGAGATCGGAGCACGTTGAATAGCCAGAGAGGAGAACTCGAGCATCGCAGGATGGATGGTCGCCCTGTAGCCTTTTCTGAGGAGGAAGGGAAGTGGAGTTATTTCTCAATAAAGGCTTTGTTATTTTAATTTGTCTTGGTGTTTTTTTTTCCCGTTGTATTCTAATGATTTTTTTTGGGAAAACTTTTGATGTTACTGGTCCTTTAAACGTAAAATATTTACATGTTTTGACCAGCCTTTAGTGGAAATTGCTCAAAGCAGGCGTCACTCTGTGTAATTTTGTACCATTTTCTCTGTGGAGGTGGTACCAGTAATGTATTTACTAGCATTACTTGCATTTACTTGGTTGTCTGTGAGTTTACACATACTTCTTGGGTAATGTAATAAAAGGTGCAACGGTAACCTTTAGGAATTGATCAGCATTTAGAAAACATACTGATCTGATTGGTTGCAATGGGTTACTAGACCTTGCAAACCACTAACTGTACAAAGGGATTCCTTCACTGGCACAGTTCTAAACCTTAACCATGTTCTAGAGCTGTTTATGCTCTGTTTTATGATGTACTGTATGTTCAGCAGAAAGGAACCCTGAACTTGGCATAAATTCTCAGACAGTCTGATAGTGTGGTTGAAGTTAGCTAAACTCTTTGGCAGGGCCTGGACAATTGGGGCACGGGGCAGCCATCTCTTCTGTCTACCCCCAGACCAGACCCACCTTGTATTGAATGCGAGCGAATGGCGCTAGGCATCACCACGCATGTGTGAACTGCATTATCACGCATGTGTAAAAGCCCTCTGCATCACCGCACATGCGTGGTAGTGCGCCACTTCACTGTGCGTGCGTGATCAGTGAAGTGGGGGCGAGCTGGCCGACTGGGTTGGCTGCCTCTGCTCTTTGGCCATGGATAGCCAGTTTGAACTGTCAGTTAGTCTGCAACATTTTCACTGAGTCAACTGGGTACAGCTGGCCATAGATGCACAGATCTGATTTTCGGCCTGTGTGTGGAGTGTCCCGCATTTGTCGTGCCATGCCGATCGGTCGATTGGACAGGTTAAAAGATTTCTTTCAGCTGACGATGATATCTCTGCATGTATTGCCAATCTGATGATTTTCAGTGGGAGACTTAAACTTCGGTACGATTGTTAGAAAGTTATTTTACTACTTTATTTAAACTGATATGGCAGGTCGGGAGATAGGGACCTCCGATCGTTCGATGATTCATATGATCAGATCTTTGTGTCTATGGCCAGCTTAAAGGAAAACTATACCCCCAAAATGAATACTTGAGCAACAGATAGTTTATATCAAATTAAGTGACATATTAAAGAATCTTACCTACCTGGTATATATATTTAAGTAAATATTGTCCTTTTACATCTCTTGCCTTAAACCCCCATTTCATGATGGTCTGTGTGCTGCCTCAGAGATCACCTGACCAGAAATATTTCAACTCTAACTGTAACAGGAAGAAGTGTTGAAGCAAAAGACACAACTCTGTCTGCTAATTGGCTCGTGTGACCTAACTTTATAGTTTGTTTGGTATGTTTGTGTGCACCGTTGGATCCTAGGATCCCAGGAGGCTGTCCTAATTTTTTAAAATGGCAATTTTCTATTTATGATTACCCAATGGCACATGCTACTAAAAATTATATTATTATGAAAATGGTTTATTTACATGAAGCAGGGTTTTACATATGAGTTGTTTTAGGCAATATCTTTATATAGAGACCTTCATTGTTTGGGGGGTATAGTTTTCCTTTAAGGTCCAGCAATTCTACATTCTAGGGAATATTTATTAACTTGACTGGTGATTTTGCCCATAGCAACCAATCCAATTGCTTTCTGCTTCATTAAATGACTCTGGACCATGAACTTGTGCAGTAGATGGGCATCATGGGAGTATTGTTTTTCAGTTCTTCTAGATCAGCTGATCCAGTGATTGTTGTCTCTCTCCTTAGAACTAGTTTTCTTCTAAATGTTGAAGATCTTCGGTGGGACCCCATGCCCTGCCTTGGGTGCAGTAAAACCAGCAATTAAAAGGATTGAACCCACAACAGGAAAGGATGTGTGAAGCCATTGAGCTTGTAAATAAAAAAAAAAAAGAACTCTCCACAGAAACGTCAGCGTTTTGGAAATTTGCCTGGAAAGTACAACAAATGGAGTCTTGTTTGTCCCCCTCCTTTTTTATAAGGTAGAACAGGAGTTGAAGGTGTTTTGAAGTGTTGCATTCGAACAACTTTATTCAATTGCCAGAGTTGGGTACACTGGATGGCTAAGTGCTAGTTGTGTTTTATCGCGTCTGCCTCACACTGAAGAAGCCAAGACGTCTCGTTAGTCTTGCACTTTCATATTGGTGCCGAAGGGGAAGTTAATGGGGTCGCTTAATTCTTTAGAGGGTGTGAAAAGAGGTGGGCCTTGCATGAAGAATGACTATGAAGGAGTGCAGGAGAGGCACAATATGTGGGGAGATAAACACTTAAATGGCACTTATTAAAAGCTATGTTTTTAATTAGATGCACATAGCAAAACAAGCTGGGTACACGGAGAGAAAATAGTAAGGATTTCTGTTTTGTTTCAAATCATTATATTCAACTTCTCAATTTCTAAATAGGGCAAATAGTTATTTAAATAGCTCTAGGCTGTTCCCATATATTAAGCTGGCCATATTATTGACCTGTTTACAGAGACTTCCTGACTGCCTTCCTGTGCTGTACCTGGCCAAATATCAGCCATGTTTAAAAATACTGTTGACTAAGACTACAATGATGTGGTCTACTCTGGTGGACAGGCCCCTTATGCCCCCCTTGTTATTATTTGATCGAACAACTGGATCATTTTCATTTCCACCTTGTACTGGTACGGTTGTTTCTAAAGATGGACGGGCTGACTGCTGAAACACAAAGGTTTAAACATTTTCCAAACTTTCTGGAAAAAGTATTTGAACCTCTACACTAATGATTTCCCTACACTTGTGCTCATAAGTATATGCAAGTGGAGGTATGTGGCTATTACAGGCCCCATGATTAATGGGGGCCCATATATTTGCTCTGTAGTTTTGATGTTTCTGAAAGGGTTAACACGCCTGCCAAAGACCTGCGTACATTTACAGTTGCCAATTTGTTTTAACAGTTGCAGCAGAAAGCCATTTAATAGGGACGAAAGCAAAGAAAACACGGGAGCGTGCTTATTAAAACTGCATTAGTGGAAGAGTTTGCACTTGCGTTTTTAATTGTTTGTTTTATGATGGGAGGAAGGACAAGAAGGTTTTTGTTTTATATCAGGCACCTCAGTTCCTTTAAATATTGAATAACACATAGTCAGCAATTAATTGGCTTGTTTCACATGCATAAATATAACTACATAGATGCCTGACATTGGAATGGCAACAACCATATATTTTTTTTTTCAGCTAGCATGACCCTAATGTGTGACCTGTACAACAGGGATGCACCACTTCAATGCATAACCCCTCTATCAACATGAGCTCATCTAATAGGGCTTATGCTAATCATATTTTCAGCCTAGTATTTAAATTTAAAAAAATCTGTTTTCTTTTTTTTTATTATTTCTTTCACTTTCTCACTTCCTGTCCAACCTGGTTTTGCCGAGTCATCGTCTGAGTAGTAAAAAAAATTATCAGTCCATAGAAAAGTCTTCTATATAATGAGCTGCTCCTTATTTCAAAGGCTGCATATAAGGGAAATGTAGGGGTTTACTTCTACAGAGCTCCATTTGAACAAATCACCCAATGTGTTTTGTTGCTCGGGAGGCAGATTTTGTAGTTAGCATTGTCGAGAGATAACATGATTGACCAGACAGGAATTAAACAAATACACCTTGATGACGATGCCCCCATTCCCCTTTTGGTTGAGGGCTTGAGTTGGAGGTTACCACAGTTTTCTTTTAATTCTTAAAAAAAAAAAAAAAAAAA
>CM044447.1:67362030-67378899 GCA_024363595.1 Xenopus borealis | reverse complement strand
AAAAAAAAAAAAAAAAAAAAGGCAGAATATATGTTCAGCACAAGTGCTCTGAAGTATTCTTTCCAACCACCCCTAATTTACATTGTCATTGGTAACAAACAGTTTGTATTTACACTTAAGAGCACATCAGTGTAAAATATTTAGGGTTGCTTCAGTAAGTGGAGTCGTCTAGACAGCAAAGCGTTTTTGATACAAGAGCATGGGATGTTTGTTCAGGTGATTTTTCTTTTCCTCTTACAGTGTCATTATTTGCTTAAATGGAAACTAGACCAATAGAAGGTAGCGCTGCTGTTATTTTATCTGCCTGTCTGGGCCCTGGTTTCCTTTCTATTGATTCTCATGATCTGCGGTGTATGATAAAAAGCTTTACTGATCTGACACCGGAGACAGCTGTCTGTTTCAGCTCAACATATCTGCTCGAAGTAATGGCGCCTTCCTTTCCTCCTTCTCTCCTTACTAATCTATGGAGCACTACCTTGCTCACGTTTCACTTTTTTAAGGGACTTCTGCATAAAACAAAGCTGTTCCTAGTTTTATAATATGGTCCTGTTTGAAATGTAACCTCTGTCTCTGTCCACTGAATGTGTTCTTTAAAAGGATGGGGAAATAGGACAGAATAGCTCAATTTGTGCACCAGACATTACTTATGTGTTGGGAGCATTTATTCCTAAGGTTGGCCATACACAGGTTGATATAAGCTCCCCTTGCATGTGTGTTACCTGTTCGAATGGGCAGGTTAGAAAAATCTATAGGGCAAGGACTAAGTAGCTTATTCAGGTCCTCTCCTTATTGGACTGCATTGACCCAGGGGCCACATGATCGATCACATTTTGACTTAGACTGTGAATGAACCTGCAGGGCAAAGATTTACTAACAACAGATCTTTACATTTATCCATGTATGCCATTGGCAATCTTTTGTTTCCTATTCATTTCCAAAAGTAAGGGGATATAAAAAAAAACAAAAAAAAAAACAGGAAAAGTTTTGATTAAAATTCTAAACTGATGCAGGACTCCACCTTTCCAGCAAATCGATTGTCACCCAGAATTAAGGTTAAGGTCGCATGACATGGTTTTTATGTCAGTGAAAAAAAAAAAAAAAAAAAAAAAAAAAAAATATATATATATATATAAATCATCTGTTTAGCTGGTACACTCTTAACAATCCACAGCTGCCTATATACATATTCTATTATCTCCAAGCTATATAGAGACTAAATCACATCACTTTTCTAAGCAGCCATGCAGTGCGGTGTAGCCTTAGAAAATAACTGGTGGAATTGTCAGCCTTTTGCTTTTACTTAATCCAGATTTATTTAAGTGGAGATGGAAGAGGCACGGTGTGTGGGAATTGGAGTCTGCTTTAAGATAAGAGCAGAGTCTGCATGGCTGTCTCTCTCTCCTGACAAGAAACGCAGATAAAACCAGTTAATGGCGCTGGCTCTATCTGCACAGCCAATAAGACAATGCAGTGTTTATTAGATATGTCCCAGATTGGCAGTGCTTAGTGCCAACTGTGAGAGACAACAGCTGCAGGGAATGGACAGCGGATTTGGCTAAAAGCGCTATATGTTTATATCAATTGCTCTCCTTGCTTGAACTCTTGCTCTTCAGCCTGCACAATACAACCTCGGTGCAAAGCCGAGTAATTGTCCTTAGCAAGTTCCAAGTCATGTCAGTGCTTTGTGCAATGTGGGTGATGTTTGTCCCTTTTTTTTTTTTTTTGTTACTTTATTTCCCTACCCTTTTTATAAGGACAAGAACAATAGCCCCAAAATACCTTCCTATAGGCTTACATAAGAATTGCATTGTTCTGAAACTAGTAACTAAACAAAAATGCTTTCTTGTGCATTTTTGGGCGATTCAACTGTTTTGGATGCCATAATTCTAATATTAGTCTATAGGCAGGTATTTTCCGGTATTTTGTGAGGAGAGAGTGCATGCAGGTGACAGTGCTCTGTGTGACATTGTCCTAAAGGGATTTGCTTTCAGTTTCAGCCTTGCCCAAGTCTCCTTTGTTCTCGGTCTTTTTCCACAACCTTTTCTTGTAGCCCTAATACACATGATGGTTCCTTACTAGCAACTCAGTGGCCTAACAGGCATGGAGTCTAGTAGAGATGCCAGCTGTAAAGTCCTAGGATAGTGTTTTCCAAACTAAGGGGGCTGTACTGTGCTGGTGGGACCTGGATCATTGGCTATGGGGTATATTAGTCATGTGCCTGTAACCTTGTTATGATGCTCACCAAAGGTTCTCCGATCAGTGAGGGTTTCAACCAAAAAAGTCAAACAACTTGGGATGTGGGGGTTAGCCCATAGCCAATCTGATCTGGCAAAGCACATCCTTAGCAGGTGGAAGGCCAAACTCTGCACACAGCCTACCCAGCCCTTGACCTTGGCTTCTCCTGATTCCTCTAACGTTTGCCTGCTGTCAGCTTATTTATGTACAGAACTTGCATTTGGGCATGGGTATATAAAAATTGACAACTTACCGAGATCTTCATGAGAAGATTAAGGTTGGGTGTGGCACTAGACAACCACTGTCATGCAGGGCCTTTCCTTTAAAACATGCCACTGGCTCTCTCCCAGTGACTTAACTTAGTCTGCCTCTGTAGTCCGGTCCTCTCTTGGTTCCTAATAATTAGCTTTATACCACCCTAAAATGTCTCTAACTTATGCCTTTAACTTCAGAGGTATCAGCCTATCACTGTGAACCTGGTCAGATTTCAGCCTGAAAATCTGTACTTTTATTGGACCAAAACTTGCTCATTGTGGCGATGATATTGATAGTGCATGATATTTAAGCCTGTGGCATAAAGCGCAGGCGGTTTTGGTGTTTCTTGCTCTGGGAAAAATATTGGCATTGCAATCAAATAATGTAATAACGTGCACAATGAGTCGCTGCTAGTATCCTCCTCTCTGCTGAGGAATATGCTGGTATAATCTTGTTTTTTAGTTGCATGCAATCACACAGCCTTCTGGCACTCAGTCCCGCCTTGCATCTTGTATCCCTACTTTTTTTTATTGGTATTTTTGCCTGATTTATTTAAATGAGCAGCTGTGCGTTTGTTTCTGAGCCATGCTGTAATTTATTTTTTGATAAAAACGTGATATACAGTGATTAATAGTTATTTCCATTGAATGAGTTCCAATTCTGAGCAGAAAGTCAGAATGTTTCGTTGTATTGTTAAAAAAAAGTGTCGCTTCTCCTAGTCAATGGATGTGTGGCATTGCTTGTTCAGATGCCTGTTGTAAGTATCTCTATTGCAGTACTAAAAAAAAATTCCTTTGTAAGGGAAAATATAACTTACTTAACTGTTTAGCTCCATTTAATGGTTTCCTTCTTTCCCTTATATCATTAGGCTTGGCACCGGGTTAATGTATTAAGTCTAGTCTGGTCTAGTCGCCCATAGGAACCTATTAAATCTTTACTTTCATATATAAGGACATTTTCTTTTCTTGCTGTTTGGTTGCTGTGGATTCCTAGCCCTGTTTGCTGCTTTTATTACATTGCCAGTTTTGACACAGTCTTCAGTCAACCAACATGATGGGCCAGGCTGGTAAAATTGATGGCTGATCCCAATGTTATCAATAGGGAAAAAAGATAAATATATAGGAAGGCCGGTATTTTTTTCCAGGAAAGGTGGCAGCCCTAGATGGGCCAGATGTACAGTTTGTCAAAGGTTTATAAAGTACTAGTTGCAAATCATTCTTCCCTACATCTTTTAATTCATGTGTCATTTCCTCTTGCATTAAATGGAAACTAAAAAAAAAAAAAAGGAGAAAATATATTGCCCCACTGAAAAGCAAAGAGAGCTGGTGTACCCTTTTCATGCAACTGTTCAGTTTACATATGGACAGTAAGAACTCCGTACTGACCCCTTGTGAGTGACCAAAGGCTAGCCACCACAGATGTACAGTCTGCCATTTTTTTTAGCACTTTGAATGCTACTTCATACTCTCTTGGAATTGCCACTGGTCTCTGCACTTGAAACACAGAGGCCAGTCGCTCTCCCTGTGAATATAGTGCTTTTTGTGTTTGTCAGCCCTGTATTTGTGAGGGATAAGGTACTTTGTTGACCCCCCACCACCACCACTGACCCCTACCTGTATGAATGAAGTTTGTGGATTGTGTCGGATTGTCTGGTGCTACTGTACCTGCTGATGTGCATCCTTCTGCTACACTGTGGGGCACAGGGTACCCCTATATCCACCCTCAAAACTGCTCCGACTCCATTTGTAAAGCCCTTTGTCGGTTCACTACTGGAGTGTAGGTCAAATGTTTTGTTTTAAACTATATCTTCTTCCCAGCATCATTTTAAAGTAAGCTATTTAATAGTTGAAAGCTTTGGGATATTGGATAAATAAAGGTTGCCAGCCGTTCTTGAATCCGTTCCCAGGGATAAAAGATACTAATATGATCAATGAAGGAGTAGCCACACCGCTTAAATCGTTCATCTGGAGACTTTATTGATTTGAATTGTCTGCATTCCAAGGAAGAAATGGGCCAAGGTGAGGATCTTTAGTGAGAGCCAGACATGTTGCTTTTCAGGTATTTCATAGATCAGATCATAAGTCAGAGAGATTTGCACTGAATGGCTTTGACATTCATATCATGTGTCCTGGTGGCCACCTTTCCCACCAGGGTGTTTCTGCTGTAGTGCACGGCGAATACTTTGCTTCAGCTTGCATTCTACCAGGGATTGTTGTTGGCAGTTAATAATCACCCCACAGACATCAGCAGCCTGCAAACTAAGACCCCTATCTAGCTAGGATCTAAAGCTGGCCATTTATACAGTTATCAGAACAATAGGAAGGTGGTCATGCTGTGTTTGGCATCTGTGTTCAATATGTATGTAGCCTACAGTTTTCATCAGACAGATGTCTTTTCTGGTGTAAATAGTTTGTTGCCTTCAGAAATGGAGGGTAGAATTTCCGCATGAATTCCTAGGCCTGTGATTGGCCATTGCTCTGTGTCAACACTTACCACTTGGTTGTGACATTGCATGTTGGTGAGAAGCAGACGTTTGTGTTGAATCCTGAATCTCCCTGGGATGCACACACTAATATGATTTGTATTTATAAATAGACAAGCAACATCTTCCAATTCAGACTCGGCTATAACTCTTCTGTGGTTGTCGTGTGTGTGTGTGTGTGCGTGCGCACAGTTGTTTCCAGACAGCACATTATAATTGTCGGCCTCTAGGAAATAGTTGATGGCAAGCCAGGTGCTATGCATGACTAGCCACATTGATCCCACCATCTCTAAGCAAGACTGTCTCATAAATAATTATTCCTGCCATGTGGGACGTGACACAGGAATGTTTCATTGATTTAAAGGGAAGGGCCACTGTTAAAGGAAAAGGTGCCACAAGCAGTGTGAGAAAGCTTGGGCATCAATCTGACTCTAGCTGTTGGGGGGGGGGGGGGGGCTTCTCTGGTTAGAACAGATGGACGTAGCATTTATAGGGTTTTGTGACACTGCTTCATTAAAAGACATAATATCCCTAAGAATTTACTGTATTATAAAAGTAGGCATCAGGACAAAGTCAAGCAAAATGTATACGAGGAGGTACTTAAATTTTTCTTGCCTTGGGATTGGGCTGTTGCAAATGGTAAAAACATTACAGAGTGATGTATTTGGCCTGGAATTGTTCACCTTCCAAACACCTTTTTTTATTTAGTTGTTTATAGATTGTTCCCCAGAAATAGACTTTTTTTCAATTACATTCCCTTATTTATTTTTGATACTGTTTTTCCAAAATCTAAGTTTAAAGTTGAATGTTCGTGTGTCTTGAGTTTATCTGGTAGCTCGGTAAAACAGACTTTAAACTGTTACAATTTTGCAACTTTTAGTGGATTCATTTCTCAGCAGCCTCTCTGGAGTATTAGCAACTATTGTTGCAATTCTAACAGCTGCTTTGAGGCTCGTGACAAACAGGCAGATTTGGGGAGATTTAGTCGCCTGGCGATTAATCGCCTCTTCTGCGAGAACGTCAGCACCAATGCACTTGCGGCGCTTCGATTTCCGGATTACATGAAGTTGCCTAGCAAGGAAAATCAAGTAGTACCAGAAATCGAAACGCCGCGAGTGCATTGGCGCTGGTGTTTCTTCATTCAAACAGGTGGCAGGAAGGGAGCAGGCAGTTCGGGGAGATTGTCGCCTCGCAGAAGGAGCGATTAACAGAAAGAAATAGGCCCGGCCCCGGTTGGGTGCTTTCTTTTAAGTAAAGAGAAACTGGAATGTGGGGGAGAATTCCTAATAAATTGGTACCTGTCCCCAGTCCAATGCAATAAAATTCTTAATGCACCTGGTGCCAGATCACGATTACTTTTTCCTGATGGCAGAAACGATTAGTGAGTGAGTCATGTCCTCTCAATAGATGTGCAGGCGTCTCACGTTGGCACTCCCTAAACCATAAAGGCCTTAGTAAAGCTGGCCATAGACGCAACGACTTGGTCGTACGAATCCTCGATTCGTACGACTATCGTACGACTTTCGGATCGTGTGTGGAGTGCTCCGACATTTGTCGTGCCATGCCGATCGGTCGTTTGGTCGATCGGCCAGGTTAGAAAATTTTTGTCGGCTGGCGATAATATCTTAGCGTCTATTGCAGATCGTACGATTTTCAGTGGGAGACCGTCACTAGGTTTTTAATCGTACAACTTTCGTACGATCCTTGTCAGGGGCAGAACGTCAGCTGTCTGTGCTTTTTATTACTTATAGTTATCTGAAGGTTAGTGACAGGTCGGGAGCAGGTCGGGAGATGCAAAGATCCGATCGTGGAATCATCTTACGATCGGATCTTTGCGTCTATGGCCAGCTTAAGAGAAGCCTTGTTTTGTCATGGAATCCTCACGTTTGGCTGGAAATCAGATACCTCATTGCTTGAAATAACGCTGACTCAAGGTTACAAAAGCTATGAGGGGGTCCCTTTATTCTCATTGAGCTTGTCTGATAACTAGGGTTAACATCTCCAGCTTTTGTGACCCATGTCTTTGAAACAAGTGTGCCTGTCCCCATGTTTTGTTGAGATGCGACTGTTGGGCGGCAGTTTGGAAGTCACTGAAAAGCTAAAGTGTTTAGGGCTTGCTTCCTTGTGATCCTATTTAGTCAAGATGTGTCGACTGACAGACAAAAGTCTCTGAGACAATGCAAGTGCTTCTCATCGAATGTGTCAGGGAGATGTATGTGTCTCTTTTGGATATTTTTAGTTTGAAAACCTTTTTATTTTTTTTTCTTAACAATAAAACCTACACAAAGGAGAGTGACTCACTTTTGTTGTTGAAGTCTTTTTAGCTTAACCCATTGGTACCTGTGGGCGGGGTTAAATTGTTCTGTGCGTTATGCAAAAATATAGCCATCAGAGGGAGTTGTTTTGTATTAAAATAGTTGGCCAGTCTTCTATCCTTTGTAGCCCTTTCCTTGGAAGAGAAATATTCAGATGACTATATCTAATCAGCCAAGAAAGCCATGATAGAGTATAAATGACAATACACATATACTGGCACCATCCTATTGCTTTTGTTACACAGGCCAACAATGTGAATAACGAACTGCAGGGAGTGACGCGGAGTTACGGCTTCTCTTCCTCACCTGCTGATGTGCCGTGTACTTTACAGAATAGTGAAATTTTAACAGCTGTCCCTTTATTTTGTGCATTGCGATACCTTGAATCAGTGATCCCCAACCAGTAGCTCGAGAGCAACATGTTGCTCTCCAACCCCTTGGATGTTGCTCCCAGTGGCCTCAAAGCTGGTGCTTATTTTTTAATGAATGGCTTAGAGGCAAGTTTTGGTTGCATAAAAAACAGATGTCCTGTCAAACATTCTCTCCTGTAGGCTGCCAGTTCATATAGGGGTTACCAAAAAGCCAATCAGAGCTCTTATTTGACATCCCCATGGACTTTTTCATGCTTGTGTTGCTCTCCAACTCCTTTTTTTTTTTTTATTTAAATGTGGCTCACAAGCAAAAAAGGTTGGGGACCCCTGCCTTGGATACCTTTCATACATATAAAAAAATTGGAATTGTAGTCCTTACTGCTGACCAAATCTGACATGTTTGACCAGCTGGATATGGAAATATTTATGTATAAACTATGCAATGTGAAAGTTTAGCTATTCCCAGAGCTCTCCTTCGCGTCTTCTTACTGCGACAAAAACACACCTGTGCTATGAAGGTACATGGTACTGTAGAGGCCCCATTGTTATTTGATCACTGGTTGAAGGGCCTAAAATTTTGGTTTGGAACACTACAGCCATATGTGGTCATCTTTTGTTTGCACCTAGTCGGGGGGGGGGGGGGGGGGTTCCACATCAGAGCTATTGTTGCATTATGTTACAGCACAAAACCGAGAATCTCGGCTTGACAGCGGCATAGAAAAACCACTTTGGGGAAGTTGGAAAACATTAGAAAAATTTCTTATTCGTAGATAGGTCTGACATGAGAGATTTTGTGATAATGTCAACAGAAACATCCTGTCAGGTCAGTGGTATTTATTGGCAAATTCTGCATTTATTAACTCTTAATATATGAAACATTTAAAATAAAAGCAAAATTGGATGAAAAGTGCAGAAGGTATTTTAATTTTTGTCTTGCTTATTTCATGGAACTTTGTTATTCTTATACAGGTATGGGACCTGTTCTCCAGAATGCTCGGGGCCCTAGGGTTTTCTGGATAATAGATCAGTAATTTGGATCTTCATACCTTAAGTCTGGAATGGAAAGTCATGTAAACATTAAAAACCCAACAGGCTGGTTTTGCCTCCAATAAGGATTAACTATATCTTAGTTTGGATAAAGTTCAATGTACTGTTTTTTTATTACAGTGAAAAGGTAAATCATTTTTCCAAATTTTTATTATTTGGATAAAATGGAGTCTAAAGGGGATGACCTTTACGTAATTAAGAGCTTTCTGGAAAATGGGTTTCTGGATAACTGATCCCATACATATAATACACTAGCCATGAATATTCTGGAAATTATCCTTTCAAACTGTGCTTAGTGATGTAATTCTGAAATTTGTGTATTACAGTAATAATGTACCCCCTGTTGTAAAATGAGGCTTAGTCACCGCAGAGTTGCATGACCTTTATAAATGCACTTGGTCCATGGCCTTGTATTGAAATCTCTTTTGATTACTCAAAGGCAGCTCCCCAGTGCAGTGCATGTATAGAAATGTATTTCAGACACCAGTAACATCTGTTATGTAATGATTTCTAAAGGTCTTTGCTTTGGGTAAATTGCTGCCTGTCTACTGTCATACAGTTCTGCATTTCTAAAATAAAGTAAAATCAAATGTAATACAGCTGTTCACAATATAAAACATGGAGAGCAGCATAGAAATGAATAAACATAATTGTCTGAGCCTCCAGAGGGGAATTACAGCTGCGAAAAAGACAGTATCAAAGAATTAAAACCTTTTTTTCTTCTTACCTTACATGGGCCAGCAATCTGCTAACCTGATCTGGAGGGCTGGACATGGCAACTTTTGTTGAAATTGCATATTGTCACCATAAATAACTAAATTTCTGTAAATTAAGAACTTGAATTGTAGTGTTTTCCGGATGGGGGTGGTCCTCAAGCTTGCTACAGATCATGTGAAAGGTAATCATCACTATAGGGAGTTTTTTATTGAGTAGTTTATTTGCTCATTAAAAATGATTATGGTTTATTTTTACCTCGGTGAGTTCCAGGCCAGGCTGCAGAAAATGGAATCCATCTCGAGAGGCAGACATCACTCTGGGAGAAGGGTTTGGCAGCCATTCAGCAATCCCAAGCCACTCAGTATATGCCTGTTATAGTAGAGGTTGAAGGGAATAATCAATTTTTTTTTCTTCTTTTGCAAAAGAGAATTGGGATTAAGGAAATAAATTGTCATTGTGAAATTAGGTTTTAGCTGTTGCATTTAAACTGGATTAGATTAAAGAACGACATGTATATCAAATTACCTCTTAAGCTGGCCATAGACGTAAAGATATTTGAAAGATCCAATGATTATCGTGAGACCACGATTGTCTCAAAACGATCTGATGTGTCCATCAACTAAAAAGACCATTTCAGGTGATATTGCCAGCAAAAACTTAAGGATCGCAGCCTGCTTGCGCTGCAAACATAGGTAGATTGCATGGGGAGCGATAAAGATTTTCTAACCTGGCCGATCAATCAACAGACCAATGTCGGACTAAAAATCGTGAGACGAACGATCGTTTGTATCCCACTAACCGCACGATAATTTGAAAGATTGGTCGGACTTCCCTTAGATCGGTCGTTCGGCAGGGAACGATCGTTGCGTCTATGGGGAGCTTTAGTAAAGAGGTACTATACGCTCCAGTTTTGGGTGTATTTGAGCCTATCACTTACAGCATCTTCAGTCTTGCCATTTCCTAACCCTGAGCCAACGCTGATCTGCTGTGCCCTTCGCACAGTGCAGTAATATTCGATCAAAAAGTGACATTCCCTGCTTGTGCTTTGAACTCTGCCCAACCATACTTGTATTAGATCGATCCTCTGCTTGATCTGAGGCCTTTTCAGTTGCAGGAGAGGTTGCTTAACAGTCATTTATTACAATTTTGGAGAGTGGGAGACTTGACTGAGTGCGGCTGGGTGATAGCTGAAAAACCCCTTAGAAGAAACCGTATATTTCCCCATTAAGCCAAAGCGAAGCTTAAAACAGAATTTTTTTTAAAAAAAACTGTATTTTACAGGAATTTTGTGCATATTCTCCCCCCCCCCCTTTAGTAATGCCCACATGGGAGGAATTATGTAAATCTAACTATCTTTAACCATTTAACTTCAAAACAGTATAATTACGGGGGAAAGCTCAGCATTTGTCTCACAGGATGAAACTTGTTTTTCTGGGTTGCTGAATCATTCAGGCATAGTTTAGCAATGTAAAGCATTATTAAGTATTGGCATAGCATATGAAATTCCTTCTACATAAGTGCAGTTGTGCATAAACAAAAAGAAGCAATTCTACATAAGGTGTAAAGAAAATTCCTTTTTCCCCAGTGTATGTATATAAATATGAGAAGAATCGATATTCTTTGTCTACAATGCTCTAGTTCAGTGATCCCCAACATGTTGCTCTCCAACCCCTTGGATGTTGCTCCCAGTGGCCTCAAAGCAGGAGCTTATTTTTGAATTCCAGGCTTGGAGGAAGGTTTTGGTTGTATAAGAACCAGGTGTACAGCTAAACAGAGTGTCAATACAGGTTGCCAATCCACATAGGGGCTACCAAATGGCCAATCACAGCACTTATTTGGCACCGCAAGAACATTTTTCATGCTAGTGTTGCTCTCCAACTCCTTTTTCTTCTAAATGTTGCTCACGGCCTCAAAAGGTTGGGGATCCCTGCTCTAGTTTATAGTCCCTTGTCTGCATATTTCCTAAATCACGTGAGCCTAGCTACTGTTTTCTATTCGTGTGTTAGCTCAGTATGACAAAAAGAGCCATGAGTCCGTAGTCATTTGTTGTATTATATCACAGCACCACAGCCCTGTGTCTGCACTACAAAATATGTGAGCATAACAAACAAAACCAAAGTCCTGCAATTATTCTCTACCTTTATACATTAGTGTAAACATCTATACATCTAAATCTCCCCTCCTGTGTGATGCAATCGGCAATATTCGCCTCTTTACGTTAGTCTGGTATCGCCAAATGTAAGACACATATGCGTTGATCTTGGTACTCGTATAGGATCCGTTATCTGTAAACCTGTTGACCAGAAAGCTCCGAATTATGAAAATGTTGTCTCTCATAGACCCCATTTTATTGAAATAATCATTTTTTTGTGATTTACTTTTTCTCTGTAGTAATTGGGTATCTTGTAACTTTGTCAGCTTGAGAAAGGACCAGGAGGTCGGAAACGTTGCTGTGCCTATATAAAGTGCAATAAAGGCGGTTTTATTATGACTTGGGAGTGCTGCAATTCTCTACGTATCTTGTAAGTGATCCAAAGTAAGATATTATTCATCTTTATTGGAATTAAAACCAGTCTATTGGGTTTATTTAATTGTTTACATGGTTTTCTATTAGACTTATGGTATGAAGATTCAAATTACAGAAAGGACCCTTATCTGGAAAACACTAGGGGGTTATGTAATAAAAGGCACTAAGTTTGCCCAGGAACAGGATGGGTTTCTGCCCCTGGGCAAACTCAGTGGCTTTTATTAAACATGGGGGTAGAGCTCAAGCATTCTGGACAACGGGTCGAATAACCCTAAAAAAAGACTTTTTATGCATTTTGAGTGAATTATCAGGGCTCCGTTAAGCTCGGTTTTAAAAACAATACTTCTGGATCCTGTGTTCCAGAAGTAGACTATCATGGCTTCCTTTTAATCTGATGAATGGGGAATAACAATCCTTTTTTTTTTTTACCCAGCAGTTCAGATCATGTTTAGTCACCTGTTTTAAATAACCCAGCGTTGGTTTTCAATTTAAAAGGGAAAACTAAAGCGGAAATAAAATTGAAGTATATGCTTCATCATATTGAAATAAGAAACTTTCTACAATCAATTAAATATTCTGCATCATTTTTGAAATACTCAAGGTTATGTTCACTATCCCCTTCATTCTGTCTTCATGCAGCAGTTGGGTGTAGGCTATTCATTGACCATTAGATCCACTATATCTTATAGGAGCGGCTTCCTTTCCTAACAGATGAATTAGAGCTCACTCAAATAACTTGATTATTTCAGAAACCCTACAGAATTTTTAATTGATTATATTTAGAAAATTTCTTATTTCAGTATGAAATTAAATTTTTTGTCATAGTTCCCCTTTAAGCTTGTGTACAAACTAAATTGCAATAATACAGACTGGCTAATGGCACATCAGACCTGTAAACCACTAACTTTGCTTAGACCGTGAACATAAGTGGTCCTATCCATCTGTCACCATTTCTCTTATTGGTATACACCAGTGATCCCCAACCAGTTGCTCGTGAGCAACATGTTACTCTCCAACTCCTTGGATGTTGCTCCCAGTGGCCTCAAAGCAGGTGCTTAGTTTTGAATTCCAGGCCTGAAGGCAAGTTTTGGCTGCATAAAAGCTAGATGCACTGCCAAACAGAGCCCCAATGTAGGATGATAATCCACATAGGGGCTACTAAATGTCCAATCACAGCCCTTGTTTGGTACCCCAGGAACATTTTTCATGCTAGTGTTGCTCCCCAACTCCTTTTACTTCTGAATGTTGCTCACGGGTTCAAAAGTTTAGGGATCCCTGGTATACAGTATGGGTAATGCACTGCCTTTGTCACACCTGGTAGTTACAGGCGGACCACCTTTCAGAATTGAGTGTTTCTAAGGAGTGGTCTGTATGTCACACTTGTTCCTATATCTCTAAGTGAAGCAGTGACCAGTACAAATGGATGTTAGGACTACCACTGTTATCCGCCCAAGAACATAACCAAATGCAAATCACCCTGTGTGCCATTGGCTTTAATTGGATTAAAGAAATCGAATGATATTGTCCCATAGACCTGTCTTTAAGCAGGCCCTGCAGAACACTGTTGTATTATGTAAGGAATTTTCAGTATTTATACAACAGAGTTGAACATCTCAGCATGTGGAGAAAGCATTGTGCAAAGAGAGAGAATCCTTTGTAGAATGCAGGCAAGGGATTCAATGTTTTGTCTGCCCAACATACTTCAGTGCTACAATGTTAAGTACAGGCTACGTCTCCTTCATTCTTGTTGGAAGTGAGATCTGGGGCCAAGCAGTGTTTGCGTCTGGCCAACAGAAAAGAACGTCTTTGTACAATGTGCCAAACTTCTCTACAAAGGGAACCACAAACAAACTGTTCATTATTCTCCTTCTCTCTGACCAGGTTAGCTACTTCCTCAATGAAGAATAGACGTTTGCCAATCAGTATTTAGATTGAAAAAAACTTTCCCCGTTAATATTAAAAAAAAAAAAAACTGCTCCTTATCGTTAAACCATTATCGTGCTTTTTAAATACAAATAATATGATGTTTTAATTGCTGTCACACGTGGTTGTGAATCACTTTGCCCATAAAAAAAAAAGATGTTCTGAATCCATAATTTTTTCATTTGCCTGGGTCTTCCATATCAACTAAATATGGATCCCTCATTTGCTTATTAATGAGCCCAATGAATTCAGACATGTCAACTTATCTGTTATTCAAGTGTTACCTTGATTTGTCCTTTTCTCACCCAGTCATCCACAGTAAAAGCCTAGTTACCCACTGTCAGAATTTAAACCCAAATATTACTTACCTGCCACATAGAGACCTGCGCAAATCCAGTCATCCATGCCCTGACTTGCTGGCTAGATCCTCTGTCCTAGCCGTACTATATAACCCTACCATCATTTGTATCAGGAGGTAGTGGGAGACAAATTGCCCAGATTACAGCCCAGGCAGGGCACCTGGGAACTGCTCACAAAGTCGGGAAATTTGCTGATTTTATGTCTGAAGCCTGTTTCAGACATGACTGACTTGTGTATAATAGAAACGTTCTGGAATTTCATATGAATACATTATCTGTCACTTTCCATTGAAAATATGCTGAATCTTAAAGTATGATTTTGGTCATTTCCTTCAAGTAGGTAAGAAATTAGCAGAATTCCCACTGTTGGTGATCTACGATTTTAAATATCTACCATAAGAGAATTTTCGGAGTTGCAGCTTGAAGACTGCATATTGGACACTCCCAAATGATCTATGATATGGGAGAAGTGTCATATTCAACAACAGGTTTAAAAATCAGATCCTATCGCCTTTTATTAATTAGTGACATCAAAACCTAATCTGGTTTACAAATGAGATCATAATGCTTTAGGTCCTTGGGAAATATTTTCATACCATTGAAGCACAATGGTATTACTGTAGTTTTAAACAATGAAAAGTGCAAAATGCAAAGCCCACATTAATAATTGTTGGCCTACCATTCTTCAGTGCAGGCAAGCCCAAGAAATTGTCCAAGAGTATAATAGACAGCCTTGGGTGCCTTGTAATATCTGCTTTACAATTACATATGTACTGTAGCAGATGGTTCAAAGGCCCTTAGTCTTTTTTTTTTTTTACTTTGAACTTTTATATATTTTATGGTAACTCTCCTATATTCATATGTACTGGTAGCCTAAACCTGCCTTTGGTGCATCTTTACTACCAGTATGTATCTATGATGTTCAGTACAACAGACTTATCTAATTTAATCATGGTAGCCAAAAATACATCAGAGGGTCTCAATTTGTTTGGCATCTGATTGTAGTTTTGTGTGTGCATTTGTGTATCATTGGAAATGCATAATTTACCCGTAGGGTAAGAGAATTTAAATAAAAAGCTAACATACTATCCTATTTGCAGTTAATTTTGGAGTACCTGGCTTGAGAACACAATGAATTTTAATTTGAAGGAGAAGCATTTTATTGGGCATGCTTTCAGTTAATTTTCCATGATTCAAAGTGTGTGGGAGGGTTACTTAGCAATGGCCGCTACATTGGACGATGTGGAGGGGAAACTGCGTTTGGCACACTGGATGATTAGGGTTTTTTTGTATCATTTTAATTTTCCTGAGATCTAACACGACTATTACATTAGAACCGGTTCCTGTTTACTCTGTACGGTCTGGAACACACTGTATTTTCTTTGTACTGTTTTCTAAAACAAGTGAACATTATGAGGGGTGAAGCCGGCAGCAGCACATAATTATGTTGAACTTAAAATATAAGATTGCCAAGGGATAAAATACCAAATAATTCAATGTGTGATTTATCTTAACTCTTGTTTCTCCTACAAATACTGCAAGTGGAAGCCATGTCCTCCTTTATCTTTTATTGAAATGCCCTAGCTAAGTATGTAGCGTTAATAGCTCTCTACAGAAAAATCCCTTTGGAATTGTAGGCACATGGAATTTCTTTGATTGCACTATGATGGTCCTGCTGAATTGTTCTCACTGTTGGGAGAAAACTGTGGGTTTAATTTAACCCATCTCATTCTGGGTTCTGTTTGGTCACACTTTGATTAGGGTTTTGGCACCTCGGGTTGTTTCAGGTGCTGTGAGAAACACATTTGTGCCAAAGCTTCTGAACTGGTCGTCCCCATAGACATGCACTAAAAATCACCAGTTATTTTGCAGGTGGTAGTTGCCTCGAAAAATCTCTATGCATATGCTTCATGTTGGACTAGTGGACCCAGACTTGCCTTTCTGCCTATTGCCTTTGGTCTGTTTCATTGTAATTCCCTATTTCTGTGTAGATTATAGTATTTAAAGAAAAGAGGCTAGGAGAATTTAAGAGGCTGAGTGAGCAGAGGTGGGAGAATAGTTTGAAAAGTGGGCCCATGGTCTAAAGTTTTCTAGTTGGCCCCTGGCATTCCAGTTAGACACACACTTCCAGGCAACTGCCTTCAGTCAGGGCTGATGATTGCCTCATACTTTTGGTCTATGGAAACCTGACAGACATGGACAATGCATCTATACCCAATAGATATCTGGCTGATTGGCTGGGCAGGCCCTCACAAGAGCCCTGTACATTGGTCAATAAGCCCTCCAGTGGACAAATTGTACTAAAAAGCAGAATGATTGTGCTTCTTAACTGAGCTATAATGGCTATAACCAGAAATGTATTACCCTTATTTATGAAGAGTTAAATAGTGTATAACGTGTAATGGTCTTTTAAGGTAGAAAAAATAACGTATGTTTCCCCCCACCCTTTTCAGAGCTGTACAATGGTGGATGGTGTTATGATTCTTCCTATCCTTATGATGGTGGCTTTTTCCTCTCCCAGCATGGAAGGTAAGTAGAAAGTAACTGTGAGCAGTGCATTAGGTGCTGCCAGCTGCTTCCTGCTAAATGGGGCTGGAAATTTGCAATATGTCGCCCCTCTGCTTTTTTGGCAGTGGAA
>CM044447.1:67259706-67359539 GCA_024363595.1 Xenopus borealis | reverse complement strand
CAAAATGACATGCAAAACCCCTCCATCTCAGGACCAGGCCGTGGAATGCTGTCAGAGTGATCTCTGTAACTTGAACATCACTGTAAAAATAACAGGTAAAGGCAAATATGAACACTGCTAGCTAGGCAATTATGATGGGAGTTCTACGTTAGACACACAAATTTGAATTGCCCTGTTTTGGTGGTATGTTGGTCGGCTCTAAACTTGTTTGAGCCCATTAAGATGTCTTACATACTATGACAGTACCTTAATTGTGACATTGTGAGTTATTATTGACATTTTGAACCTGCCCAGAGTAAAGGTGGCCATTCATGGAGAGATCCGCTTGTTGGCGATGTCGCAGAGCGAGCGGAACTCTCCCCGATATGCCCACCTTGAGATGGACGATATCTGGCTGATCCGATCGTGGGCCTCAGGGCCCAACAATCGGATCATATCGATGGACAAGCAGGTGGTCGGATTGTAGGACTGCATCAACGGTCTGCGATCCGGTAGGATTTTTAGTCCTGTCCAATCAAAATTGGAGCCAGCTTTCGGCCGGATATCGATTGGAGAAGCCCGTCAGAGGGTCCCATACACGGGCCAATAAGATGCCGACTCGGACTGTCGGCAGCTTTTTTTGGCCCGTATATGGCCATCTTAAGTCCCATACAGGTCAATTAAGGTTATTTTGAGGGCACGCACAATCCATTTAGTAGTTAACGATAATTGGAGTTGTTGTTATAGTCTCATGTCCACATAGATGGTAGATTAAGGTACAGAGAGAAATAATACATTTGCAAGACTGTATGAAGGCCACTAGACCAGTACAAACTTCAGACTAGACAGGTATAAAGCTCAAACACAGTGTAAAAACAGGTGGGTGATTATCTAACAATTCAGTCTTTAGGTCAATCCTTTAATTGCAGTCTACTTTTTGTGAACTCTCTGAAGTTACAAAAGTCCTTCAACAGTAGTTTAACGGTGAAGTATTGAGGTTAGTCGAGGTTGTTGGTGTGGAACTTGCGGTAAATGTGGGAAGGTGGTTCAGTAATTTTGTGTTCCAAGAATTGTTTTTACCATATTTATTCTTAAGCATTCTGTAAATACCATTGAGTAGATGATCTGATGATTCTTAAGTTTAATTTGATGTTTATTGAGGACTTGAAATTGGGAAAAACATGATTAGGAGATTTTCATAGGAAACATTCTTTAGTTTGCATGCTTGTTGTGGCTGGGTGTGGGTTGCTAAGCCTGCGGCTCCTTTGAAAGACTCAAGCCTTTAGGTCAATTTAGGATTAATGAAGGGGGGCAGACAAGAATGTGAGGTGCTCCAAATCAGAAATTGATTCTTCTGCTTCTCATGCATTGTCCTCTGTGTTTAAAGACATTAAAATTTCTCCAGCATGTTTGTCTAATTGTGCTTGTGTTTGTTGATTTGTAGTGGTTAGCTGGGGATCCTGGGATAGTATGAATTGTGCAGCAAACCTTTATAGAAAAACTGGGTGTATAATTATTTTTTAGAACTCTTGAATTTGTTCAAGTATCCAAACAAGTATTTCTCCCCAATATTCATTTTTTTTTTTTTTTTAACAGGGAGACCAAAACAAGGGGAAGCATTAAATTACAGCATGGAGACACTAACAATCTTTATCTTGGCCCCTGTGATTGTGTTAGTGGTACTTTCTGTCTTGGCTGTGCTGATCTTTCGAAAAATACAACCGCGTCACATGGAGATGCTGAGCAACCGGGATGCAGAATACGGAACCATTGATGGACTCATTGCATCCAATGTTGGAGACAGTACACTCGCAGTAAGTCTTCTTGGCGTGTACAACTACTACTACTGTTACTTGTTCCCATTCTCCATGGTTCTGTTTGCACTTGCAAGTGATAAAGCAGCACTGGGTAGAATACTGAATACTGTACTGAATAGATCCATTTTAATGCTGCCATGTAGTGGTTTCTTGTGTTTTGCTAAGCTTGCTTGTCCCCATTGCTCTAATTTCACTACGGTCTCTAATATGGTCTTGGACCACTGTGGCTGGCGATGCCTCTGTTGAAGTTTATCCAGTTATCCGGATGCAAGGAGTGATCAAAGACAAATAAAGTGGCCCTTTCTTTGTCTTTAGTCTAATACTCCTAGCATCTGGCTGCTTGGTTGGTGGGATCTTAACTTAACAAGAATTGTAGAACTTCAGGTTTTTTTTTAAATATATAAATGGTGCTTAGTGATATTACTTAGGAGTTATAGAGATAAATAAAGAAATCTTTAAAGACTGTGAACACACAAATATGCCACTAAAATTAAACAGGCCCACTCTTTATTTTTTAACTAGTAAACATTTGTCATCAGTTTGTGTTAAAATAACTTTGTTGTGAATGCTTCTACCATTGCATTGCAGTTTTAATTAAAGTCCTGTTTTCCAATGAATAATGTAATGTTCTGCCACCTTGTGACTATTCCTTTTTAGCTGACAGAGGCCAAGCCAAAAAAGCTTTCTGTGATAAGTGCGGAACACTTTGTAGCTGCTATATGCTAATTATCTTGCATTCTTTATGTAATGAATTCAGCCTGTAAGCAAAGCAATGGCATGTGGTGGGAAGGTGCTGGGACTATTACTTTTTAACTCTTGGTCTAACTTAGTCCTTGCCTTGTGTTTCTTCTTTGGGACAGGACTAGGGGATAGCAGGTATAGTAGGGAGAGATGGTGACTATAGTAGCAATGGGATAATAGTCTCTGGGAAGGGGCTGTGAGATAGCAGGTATAGTAGGGGGAGATGGTGACTATAGGAGCAATGGGATAATAGTCTCTGGGAAGGGACTGTGGGATAGCAGGTATAGTAGTGCGAGATGGTGACTATAGGAGCAATGTGATAATAGTCTCTGGGAAGGGGCTGTGAGATAGCAGGTATAGTAGGGAGAGGTGATGGCTATAGTAGCAATGGGATAATAGTCTCTGGGAAGGGGCTGTGGGATAGCGGGTATAGTAGTGCGAGATGGTGCCTATGGTAGTAGCAGGTATAATAGTGAGAGATGGGATCTAGAGTAGCAATGGGATAATAGTCTCTGGGAAGGGACTGGGGATAATGTGTGTTTCTGGAAGCACTTTGCATTACTTGTAAATATTGTTTTCTGATTTTTGAGCTTGTTACATTTTCCAGGAAATGTTGGATCATTCCTGTACGTCGGGCAGTGGTTCTGGGCTTCCATTCCTGGTACAAAGAACAGTCGCTCGTCAGATTACACTAGCAGAGTGTGTTGGTTAGTATAATTTTGTACTGCATCAATTCCAAATCTGTTGTATACTTGGTTTTTTTTCCTGTACAGAGGAGTGGTAAGGAATCAAACTGTGCAAGTTTCCCTGATGTATAACAGAAGCAAAGTATGCAGCACTTGTTAGCCACTAGATCAGCAAATCTTTATAATATCGTTGTGCAATTTGACAATAAGCACCTGGGAGTAATGGAGCAACCAGGATCGTATGCACTAGAAACCAGGATCGTATGCACTAGAAACCAGGACCAGATCTGTTGTGCATTAGCTCAGCATGGTAGCTCCCAAACCCTCTGCTTAAGGAATACTGGTATGTGGGAGTAGGGCAGTTTTAGACAGAGGGACTATGCAGAGTACTATGTTGCCTAAGTGGGTTAGTTCTCCATTAAATCACTAGTGCTGTGAATAACTTTTTTTTAACCTGTGGGATGCCCAACCTCTCTTCTTGGCTGGTATTACAGTGTTTAAGCGCAAAATGTTTAGACCTCCAGCAGGCTGGAAGAAAAGCAATCTTTCAGTTTTAAACTTAATCCATGTAATTGGGGTAATTAACATTTAAATAAGAAAAAAAAACCCTGTCGGTAAACAAAACTATAGCAGTCTGTAAAATCCGAAGCCGCCACTGACATAATAGCCGCCGTGTTCCATTTGTAAGCAAAACAGGGCTGGAATGGGCAAGACTTGTGAGAGACAAAGCAGGGTAGCAAGGCGCAGACTTGTTTTATGACTCTACCTGCAAGGGGTTGTTTTATTGTGTAAAGCTCAGATATGTTAATGAGTGGCAGTTTATAAAATTCTTGGCAGAAACATTTAGGATTTCCCGACATGGAGTGATAATGTAAAATGCATTAGCTTTCAGTGCACTGGGAGGAGGGGGCTGGTGCCTGGAGATTCAGTTTACAATGCTGCTGCCTCACCGTTGGCACAGATTGTCTTTCAGTTCTCAGTGCTCAAGTTAAGGCTGCCATACACAGGGAGATCTGCTCGATCGAGCAGATCTCTCCCCAATATGCCCACATGTATGTCTTCAGAAGCGGCGACTTTGTTAAAAGCCAGTAATTGTTTGTTTTCTTGTTAGTTGTGGAGAAACTGCTGGACTAGTTCATCTGTTACTAGAAATATTGAACATGGGACAGTTGGGTCAGCAGCACTGATTAGATGTGTAGTCGTGTCAAACATGTTTCTACATGGAAAGAATATTCTCCAGCTTTAAACTATAGCTCTTAGGATGTTTAAATAGTTGTCTAGGTTTTATAGGCAAACAAGCTGCTCTGTCACAGGGTGACCATGATAGTCTGCCTCTGACTGGTACAGAAAATGTCCTCCCCTCTCCATTGGTTGGCAGAGTTATTCAACCTCTCCCTCACCTTTGTTCCCTATTGAAGTGATGGATTCTGGGACTCCCTCTGTGTTCGATCATTTGTGCACCCTCTGCCATATAAAGCCAATGGACTTTGAGGCAACTGCCACATCAGATGGATTCTGCATTAATCAGCCCCTCAAAATAGGGATTCCATAATCTGCTCTGTGTGCCTACACCTAGGTCAATTCAGTGGCTTAGGGTGCAGGCACATAAGAAAGCTGATGTGGATTGTAGGGGTCGTTTATTTGCAGGCTAAGGATTTTCCTAGTGTGACAGTAGCCTTAATTCCAGAATCTATAACTTAAACGTGGACCAATCTCATTATTTCATGAGATTTGGCCAACTGTTTAGTGCCCAACTGAACCAAGCCAAAATCTTTTAATACCTTGTGATTTTTAAAGAAAATGCAGATTAGACTTCAGTTATGTATTTTGCCAAATCCCCAAAATGATAGTCAGGGCATCCCTAGGTTGGAATCTTCTAAACAGCTTGAGGGCATTGCTGAAATATTTGGTGTGAGATCATATCTGTGTTGACGCTAACCCTGATGTGCTATTGTGCTGGGATCAGTCATCAGCCAATCATATTGTGTCACAGCCAGTGTGTCTGCATTCTTGCTAGTGAGTGTGGCTGTGTGTAAGTCACAGTCTGGGCACGCTTGCAGATGTCTACATTTGAAGACTAGAAGCTGTGACGGTTGAACACGGCAATATTTTGTTTGCAGGGGATTTTTGCTTTACACTTTGTAAGGGGGGGGGAGCTGTTATGTATGGGTATGTGAAGATTGTAACTGGTCTTGCTGTGAGATTTGTGGTATGTGAATGATAATGTATGCTGGGCACAAGTGATTGCAATTGCTTTAATGGAGAGTAAATGTATTTTAAGAAATGGCATAGATAGAATTTACTGGCTCCCTAAATCATTTTAGGGCCCCCATACACTTTGTTTTAAACATGTTTATGAAAACTGTCTTATTGCCACTCATTGTCCCACCTAACAGTGTACCTTCCAGGCTCCTGTAGTCAAAGGTTCTGCTTTCTCTATGGTAATGGTTATGCCCTCAGAATATTCTCTAGTCCGTAAAGGTGGCCACACACAGGCCGACTTGTACGTTTCCAATATCAGTCAGCCCATGCTAGATCTATAAAATGAGTTTAGTCTTTTCCTCTGTTTTGGACAAATAGAAAAAATATACCTTTTTATGCAGGCTTAGCAGGCTTAGCAGTCTTTTTTTTTTTTTTTTAAATGGTCCATAAAAAGCTTTGGCCCAAAAAGCATTATTTGAGTAATTTTTTTTTACAGAGGCAGCCATGGTTGCTCATGTTTATAATCCTTGCGCAGTGCCCTCTGCTGGTCATTTGACATAGCACTTGCTCAGTTGCAGCTGGACATTTTGCAGACATCGGAGTTCTCTTGTTTTAACTAGTGAAGTATAATGGGTGTTAAATTCAAAACTGGGCTTTCGAGCTTATAATGTTTTTCAAGTTATTGATGGAAAAATTTGCTTAATTCATCCTTTAAATACTGTTCTCCCTCCCCACTCAGGCAAAGGGCGATATGGTGAAGTATGGCGGGGTCTCTGGCAAGGAGAAAGTGTCGCAGTGAAGATATTTTCATCTCGAGACGAAAAATCCTGGTTCAGGGAAACAGAGTTGTACAACACTGTGTTGCTGCGTCATGAAAATATTCTGGGTAAGATGTTCTGTTGTACTGCACTTTGGAGCATGTGTGGCACTTTATAAATACTTGATAAAGAGTGCAGTTCTGCTGCAAGAGCTGGGGGCTTTTTGGCCTCCTGAACGCTGGTAAATGTTCAGTTTGGGACGGTGAGGATTTAATAGCAGAAGCATGTGCTACATTCTCACCAGATGGCTCGAGCGGATGGGAATGCAAGACAGCTTCTTGTTTTAGTAACTGTTTGGTAGCAACTGCTGTCAGTGGAAAACTCCAGCCACCCGGCTCTCTTGTTTCTGTTAAAGCTGCAGTTTCTCTCTTTATACGCCCAAAGTGAAAGCAGCATGGAGGGAAATAGAGGGAAGATAATCAATAGTGAGATAATCAAGCAGTTTCCTGTTTGGGGTGGAATCATTGCAATGAAATGCTTTTATAGAATAAACCAGTTCTGCTTCCATTGTGCTAGACCCTAGGGGTGTCTGCGTTTTTTACATTCTCTGCCTTTGCAAACATTTCGGCACACTCATCTGTTTGGAGTTCTCATCTGTGTAAACGTTTGGTCTTAAACTGTAGTTTTAACTCCCTCCTGCCCAGCTCCTCCTGGAGCCCTTTCTACTCCAGTGTGCTATACAAACAGAAGAGCCAGATAAAGGACATAGCCACAGATATTACTTCATCTCGGTGCTGCAAACTCTAGGGCTGATCTTTCGTCGGATCATCTCGCGGCAACTAAATACAGGCGACAAGTATGATTTAGTCGGAGGCGGGAAAATATAATCGGACTGAACTAAAAGTCTCTTTTTAAAAACTACATTCCATCTGACACAACACGACTGTTGGATGTGAACACAGAAAGCTGCATCATCATCCGACAGTCTTATAGTGTGTAGTTTTTTTACTGTGACTTTCGTTCATTCTCATCCTACTTATCGCCTCTGATTTGCTGCCACGAGAAGATCCAATGAATGATACATGGGGAATTCAGCCCTAAAGCTCACAGTATTGGGACCCTTCATATATTTGGCTGCTTACTGACCTGTGTATAGTGCCTGCACTGTAAGTATATGTCCAACAGTCTCTATGCCTTTTGTTGAGAAGTTTAGAGGACTGCACAGGCAATTTAATAATGTCCTCTCCCGACAGGGCCCAATTATGATTTGGTCAAGTGCTAAGGTGACCAAATTGGGTAAACCTCTGTTTGTTTGTGTGACCAGCATAAATGGATAGTGACAGTAACTTGTTGCTATTCCTATACCAGTGCCCATCGCTAATCTTGCAGTTTCAAGTTGCCCCAAGCCATGTTCTTCTTACCGGTGTTGATCCCCAACACTACTTCAAGAACAAGGAAGTCAAGGTTGATGGCAGCTTGGGAGCCCAGGCTGAGTACTGATATGCAGGAAAACAAATGTAAACAGTAAATCAGCCTGTCGGTACTTTGCCATGCACCTCCCAAGCCGAATCAGCTGTATCCCATTCCCCATTCTTGAAGCTTGTGTTGGAGATCGACCAAGATGAGGGCTGGGTGGGGAAGCTAGGATCACCTTGCTTATGTGGGATTAGTGTTGGGTGCCTTCAAAAGACATAGTGACAAGTTTCTTTTAATACCTGGAGTGTGTTGCTGTCCCTTTACAGCTCATGGCACCTTGGATGTAGTCTCTACCATTGATTTTTAGCCAGTGGAGAAGCCTATAATTGCAACTGCTGTAACTTGCTCTGACCGGCAGTTTCCATTAATACTACTAACTAGCTTCTTTGCTGGTGAAAACCAATGGCCAAGAATATGTCTCAGGCGCCATGAGACTTAAAGGCTACTCTGCTAGGTTTGTCGGGCTTCTCCATCGGCATTTTAGATAATAGAATCGATAGCTGTCATGCATGTATTATGCACATTGCCGTCCGTTATTCTGACACCTCTTTTACCTACATGGTGCAGGCAAAATGTAGTTATTGTCAAACTTTGGTGGAGGACACTATTTTCAAAATATTTTTCCCTTGCTGCATGCAATAAATTATTTTTTTTTTGTATAGACATCATGAATAGTTGTTGCATATAATTTGCAGGAACTCTATAACATCATATAATCAGGGTTTGGAAGTGTTCTGGGTGTTTTATGGAGGAAAGGGCACAAATGTGATTGTTCAATAATCTTTATTCAGGGAAAATCTTTGTTTTTAATGCAGTTCTTTTTCTTTAAGTTTTGTTTAGTGAACCTTTAAGATTTCATCCTCAAACTGCCTTTTGTTTTTGGAAAATGTTCATTCCAGTCACGCACTCATTGCTTTATGTTTTTACACCTATTTTAACTCAAACACCTTTGTGTATGCATCTGCATGTCCAGACAAAGGATAAGGAAGGAAAGCAGTGAGATTCTTATATTTCAAATATACTTAGGAGAAATATGTTGGCTGTTCATGTTCCCTTTAAGATAGGGGTTTTTGGGTAGCATTTTCTTTGGTAAATTCTTTTTCATCTACTTGAAAGAGCTAGGGGGGTAATGGAATAGGTTTATAAAAGTTTTATAGACACTATTTTCACACTGTAAGGCAATGGTCAATACTGGTTGCTGTCGGTGAAGGGGTTAATCATTAGCTGAAACTGGTTTCTAGGAGATGTTTTTTAACCAAATGTTCCAGTCTATTGCTTTAAATTAGATAAAAGTATTTCACATCATTTAATCACGATAACACTGGAAAGCATTTTTTCCCTGCCGTTTATTAATGGTGTGTTATTTCTATTTCAAGGTTTTATTGCCTCAGACATGACTTCCAGAAACTCCAGCACACAGTTGTGGCTAATAACGCACTACCATGAGCTGGGCTCCCTCTACGACTACTTGCAGGTTACTACGCTGGATTCGGTCAGCTGCCTACGCATCGTTTTGTCAATCGCCAGTGGCCTGGCTCATTTGCATGTGGAAATATTTGGCACTCAGGGGAAGCCGGCCATTTCTCACAGAGACTTGAAAAGCAAGAATATCCTTGTGAAAAAGAATGGCCAGTGCTGCATTGCAGATCTAGGTAAATGGTGGCTTGTTCTCTACCCAGAATTGCTCTTTCATTTGGGTACTGTCCAAGCAGAGTTCATATTAGACTATAACGTTCAAGTCAAATGCAGTTCTTCATTGTGGCTCCTCCCACTTAGATATAATGGTTCTATAGGAGACCTATATGCCCTGATGGCTCAACAGATGGGATCCATACCCATAGGTGACACTTAAGTTGTCCATATACGGACCAATAAAGGATGCAGACCCACTTAGTTGGCTTATTGGCCCGTGTATGTTGGTTCTCCAATCGGCATCCCTGATTGATATCTGGCCTAAAGTGGGATAACTGTCAATCGGACGGGACTAAAAATCCCATCAGTTCGCGCCCACATCTGTTTGTTGATACGGTCCCGCGATCCGACATGGCCCCCGTATCTGCCCCATTCTAATAAGATCGTTGGGCCCTAGGGCCCACGGTCGGTTCAGCCCACTATCACCCACCTCAAGGTGGGCATATCGGGGCGAGATCCGCTCTTTTGGCAACATCGCCAAACAAGCAGATCTCTGTGTATGTCCTCCTTTAAACAACTACTGCTTTAAAAGGCATACTAAGGGACTAATTTCAAGTTCCATGTTCAAATTATAACCCTTTTCTACTGAAGAAAATAAAATGACAGGCATATGTTCCATTTAATTAGGTAGCTGAAATGTAAATTTTTTTTTTTTAAATCCGTTATTCAGCATACTACAATGAAGGGAAAATTCATATTTGGTGAATTCTGTGTTACATGGGCCGGCATTGCCTGCCACAATGTGTAACTATGGTGCTGACTCAACTGCTTTCCCAGCTGATATCTGCTTGGGAATAGGCCAGATACTGACCAGGCTACTTCAAAATCAGTCAGTCACCTCCCACCTGGGCTGCATGGATCCCTAATGCATTGGGGCCACCGTATTGCTTGGCATCCTCTGTGAAATAAGGGCAAAAATTTTATAATGCTTTCACTCAAATACAAATGTGGTGAAGGATTGTTACCTTACTTTCCAGTAGGTTTCAGTAATGAATACATGGATGATTGTCCGCTAATTGACTACATTTTGCCTGTAAACACTACACAAACCTAAATGGATTTATAAAGAAGTTGCATCAACATACACATCAGAAATAGACTGTTCTCAGTTGCCAGGAATGTACTTAGAGGAAATTTAAACCCTCAAAACAAATTTCCTGTAAAATTGCTCTTCTGAGCAGTAGTAATGATTGACTGATCTGTGATTTCAACTTTATCCTTTTATACCATGCCGTGGCCAGTAGATGGCAGCATTTATTGGATTGTCAGTTCTGCAAATCTGTTTTGTAAATCAGTTGCAGCTATGACAGTGAAATCTCCCCAGTGGGGGTTGTAGTTAAGCAGCAGCTGGTGTTCCAAGAATTTTACATACCTGCTTTAAACATGCAGATCTTTATTGTTCGCTGCCCTTTTCACTATGATTGTGAGGCAGTTGTAGCTTGCAGGGAAGGCTGCTGCCAAAATCCTTCTGGAGCCCAGAGGGCACTGCTCTGCCACTTGTCACTTCTCAGTTGGCACTGAACTTAACATGGCAGGAGTTGTAATTGAGAAAGAGGTGGAAGATCATAGGCTTGGGGATTGTATTTAGAGAGGCCATGGTTATCCATGTTTCCATGTTAAATAAATAAATATTCATATTTTCTGTCTTGGAAAATAACACTTCTGTCCAAATGGAGAAAGCAAAAAGCCAACCATTAGAGTTGGTCATGGCATTATATGACTGATGGCTCCTATTTTATATTTACTCCCATCTAGCCTGCTGGTGTACCTAACCCAGAAGATCCTAAACCGCAATCCTCCCGTCTCCATAGTTTAGCAATGCTTATTGACTGAACATACAGTGGGCCAATATTGCTGCCGAGTCGGTTTCTCTAAACCAAGTTGGCAGCTTAATGGACCATGTGGGGAACATGCTAAGCTGATATATGGGCTACAATTGTCCAAATATCTATCAGGTTGAAAATCCCATTGGGGTGGACTGTTTTAGCCTGTTTATGCGGTCCTCACCCAATGTATAGGCTGGCAATTTTTATATCTGACTGTTGGCGGGGGGCACATACATGGGTAGCCAAAAGGGACAAAGATCCACACTGATCTTGCCAGAAGAGTGGATATTTCATTGTTTGACTATTTTAAATGTGACAACAGCTGTAATATGATTGGTGGAGAGTAAGCTTCAAGCTCTGCCTGCCCTTATGACAACATTACATGCCTCTTATGATTTAAGAGAGTGGCACCATGCATGTGCAAGGGCAGGAGGCCCAGATATGCTGGCTGGGTGCTTGGGGGAAATTTAACCAAGTCTGAAATGGTATGAGATTGCCTTTACAGTCACCTGTTGTTGGGTTATAGGTTTTATTGTAACTAGTACGTTTTGTTGTGTTGATAACAGGGCTTGCCGTCATACATTCACAAACAACCAACCAGCTGGATGTTGGCAACAACCCCCGTGTAGGAACGAAGCGCTACATGGCCCCTGAAGTGCTGGATGAGACCATCCAAGTGGATTGTTTTGACTCTTACAAGAGAGTGGATATTTATGCATTTGGTCTTGTCCTTTGGGAGGTCGCCAGGCGGATGGTCAGCAATGGTAAGTTTTATTTTTTTATGCTGTTTTTCCTGCCCTTAATAACACAAGTTGGCATCTCTGAATCCCCTGGTGCCTGGATCTGTTTTGGAACTGTGTAAATATGTTTCTTGTTACAGTTTTAGTGCAGAACTATCACCCAGTCAGGAGAAATCCGCCTTAACATTGTGTTATTGCTTCCCTGGTATGGCCCCTGCCAGCTCGGGAAGGATGTGGGTTTTGCTATAGATTTTAAAGGGACCGTTTTCTCCTGTTCACATGGGACATGGGAAACATACCTGAAAATGTGTAGTGGGAAAAGACAGCCTAAGAAGATTCCAAGATTAGGTAGCCACTGTAGACAACTTTAAGGATGGAACGTCCCTGTAGTGGGGCTTTTGAACTTCTGGGCTAGTACAGCATTTCTAGCAGTATTCTATTTTAGCCTTTAGTTTTCCTTTAAAGAAAGGTGTTTGTATTTGCTGCCATTGCTATTTTGCTTGATGGAGATTTGCCGCAATTTTAGACTTTTGTAGTGCAGTGGAATAGTGCATTAGGAGCGTACAGGGAGAGGAGTGTGTGGTGGTAAAAAACATTGTTTGCTTGGGCATGCTGGTCAACAGTAAAGGTGAAACGAAAATCACAATACAAGCCTTCTATAAATAAACTAGAGAAAGGCACGTTCTGTGTCCTGATTTGGAGTTTTTCCCGGTAGACGGGTTAGATAAGGTGAGGTAAAATTAGATAATTGAATTCCTAACCTTTACTGATAAACCAATGTCACTGCAGTTTGGTTCTTGGGACAAATTTACCAACTGCAACTGTAGCTGTTGTACCACTTCCAAGCCCCCTTGAAGGTCAAGCCATGGGCCAGGGTCTCCCTGTGGGAATTCTAGCCTTAGCCAGTACCTCGTGGCAGTGATGGGGGGTGGGGGTCCAGCCTTTGGGCCACGGCTAACTGATGGTATAGCCTTGGGCCAAGGCCGTGTGGCACTGATGGGGGGGTCTAGCCTTTGGCACAGGGCTGTCCTGGTGGGAAGTGAAATCATTTCTGGTTACAATATATTGTATCCAGCAAACAGAGGTGATTATTTGAATTTTTGTCTGAAACGTATAATAATAATATAAATGTTGTATTTTCTGTAAACAATTTTACAAATGGTTTCGTGATTTGTTCTTAGTGGCTTTTCAAAAAAATGATTGGCCAACTGTACTTTGTGCATTTTTATTCCTGTAATATTCCTGCTGTCCTGATAAATACAGTGACGAGAAAATGAGAGCTATTGCAGTTTTAAGAGTTGAGCCTGCATGTGCTGTCTGCCAAGGACCCTGGTTTGTGGATCATACAGATGTCTTGGCTCTGTTTCAACTTATCCAGGGCAATGGGAAAGAGTTGTGTCTGCTGACCCCAGATTTATGCGGGCTCAAGAGGGAAAATTGAAATCCAAATAAAACCTTCAAACTGCCCAAGACAGAATCCATAATTCCAGTTTTTTTTTCCTTTAAAGGCATGTTTTATTGATTTTGCTGAGCACAAATACTGCTCACATTCTGTCCAAAATAAGGAACATCTGTTGTTACAAAAACAGCTCCCCAGCAGGTGTGAGCAACACCTAGAATAACAGATGTTTTTGTGTCTGATAAAGCAATTGCTTTTTCATCAGAGGAATTTAAGTGCTTTGCCAATACTTGTCTCACTCACTTCCTTTCACCGAGCAAACAGCCTGGTAAAGTGAATAAAGCAGCCAGGTACATTCTCAGAGAAGTATTGATAATAATGACTGTCTTCTTTTGTCTTGTGTTGCTTTATGCTCAGTTACTGGGGTTAGACAAGGGCAGGATTTCCCCAGCTTAAGTGTGTGCTTTAGTACAGGGGCCCTAACAGAGCTGTTTTCAGGGGGCTCCAAGCACAATTTACCCCAGTAGTGATTAGGAAGATTGTCCGGAAGCTTAGCACAAATTAACATTTTAGTTTTTGGGGATGGCTTTGGTTGTAGGATAACCAGTGTAGTAGAAAGAGTTTGTGGCTATAAGAGCAAACAGATTTTTTTATATTTAATTTTGATATGGGCATAATAGTCTCTGGGAAGAGACTGTGGCTTGGGGATGGCAGGTAAAGTAGGGAGAGATGGTGTCTATAGTAGCAGTGGGATAATAGTCTCTGGGAAAGGACAGTGACTGTAGGATAGCAGATATAGTAGGGAGAGATGGTGTCTATAGTAGCAGTGGGATAACAGTCTCTGGGAAGGGAGTGCTGCTATGAGATAGCCGGTATAGTAGGAAGAGATGGTGTCTATAGTAGCAGTGGGATAATAGTCTCTGGGAAGGGAGTGCTGCTATGAGATAGCCGGTATAGTAGGAAGAGATGGTGCCTATAGTAGCAGTGGGATAATAGTCTCTGGGAAGCAACTGTGGCTGTGATATAGCAGGTATAGTAGGGAGAGATGTTGCCTATAGTAGCAGTGGGTATAGCAGGCCAGAGGTGTCCAGCACCTTAGTTAAAGGGATACTGTCATGGGAAAATGCATTAGTTAATAGTGCTGCTCCAGCATTGAAATCCATTTCTCAAAAGAGCAAACAGATTGCTCCAGCAGCCTAACAACAGAACAATGGGAAGGTAACCAGATAACAGCTCCCTAACACAAGATAACAGCTGCCTGATAGATCTAAGAACAGCACTCAATAGTAAAAACCCATGTCCCACTGTGTTCTATTCAGTTACATTGAGAAGGAAAAACAACAGCCTGCCAGAAAGCAGTTCCCTCCTAAAGTGCTGGCACAAGTCACATGACCAGGGGCAGCTGAGAAACTGACAAAATGGCTAGCCCCATGTGAGATTTGAAAACTGAATATTAAAAAATCTGTTTGCTCTTTTGAGAAATGGATTTCAGTGCAGAATTCTACTGGAGCAGCACTAGTAACGCGTTTTCCCATGACAGTATCTGATTGATGTAACAATCTGTAAATGCAAAAAAGCTACAAGAAATCCAAAATAGCCAAAAAGCTTTATCTGTGTTGTAATATATATATGCCAGACCGGTTATGCTGGGATAATTAATTTTGTGCAGAATTCATATCCTGCCATTAGTGTGTCTTGTGGCTTGTAGTCTATACTCATATTCCCTTGTACTAAACACAATAAATGCAGTGATTAAATAATAATTGCAGCAGTTGTGCCAGGTCTAGTAACCCATAGCAACCAATCTGATGTTTGCTTTTAAAGTAGGTGATTAGTTAATACTGCAGGCTGATTGGCTGCTATAGATTTTTGAACCCAGTGCAAACCTTGTGACTTCTGTAATTCCTAAAAGCCAGCAAGTTGTATGCAGTGTATTTAATGTTCCCTGTGTTCCCTTGATTATATTAATGTGCATTTTAAGTCTCTCTGGAAAGAAATTTCAACATCCAGTTTTGCAAAGTAGTTCAAGGTTCCAGTGTCCATATGTCGGATTTATACTTATCTATATCACACCCCAGAATGATGAACATACACATGACCTGTTACCCAGAGTTCAGGCAGTTTACATTTGACAGACTTAGAAACTGAGTAAATAGGCTTAGCATTTTGCTCCTTTATAGTTCCTATTTCACTATGATATGGGGCAATTTCTTCCTTCCTTTCAATATTTGTTGTTTCTGTAGGGATTGAAGGTGTTAATTCCTTTTCCAAGCCGTGTAAGAGATTAGTCGAGGCTTAACAGAGCAGAGAGGATTACATCTAAAGTTATCAGTATTGTGTGTGTTTTTTTTAAACATCTTCATCAGTATAAAGTATTAATAGCATCCAATAAAGCAGCAAATTGTACGTGTTGTATTATAAGGTTCCATTTACAAAAGTGCTGCTTTTGGTGTCATTTATTGCCTTTAATCGTGTCAGTAAACATGTCATTTTACTCCTAGGCATTGTGGAAGAATACAAGCCTCCTTTTTATGATGTTGTACCCAATGACCCGAGTTTTGAAGACATGAAGAAGGTTGTCTGTGTAGATCAACAAAGACCAAACATTCCCAATAGATGGTTCTCAGATCCTGTAAGTACTGTTAGTCACACCCTAGGCAGATATACAAACATTTTAGCATCTTATCACCTTTTGAAATGATTGTTTTCATATAAAATGAATTGTATGGCATTTTCCTTTCTATAAATGTGCTGTTAACTGGTTGGTAGATTCTTCCATGCCTATAAATTCCATTATTCTGCCACAAAAATCACTTATTTCTCTCCAAACTTGACTTTCTTTTGTTAAAACTCCAAAGTTTTTTTACAGGGTCACCTTCTTATGTAGGTCCAGGGTTATCCCTGACAACAGAAATTATTCTCCACCCAAATGTCACAGCAACTGACTTGAACTGGAACCAACACTAAAGGCGGCTTCTTCATTTAGTATGATAATCTTGGTACTTGTATTTCGGCTGCCATTCCAATTGTAAACCAGTAATCAAAGGGATATGGCACAGATGGCCAGATCAGGATGTATCTATACCCTGTGCCCTACAGTAAAGTTTTTTTGCCTTTAAAATAAGGCTGCCAGATATTTCACCTATAGAGGGCTGATTAGTTGACAAATGTGGATTGCATCACATTAATACGATGTCAGTCAAATATCTGTAGTTCTTTAATAAATGTTTGTTCAAGAGTTGCACACTGTCTACATGTGGACCCGAGGCCTGTAAGTCAGTAAGGACATTAGGGGTTATGCAATAAAAGGCCCTAAGTTTGCCCAGGAGCAGTAATGGATAGCAACCAATCAGCAGGCAGGATTTCCTGGTCACCTGTTAAAAAGCAAACATCTTATTGGTTGCTATGAGTTACTGCTCCAGGGCAAACTTAGTGCCTTATATTACATATGGGGGTAAGTGTTCTAAATCCACGAACCCAAATCAGCACGTGTCAGTCTGGTATGAATTCACCAGTCATAATTTTATACCTTAGATGTAGATGCTATTTTTGGGATGTTTAGGGATGGAAGGAATGGCAATTCGGTAGTAGCAGCTGAAGAGGGCATAGTTTGACCATATCTGCTCTAGATGGATGCTTACCAATCTTATTCCTAGATTACTCCTTATGAATCGCCTCATTATCTTGCTCTGTAATAAGGAATCCTCTTTACATAATTACTAGGTAAGTCAGTTATCTTAGTAGAGTTTTGTTGGCTTTTTTCAGAACTAGTAGATCATTTTCTTTGCTCCATAAGAAACTTTGTTTTTCCTTGTCCATATTCAATTGATAAATGACCCTTGGGCATAGGAAAGTGTAGGCCCTTTGCTATGTTGGTGAAACTTGGCTTCCAGTATCATACCAAAGTTGGGAATGTGATTAGTAGAGGGCATGGCTGTATAAGAAAATCTAGTGCATAGTCAATGCTATTGGGAGTCCATTTTACAGCCACGTATGGCTGTATCTGCAATGTACCAAACAATGTCCCTCTGCCAGTGCATTATTATATGCCTTCTCCTTGTTTGGAGATCATAATACTACAGGCGCTCTAGAGAATGAAATGGATTATGGTGGCCAACAAACCTGACACAATGTCCGTAAAAATGCAAAATGAAAATAACACGGTCCAATACAATATGCATTGGATAGATTCAAAAGAAGATAAAAATGGTGTGGTCTTTTAATTTCAAATCTATACCACATTTTGTTTGGGCACAAATTTCTTTAGAGGTGTGCATTGCTGCTTTATAGTCAGGGGGCATAATAAAAATCTTCCCTGACTTTCTTGCAATTTGATTGACTTGACTGAGCAGTGTCAAAAAAATGACATTGGTGTTTAAGAAATGATACATTTAATATGGCAGATACATCCATTAAATGTGTTTTTGCAAGATATGTTCTTATAAGTCAAAGTGTAAGTAGTGTTCCATCAAGCTCCTATATAGATAGGCGTGACTTCAAAGGGTCTATGGTTTGCAGGAATGGTAAACTCTGTCCATATATGTTGGAACTGAAGCAAGTGGCATTCTATCAATCCTCTATATCAGGCCCTATGGCAATCTATGGGTTCTGGCAAATGCCAGAGGGTCTGCTATAAGGTGCCATAGAAAGTCAGTATTTAGTGGGCTGGTGGGGGCTGTTTGGGTCTTTATGTGGGCTGATTGGGCCTCTGTGTACATGTAATTCCAGGGCCTATTTTAATTCTCAGTCCGGACCTGCTCTATATATAGAGGCATGACTACTGAGGGACTATGCTTTGCAGAAATGACTTACACTTGAACATATTCTTGGAAGATATGTCCATAAATGTTGGAGAAAATGGTCCATCAAGCCTCTATGTAGATAGTGGGTCATTACAAATGGGTTATGCTTTGCAGAGATGTAAATGTATTCTTGGGAGAAATGTCCCTGTATGCTGGAGCAAGAGCATGTTCTGTTCAATAAAGCCTCTATAGTGGTTTCTACCAAGTGGCTATGTTTGTAGGAATAAAATCAATGTTGGAACTGGAGCAAGTATCAAGCCTCTGTAGATGTGTGTGACTACCGAGGGGCAACGCAAAAACAACTGTTGTCCTGTACCTGATCCGTTCTCTCTTTTCCTTTGCAGACTCTAACAGCGCTTGCTAAGCTGATGAAGGAATGCTGGTATCAAAACCCCTCTGCAAGACTCACAGCCTTACGCATCAAAAAGACTTTAACCAAAATTGACAATTCTTTAGATAAACTAAAATCTGACTGTTAAAAAAAACTCTGACACTGCCATGAAATCTGTGTGTAGTTCATGCCGACAAAGAAGAAAAAAATGATGCAGTGCTTGCCTGCCGCGGTGTAGACTTTGGATCAAGTGGTTTATTTTTAAGGACAATTCTGACAAAGAGATAATTTGATAAAGTGCAAAATTACATTTTATCCCTCTAGTGGTGCCTGCCCCATTGTTACATTAGAACTTCTGGCTGACAAAGTTAGGGGACCTGTGGCCGTTTGCAGAGAAAAATACAGAGGAAACATTTTTTCTTTTGAAATATAATTGCTGGAGGCTTAATATAATTTTTTTTAAAGTCATCTGCACGGAACGTCACATCTGCTACGACTAAAGTGTTTGCGTTACCATGTTGCATTTTCAGGTTATTTCTTTCGGAAATGATTTCCTACAAAACAGAATCGTAAACACTAAGTGGCTGCCTGTTTGAAGACAATCCCGCTTCGGAACAATATGAGACTTGCAGTCTTGCTTCCATGCCAAAGGCTGGTTGGACAATTTTTGCAAAGATTTTGGGTCTCTGAAGGAGCACAGAATATAGAACAGGACAGATCTGGGCATTAAAAAAAGATGGTTCTGGAGTAATGAAAGAATTTTTCAGCGTTATCCCGATCACTCCTACGGAAAAGAAAAAAAAAAACTGAACTATTGATTTTTTTTAATCAGCAATATTGCGTGTGCTTCTCTGTTTTATTGCACTAGCAATTTTTTGCATTCCTTAATTGCACTGTTACTGTTAATTTTAATGACAGATGCCAAATATATGGTTGGCCATGTATGGATCTGCGTTTCCGGAATACACCAATTTCTTTAGAGGGTGGGCGGGGTGGGGGGGAGGGGTTGGAAGAAATGGAGATGTGTCCGATTTAGCTGCATTTTACACGTGTACTGATGTTTACAATAATGCTGAACATTAGGAATTTTTGTTGTCTATACAAAACTTTGCAAATTATTTATTACTAGTGCACTTAGCAGTTTTCATGCTGATCAGTGCAGGAAGTTAACAGCTCTATTTTGTGGTCTTTTTTTTTTTTTTTTTTCCTTTTACACTACTAATTTTTGTAACACAGTATGATAAAGCGATTATTTCTCGAATATCACATTATGATGTCACGTTACGTTCTCCATATTGAGATATGTGTGTGTGCAGTCTGTATCAATTTCAGTTTAGAGAACTAAACATTTATCGCTGTCACCGTTTTTTTTCGCCTTTTAACCGACATAGGATTTAACAACATAAAAGGAAAAATTCAGTAGAAATTTAGGATATTATAATGGGGAGATGCATTTCTTCTAAGCTATATAATATGTGCATCGTTAACTCTGCCAGAAAATAACTATTTTGTTTTAATCTACTTTTTGTATTTAGTAGTTATTTGTATAAATTAAATAGAATGTTTTGAAGTCTAACAATTTCTGTTGTAACTGTGTGTGTATTCTACAGGTGATATTTTACAATTAGGTGCACATCCGATTTGTAACCAGAAATATTTTATTTGAAGCCCTAGTAACAAAGCAGGTCTTCAAATGACAGAACAACAAAAGAAAATAAACATTTAAAAAAAAAAAAAACGTTCAGGGATAAGTAACCTTCTGGTTGCCAGGGTCACTGACTACATCAAGGGTAGTCAACAGTTTAAACGGATCCTGTCATGGGAAAAAAACATTTTTCAAAATGCATCAGTTAATAGTGCTGTTCCAGAAGAATTCTGCATTGAAATCCATTTTTCAAAAGAGCAAACACATTTTATTATATTTAATTTTGAAATCTGACATGGGGCTAGACATATTGTCAATTTCCCAGCTGCCCCAAGGCATGCGACTTGTGCTCTGATAAACTTCAATCACTCTTTACTGCTGTACTGCAAGTTGGAGTGATATCACCCCCTCCCTTCCCCCCCCCCCCAGCAGCCTAACAACAGAACAATGGGAAGGTAACCAGATAACAGCTCCCTAACACAAGTTAACAGCTGCCTGGTACATCTAAGAACATCACTAAATAGTAAAACCCATGTCCCACTGCGTACTATTCAGTTACATTGAGAGTGAAAAACAGCCTGCCAGAAAGCAGTTCCCTCCTAAAGTGCTGGCACAAGTCACATGACTGGGGCAGCTGGGAAATTGACAAAATGTCTAGCCCCATGTCAGATTTCAAAACTGAATGTAAAAAAATCTCTGTTGTTTTGAGAAATGGATTTCAGTGCAGAAGTCTACTGGAGCAGCACTATGAACTGATGCGTTTAAAAAAAAAACATGTTTTCCCATGACAGTTTCCCTTTTTTGTATGTTGGCACAATTGTATACAGTTATTACTTGAAGACATCCTGAACCCTTGTATTTTCTTTCTAAATTTTATTGCAGCAGTTCTTAGTGTAATATTCTTTCTGCTCAGGACATAAACAAACTTTGTTACTACTAGGCAGAGTGATATATCCCATCAATTACAATGTTACCACTGTTATAAACCTTTAAAGGAACAGTACCAGGAAAGTATTTTAAGGTAATGAAAATATTTTGTACTGTTGCCCTGCACTGGTAAAACGGATCTGTTTTCTTCAGAAACTACTATAGTTCATATAAACAAGCTGCTGTGTAGCAATGGTGGAAATTGAAAAAAGACTACATGGCACAAGTTAAATCACGGATAACGGATAACACCATTATGTTCTACAGAGCTTAGCTGCTATCTGCTGTGTAACCTGAGCCTTTGAATGGCTGCCCCCATTGTTACACAGCAACTTATTTATATAAACAATAGTAGTCTTTCTGAAGCAAACACAGCAGTTTCAACACAAATGCAGGACAACACTGCACTATATTTGTATTACTTTGAAACACTTTCATTTTGTGATGTAACTGTTCCTTTAAAGGGATACTATCCTGGAAAAAAAAGTTTTTCCCAAAATGCATCAATTAAAAGCGCTGCTCTGGCAGAATTCTATATTGAAATCCATTTCTCAAAAGAGCAAACAGATTTTTTTATATTTCATTTTGAAATTTGACATGGGGCTAGACATATTGTCAATTTCCCAGCTGCCCCAAGTCACGTGCTCTGATAAACTTCAATCACTTTTTACTGCTGTACTGCAAGTTGGAGTGATATCACCCTCTCCCTTTCCCCCACCCAGCAGCCTAACAACAGAACAATGGGAACGTAACCAGATAACCGCTCCCTAACACAAGATAACAGCTGCCTGTTAGATCTAAGAACAGCACTCAATAGTAAAAACCCATGTCCCACTGCATACTATTCAGTTACATTGAGAAGGAAAAACAACAGCCCGACAGAAAGCAGTTCCCTCCTAAAGTGCCAGCACAAGTCACATGACATGGGGCAGCTGGGAAATTAACAAAATGTCTAGCCCCATGTCAGATTTCAAAACTGAATATAAAAAAATCTGTTTGCTCTTTTGAGAAATGGATTTCAGTGCAGAAGTCTACTGGAGCAGCACTATTCCACTACTGATTCGTTTTGACAAAAAAACATGTTTTCCCTTTAATCTAAACAAGTGCTGTCCAACTGGTGGCCTGCGGGTCTACTTCTTGTGGCCCCCACACTAAAGCCTGACTGCTTACCTTGCATAAGCTTTAAGGATAGAACTCCACGGATGACTTCTACTTGATTGTGACAGATCCGATGCAATGCGCCAAAACGCAGGCGTCAAGTCGTATCCCTCCATAACTATTTGGTTTTTTAGTGTTCTACCACCAATAAAGTGGACATTGTTTTAAAATCTCTTGTGGTAACATGGGTGTGGTTTAAATGTGTTCTGCCCTCCACCACGTAGGCCAGAATAATTCCTCCCCTCGGTACCACAGAGGTTGGTTAGCACCGCTCTATAAGTAAAAACAGGGCTGTGGACTCGCTGTATAAAACTTTGATTCCTCAACAGATAATGGGTGAATCTGACCTGTTTTGCTCCACCAAAAATTTGCGAAATGTCGATAATTAGCCAAAATTCAATTATATGGGCAACAAAAATTTAATAACGTGTGACATTTTTGATGCGCAACAAATTTTTTCACCCATTAAAGTCTATGGCCTTCATTTTAGCAGCGAAACTTGCCGGAAAATTTTACTTATCACCACACCTCAGTTTATAGTACCTCCATGTTTTTCATATACTAATGTATTTTCTATGTTGATTGCAGAACACAAAATACAGGGCACTCCATCACTGTCAAAGCTCAACAGATTTAAAGCTATATGATGTATATATGTACGGTGTCTGTTTTTGGGAAAAAAACAAAGAGCTACTTGCTAGGAAGCTGACGCAATGGCAACATGAATAGGGATACTGTTCAAATTTGGGTCTACATCTATAACTCAGCCTGTGTCATTGTTACTTTGTATTTTATTTAAAATAGAAACAACAAACATCTAAAAATTAAAAGTCAAAATAAAACAATAAGGTTATAATAGCTCAATTGGACACAATGGGCTTTATTCTTACAGCAGCAAAGTACTATATAATGACTATTCTTTTATATTTTTTTTCATTATGATTTAAAATTATTTGGAGTCGGTACATTTTTGCGGACTCCACAGCTTTGAGAAAAAGGTGAGCAGAAGTTGAGAACAGCACAGTGATTGTTACCCCACACTTTCTAAATAATGTAACATCGTTAGCAGCTAATTGAACCCAGCCTGATGACCAGTTTTGGTGAGATTTGCGGAACTATAGCAGGGTAACTTACACCAGAGTTTCTATATACTGAATCTATGTAATGAGCTAAGGAGGTTAGTTAGGGTGAGATTTTGGTTGTGTTATATTGTCTAATGCAATACATTCAGTTAGTTCGCTTAGAAAAATATACATTTCTAGATCATAGAAGATTGTTCTGTTCTCTTTCTCTCCCTTTTGTATTTGGTTCAGAAAACAGTTTTCCTTCCCATCTATTTTTTAAAAATAGGATTGATGCATCATTGTTTAAGAATAGAACCGTAGGAACAATAGTGCACCTCTGTTGCCTTGAGATTGTGGTAATGTTCTCGTTGCCTGATCTAATTGTTAGCAAAAGTATTTTAACGATTTAAATGTTTTATAGGCCAACAAACAAGCTTAGCATTTATTTTACTGTTAATCGTTCTAATCGTCTAATGTTTCAGTGTCAGACAAATGGTGGTATAGAGTGAATTTATTTTATATAGATATAAAAATATACAACCGGTAAATCAATGTCTTATACAAGACAATTTATATAGAGTGATACTAACAAGTATACACATATCACCAATTCACTTTGCCAAAGGATGAGAATACCCCAACGTTTTGGCACACTAGACTTTATTAAGGGGGATGTTTTTCAGCAGCAGGGACTGAGCAACTGGTCTGAGTCGAGGGAAAGATGGATGGTGCTAAATACAGGGATATTCTTGAGCAAAACCAGGTTCACCTTCCAGCAGGACAATGACCCAAAGCATACTGCTAAAGCAACACTGGTTTTAGGGTAAACATTTAAATGTGTTGGAATGGCCTAGTCAAAGTCCAGACCATCTGGAAGAACAGACTGTGGGCCCGAGTATAGAGAAATTATGGCAAGGGAAACACATAAGCAACAAAAGGAAACCATGGGATCAAAAAGTTCTTGATCAGATTAACCCTTAACCCAGTGTGAGAGTATGCGCACATGCGCATAAGTGCCGGCGAAGAGTGCCATTGAACGGAGACGCATATGTCCTCATGCCGCCATAGGTCCGTGCCTTTGTGGCCTCGCCACAAATCCAAGCCTGTCTAAATGGCTGGCTGAAATTATATGTCTGTAGTGATTTTATGGGATCACAGGACTGTAAAATCCTGCATACTGAACAAATTTGGTTCAGGAGCACTGAAACTGGGCATTAATGCATTAAGGTGGACATATATGGGTAGATTCAAGCTGCTGATTCCTTTAGACCAATTTGGGCAGATCTCGGTCAGGCAGGTTTGATTTTCCTGCCCAATCGAGGACTACAACGGCGAGTTGATGCGGTCCTCGGTTTGTCAGCTGGTATGCCCATCATTGTAATCAAATCGTTTGAACGTAGGGCCGAACAATCAGATTAGCCTCCCACCTTTTGTTGGGCATATCAGGGGACCTTCTGGCAACCTCACCAAACAAGCAGATCTTATAGTGCATGGCCAGCTTAAAACATAAATATCATCAACCAGATGAAGCTTTAAACAGTTTACAGAACCAAACCTTGGCACATTGCCTATTTTGTACTCCCACCCTCAACACACACTGTCTTTTTAAAAGCTGCCCTGCTTCTATAACAATTAGCAGTACTATTTTTGGTGGCTTCACAGAGGCCAGGGAAACAAAGGGCTGAAAATTGACCAGCAATTTGGCAGACAGGGAATAATTACAAATAAGCGTGCAGTGCCAAGATGCAAGCATTTTACAACATAAAGAAAACCATTCTGTGTGTTGTTGGTTGAGAAATACATGTCTTTGCTTCAGCAGTCAATATGTGGCTGGCTTCTAGCCTTACATTGTGAAATATGCAGCATTAAAAAAAAAAGATTAATATTTCTCTCTGTCTCTGTTTCATTGCTTCTGTGTTAAAGGGGCATTGATGCTCAGAGGAAAAAAAACACACATAATGAAGGGGAAATATATCTTATTTAATGGGGAGTGTCAAATATGTATTTGTTAGGTTACTACATGCTAGTAATTACTGTTATTGTGTGCATACCATGTTGTTTTAGACACAGAGCTGTCTGTTCCCCCATAACTCTTCTAGAGTTATATACCAAGGTGAAGTTGGGGTTGATGTTACTTATGGCTTATAAACTCCACTTGGTCAGGATGTGATGGAATGACGTGCATGTAAAGGACATGTTATCCAGAATGCTTGGGACCTGGGACTTTCTGGATAATGGATTTTGGAATTTGGATCTTCATACCATACTACCCTACTAGAAAAGCATTAAAACATTAAATAAGCCAATGGGTTGGTTTGGCTTTCATTCATATTACAGTATATCTTATTTGTTATTATCAAGTACAAGATACAGTTTTATTATTATTGAGAAAAAGGAAATAATGTTTATAATTGTTATAATATATAAATATATATATATATAATATTATTTGGATAAAGTGGAGTCTAAATGAGACAGCCTTTCTGAATAACTGGTTTCCAGATAATGGATCCCATACTTGTAAAGGGCTGTGCAATATGTTGGCACTTTAAAAAGACAGTGTCAGAATGGAATGCCAGAGGGCCCACCAGATTACGTTAGACCAGTGATCCCCAACCAGTAGCTCGTGAGCCACATATTGCTCCCCAATCAATCACAACCCTTATTTAGCACCATCCAACATTTTTCATGGTTGTGTTGCTCCCCAACTTTTTTTTACATCTGAATGTTGCTCATGGTTGGAAAAAGGTTGAGGACCCCTGCGTTAGACCATAGGCCAACTCTCTAAAATTATTTTTCCTTCTTTCCTCAATCAACCTCTCTATTTTTCTATACTTTTATCTTTACTTGCCATAGTCGATAGTGTTCCATCTATTTAGACTTTTTGTTCCTACACAGAAACCGGGTATGACCATGAAATAGGCCAAATGGTTAGAAGCAGGGCCCACTGACACCTGGTATCCCAGGTGACCAGTCCAACACTAAATAAAGAATATTTGTATATAGATGAGGATAGTATTGTAGGGCTACCTTTTCTCTAGACATGGGTAGAAGGTAGGAAGCGATGCTCTAAATAGGCTATATCTAGGCTCTAAATTGCTGCACAAAATAATCCCAGGTAATCCCTTTTATAAAATGCCATCAGCAGTAGAAACAGCTTGGGCCACAGTGCAACGTACTCTCCATACCACCAGCATATCTCCAGTACCATTTGTTTTTTAATTGGTCTATTCATCCATAGTCAGATATGTCAACTTGCCTGTATTTGTGGAAGTCACCTTAATTTAAGCCTTTTTGTCACCTGCAATAAATGGTCTGTCTCCTGCTATCAGTAGTTTGCCCCGAAACCCAACTCACCCACGCAACTGAAATGCTTAGACTTGTCACAGGTGAGGCCAAGATGTCCCCAGATAACTTTGGGTCACGGTTTGGAATCTCTGCATCGCACTCCTCTGAAAGAATTTTTTTGTTTCATATGATTTTGCTTATGAGGCTCCTTTAGGTTGCAGGCCCTGTAACCATGAACCTGAACATAATCCGGACTCTTAAGGGGAGATTCATCAAAGAGTGAAGTTCCGCCACTTGAGGGGAATTCCGCAGCTCTCAGTTAATTTCTATGGGATTTTGAAAGGCGTATTTATCAATGGGTGAAGTGAAATTTCACTCTTTAATAAATACGCCTTTCAAAATCCCATAGAAATGAATGAAGAGCTGCGGAATTTCACTCTAGTGGCGGAATTCACTCTTCACTTCACTCTTTGATGAATCTACCCCTTAAAGTAACACCATGTGAATTAATCTCCAAAATTAATTGTCCAAAATGAACATAATGGCTCCTGCCAAAAACAGTGTCCTAAATGTCTGTCAGGACTTAAATTGCAGTGCTTTATTATGGGATTATCAAATGACACATAGGGGCAGATTTACTAAATTCACATGACTAACTCGAAGTTCAATCGAATTTTAATGAAATTCGAATCTTCAAATATGCAAATTCGACCATCGATTATTCGAATTCGAATAATTCGGATAAAATTTTATTCAAATATTCGAATATTCGATGGTCGAATAACTTACCCTTTAAATTTTTATTCGACCACCTACTTGGCCAGAACCAAGCTACCAAATTGGGAATCATTAGTTTTGATTGAATAAAGAAAATTAGATCGATCTATTAAATCATTCGAATCGATCGATTCAAACGATTGATCGATCAAATTTTTTTTGTTCGATCAATCGAATCGCGGTACTCTTTTACTTCCCTTTTATTCATATGGTCGAATTTCAAATTTTTTTTAATTCGAAATTCGACCAATGATGAATCTGCCCCACACTGTTAGAAATATAATGTTTTTATGAAAATATACACCAGTGATTTACATAAGGGCTGCTATATCATTATCACAGAGTCCTGCAATGTCCAGGGGTACAGTTTTCCTTTAAATTCTCTTCATATGTAAAAACCTACAGCTCTACAGGGAGAGGGAGCTAAGAAAAGATGCCTGTAGAAACCAATTGTAGCTTATGCTTTAGATTTGTTTATACCCAAAATATTTTATCTGTGATTCCTGCCTTATAATTAGTCAAGTGGCCTCTCAAGTGGTATGGTCCATGCTGAGGATAGGCAGCAGAATTCTGAGCACAGATGTCTGAGCGCAGTGCGGATGGTGAAGAGAGACAGACAGAATGTCCTCATTTAAAAACGTTTGGAGAATGTGCTAAAATATATTGATTCACTTCTAAGTGTATGGGCTGCTTGTTGACCTGCATGAAAGCTATTTTTCTCTTCCTATCCTATCACTCCTATCAATCTGCTGACATCACAAATTCTGTTTTAATAAAACAGCTTCTCTGTGGAACAGTAAACAGCACGCAAACAGCACGCAAACACAACAGAACCATGATCTTCAGTAAAACCTGTACCCAACAGCCATGCAGCATGTATGTATGATGAATTGTACATAAAACCGTATTCTTGTTTGCAGTTAAATCCATTGTGACCATTATTGCTGCTACACATGGAACCTTGCAACCCAAAAATAAAAATTTGCCTAAGAAAATAAAACACGTTTTTAAGTACGTTTTCAAAACACATTCTTTACAAATTTTCTATGGTTTTTAAGTTATTTGTATATGTATTGCCACTGAAAGCAGTGTTTGTCTGTCCCTTTCCATTCTCTGCCCTGGTGGCTGAGACTGTTGATACTTTGTAATACAAGGCAGCTGATTAACAAACCTGTCTTTGCTAAGGAATTAAGGGGGAAATTCACTAAGCGGTGAATTTGCGTAATTTTTCGTCAGGGTCATTGTTTAACCACCCACATACTAGAAAACCTATAATGATTACGCACAGATTAATCTGTACTTCAAAATGTTTAATTTACTTTATCGAATGTCCATGCGGCTTGTTTTATGTAGGCAAGACCATTGCTATAATCCGGCTTTAACTCGGGCGCGAGAAAAACTACTGTTACGGTTGGAACTCTGCTGGATCCATAGATTGAATGCGTTGAGCCAGATTCATTTCTATAGAGACACTCTAACGAGGAACTAATCCGTTAGAGTAAATTTTCTATTTGTTCAAAGTGCAATTTTATGAATTATGATCTAGTTTTAAAGATAACGGGGGTGGTACTTAGGTTGCCTTCACTGTGGTTTGGTGTATTTTATTTTCATTATCACATTCTCTCATTTTAAAACAAGGTTTGGTGTTGGTTCTCTAAACAACCTGTAATATATTTTCTAGATACTTGTCCTTATTCGGTATTTCGGTATTTCGGGATACACGTTTTTTGTTATCCCCTGGGGCTATATGGACTTGTTTCATGGTAGGTGATCACTATATATAACTGTAACTCCAGTCATATTAACTAACCCTGATATTGCCTTACAGGAACTGTTTGACATGGTTGAACTATTTGGCACTTTGTTATATTATAAACTTAATGTTATTAAACACAGGCTATGCCGATTTCTATGCCTACCAGAGATATTGACGCACTGAAATCCAAATATGACCTAGATTGGCAACCTATAGCAATTAGTTACTTAGGAACTAAAATAACAGCAGATCCTAATAAACTCTATCAACAGAACTATGCTACACTGCTTAAAGACACTCAAACCTCTTTACAAACATGGAAAACCACCTATGTGTCCTGGTTAGGCAGGATAAATGCAGTGAAAATGCTAATTCTACCAACAATTTTGTACAAACTCCTTTTTTCAACAGCTACAAAAGGTATTACAGGAATTCATTTTTTTTTCATCACAAAAAAACAAGAATTTCACAAGGAATCATGCAAGCTCCCAAACAAAAAGCAGGATTGGCATGCCCAAATAAACAACTATAACTATAGAGCTACTATTTTGGATCAATTAACCGACTGGCACCTACCCCCAGGTACTAAGAAATGGGTAGACATGAAGGACTGGATATATAAAAATTACTTTGGACATATGGGAAAATCTCATATTTGGACTATGATGAGTAGTGTTGCCACCTTTTCTTAAAAAAAATACCGGCCTTCATATATTCAGCTTTTTTTCCTATTAATAACATTGTGATCAGCCATCAAAAATACCGGTCAGGCCGGTAGAAAACCGGCCAGGTGGCAACCCTAATGATGAGATATAACAACAATGGAGCACTTACCCTTGCTGATCCGTGCAACATTACTTACCTTGTACGTAGCCAGGACAAACCACAATCTAAGTAAGCCAAGACTTGGCAAAAACTGATCCTCTCACAAATGGGTGATCTATATGATCAAGATCGACTACAAACATTCTCCAATTTAAAAAAGAAGTGGAATCTACCTGAAGATCAACTCTATACCTATTTGAGAATACAACACTACCTTCAGAAGAACAAATGGCTGGGAGCACATCAGCCAACTCGGTTTGAACTTAAATGCTGGAAGCCCATACAGAGGAGCAATGGCACCACTATTATCAACAACTTACTACTAACAAAAAATGTGGAGAATCCTCCGAAAGCAATGAAAAAATGGCAAGCAGACCTCCAAATTCCCATAACAACAGATCTCTGGCAGTACCTTTTTAGACAAACCTCTAGATTTTCCAAAGCATTGAATCACCACTACTGTAATGTACAGATGGTATATGACCCCAGAAAAGATACACAAAGCCTTTCCCAACTCATCCAATCTTTGTTGGAGATGTCAACACTGGAAACAGAATATACTACCATCTCACAGAGAAATAGTTAAAGAAATAGAACGCATCCAATTGTATGTACTACCATCAACTCAAGGCATGAAAGACAGTGCCAGAAGGGGGAAAAGTAACAGCTCTGTAAAAAAAAAAAAATTCATAAAAATACGACCATAAAAACATAATACACACTTTAACTCACGATATACCTTATATAAATGGTTGCCAGTTCTCCATCGCCCTTCTTTCTTTCTTCTTTTCTATTCTTTAATTTCTGAAATGATGTAAAAGTGACAAAAATTGTTATTAAAAAAAAATAGATGTAGAGATTTCTTAAAAACACAATATAGCAGTGTGCCCTGATGCACAATTTGCCATCAGCTTTATCATTGGCATATATTATAAAGCTTATAAACTGTTGGTGTTAATGTTTCCATGTTCCATAAACATATATATGTACATTATCTATTACATTTGGCAAAAAGCCGAATCATCCAGATGCTTTATAGTGCGCACTTCAATACTATTCACAAGCCTAGCAAATAGGAATGTAGACAACTGAGCAGGGTCGTTTTTAGTATATTTGTAATGTTTGAAGTATTCATCTTAACTCAGTGCCCAATAAAATGTGAGGTTTTGGACTTTGAAGTAGTAAAGGAAAACTGCTATGGCTGAATCTAACATAAAAATAGATATTAAACCCATGGCAACCGCACCAAATATAAAGCTTTGCATAATATCAAGTAGAAAAACATAAATATTTGTACCAAGGTCTTTAGTAAAACATATAATTTATTATAAAATAAGACAACATTTTAAAATTTTTTATCTGATACTTTTGCAGGGAGACACATAACAAACCCTCTATGCAAGCATAAGAGCAGATCAGAGATATGGAAATATAACTTAACAGGAGGGTTGCTCCTGCCATGACACAGGGTTGCTGTGCAACTTCCCATAGCTAAGTTAACCCACCCCCAACAACCCCCTACTTAGCTACAAGAGTGGGACAAGGCACTAGGGACTAGGGCACTAGGGAAGATAAAAGTGCTCGGGTGTTACAAGTGTCACTAGTAATCTCTGTTGTGTGTCCCCTTCTAGTCAGCTCCTTAGACAAACCCCATAAGCAACCAACTAATTCTCCATAAATAACATGTAGATAGCACAAATGAGATGCCTAACGTCTTTTGGAAGACCAACACTCCATTCTGTATGTGATATTTACCACTCCTGTCACTCAGTGTCACCTTTCCACAATGTCAAAAACATTGAGTCTTTTCCATCTCCTTTGCCAGTCTTAATCCACCATATATGGTCTTCTTTCTGAACTTTTATTGCCCATTTGGTCTTGCCAATGAATTGCAGTTAACACTTTTAATACATACACCACATAATGCACTAATAATTATGTTTAATCCTAGAGACTTTATCCCCACTGCTACTATAGGCACCATATCTCCCTACTATACTTACTATACTTACTATCACACAGCCACAGTCCCTTCCCAGAGACTATTGCCCCCACTGTTACTATAGGCACCATCTCTCCCTACTATACCTTCTATCCCACAGCCACAGTCCATTCCCATAGACTATTATCCCACTGCTACTACAGGCACCATCTCTCCCTACTATACCTGCTATCTCACAGCCACAGGAAGTGGAAGAGAAAGAACATATGAAGTGACAGAATGGGGAAGGAAGTAAATTTTTTTGTAGAACAATGCAAGAGAAAATGAATAAAGCAAGAATTGTTGGCTTATGTGTACTTGTAGGCTCACAACACCCCAGTCTAAATCTCTATGTGGTTGTAGATCGCTATTATACTGTAACCCCAGGATTCTGTAGTAGATGGGCATGTTGTGCGAAAGGTATCCTGTTATGGCAGCTTACAGCAGATGATAAGGACATTAAGATCCGAATCCAAATGTCACAGAAAACGTGTCCTTGAGAACTTATCTGCAGTTTCTCAGACCCTCTTTACTAGTTTATTTTGACATAAAACTCTTTTGATGTTTCCTTTATCTGTTTTTAATCTGTGTGCCTATTTAGGGCCATGTTTTTAAATGCTTTGTACATTGCATGTCTTAGTCATTGGCCGCCATGAAAGAGAAAACAACCTTCTTGGTTATATTGCAGTTTGTTGTTTTGCAATTTACACATATTAGGAGATGCCTGTTTCCCTTGGCAACTATTAGCTTCATGGAAAATGCTTTTATTTCATTTGTTAGCTTGTATTACCTGTTATTCCAAAAGGCCCAAAGTTCTCAGAGTACACTTTTAGTTGAATTTCATACTTAAAGGAGAAGGAAAGTCATTTTATACTTGGGGGTGCCAAAAGTTAAGCACCCCCAAGTGATTGTATTTACTTACCTGACACTCTGGGCCGGTGCTCCTATCAGCAGAAAACTGCACTGGCCCAGGGTTATTCCAGTGAGTACCACAGAGCAATCGCTCAATATTCTGGGGCAGATAATGAAATAGCCAGCTTTTTTGTTAAAGTTTGGCTTTTAGCTCTACTGCTCATGCGCAGCTGTGAGCTGTAAGAAGAAGCAGGAAGAGGATAGCTCCATGGTGTTCACTGAAAGGACAGTGGGCTGGTGCAGTTTTCTTCTGATAGGAGTACTGGCCCAGAGTGTCAGGTAAGTAAATACAAACACTTTGGGGTGCCTAACTTTTGGTACCCCAAGTATAAAATTACTTTCCTTCTCCTTTAAAGAAAAAAAAAAAAAAAAAAAAAAAAAAAAAAAAAAAAAAAAAAAAAAAAAATATATATATATATATATATATATATATACACACACATATAGACAAAATACAAGAGGTCCTCTGCACTCAACCATTAAAAATCAATACATTGAAACATTTTGTGCATACAGCTACTAAAAAATGCCTTACTCTTTAAACAAAACAGGGATTGTTTGTCCATATATTGCAATATATTTAAGCTGGCCAACTACGTCAAAGTCATCCCATATCTGGCCAATCCTACACTTAACTTGCATCTGATTCATTAAGAATTCTATTACTTCATTATAAATTTTACAAAGGGACTAAGTTTTACCTGCAACTTACTTGCAAACTCCAAAACATGGTTGCTCTTTTATTAGACACCAGTGGGATCTCCTGACTACAGCTGGGAAGGGTGGGAGCTACAACTTGGAGCTGGTCACTGCTCCAGTATAACTATAACAAACAAGGAAAAGTTGTGCTCACCACTAATTTTTAAAACCATTAGGCAGGTGTGCAATGAGGCTGTGACCACAAATGTCTTAAATATATTGATAATGGGTTGAGTGCAGAGGACCTCTTGTATTTGTCTATATGTATTTTGTGGTCACAGCCTCATTGCACCCCTGCCTAATGGTTTTAAAAATTAGTGGTGAGCACAACTTTTCCTAGCCCTTTAAATTCCTTCAAATTCGACACTTCACAACCTTAAAGCTGCCGAAATGCCATTTTAGCCTCCTAGAACCTGTCCTGAGTTTTGAGTATTTTGCACAAAATCCTTTGAATTGTTCAATTCGAACGATGTGCTCGAACGATTTGTATTCAATCTAAATAGGTCAATTTTTGAGTGAAAAAGCCCATTTTTGATGGTCAAATTTTGCATTTTTTCACTTCGGAATTCGAATTTCGAAGTGAAATTTTTTTTTCGAAATTCGAATTCCGAAGTGACAAAATGTGAAATTTGACCATCAAATTTTTTTTGGGCTTATTTTGGATTTATTTTGATCCTATGGGGCAGATTTACTAAGGGTCAAATCTTTAAGTGAAAAAACTGCGAAATTCAACCATCAAATTTTTTTTAAAGAGCTTTTTTGCTCACAAATTGACCTATTTCGATCGTATAGGTCCGTTTTCAATCAAAATAAAAATCGTTCGAATTGTTTGATCGATTTTTTATATTCAAATTTTATTCGAATATTCACTTCATTGTGATTTTTTTTTGTTGCAAAAAACATGAATTGAGGTGATAACTCTATCCAATGGTGTTCAGTAAACATCATGTTAAATATTTATTTCTTGTAGGAATTATAAACATACTATTACAGTTGGAAAATTAGAAAGATAGCCTAGGATTCTTGTTCTACCAAGGCTTTGTTATGATAATGCCTTTTATAATGTCGTAAGCCACCATGAAATTCATTATAAAACCATAATTCAATAAAAGTATTAGTTTAGCTAGTAGCTAAAGGTGATTAATACTTTCCATAAATCTCTCCACCTTTAGAGGGGTGGTTCACCTTTATTAGTTTGATATAGACCGCAGCATTCTAAGTTAAATATATATAGTTAAAATATAGTTATTTTAATTTTATTCTTTTAATTTGATACAATATACGATTATAAAAATTAAGATTTACAATAAAATCTAGGCTCACAGACTATTGGAATTTTGGTTTCTGGGGTCAGTGACCACAACAACCCGATACTGTAGCAATTTCAGTTGCAGGTAGAAATGTAAACCTAAAACTCAAAATCAGAGTTTCACCTGAAAAGGTGGAGTTTTTTCAGATTTGAAAAAAATCCTAAATATAAAAATGCTAAAATTCGAATTTGTCTTGAAAACCCAAAGTGAAAATTGACATGTACATGAACTCATCAGTTCTAGAATCGAGTACAATTTTTTACATTCAGAATATTTGAGTTTCGGAAATTCAAATCTGATTTTTTTTTTTTGCTACAAAGACGTCAATTGGATTTTTGGATAATTATCTTTATATTTGTCTGAATGTACGTTGTACTGTATAATTATTGCCCATTTCCTTTTCCCCCCCTAGTTTTTTGGGAAGGCATTTCTGCATCAGCATACAATTTCACCTTGGCAGGGGTATTTTTAAAATAAACTTTATATTGTTAACTTTCCTGGAATGTTATATTATCCACATCCCCCCACAAATAATCCTGGAATTTCCCTGGATTTAGTAAAGCTATTTATTAAGGTAGATAGAGAAAGCAACTTAATTAAATTCTTTTTATTCTGATATTTTTTATTTTATTTTAACATGCCGTGAGGGTAGGTCTTTTTAATTACGTTATGATGTTTCTTACAGATTATCCCCATGTCATTTAGTAATCATGAGGCAAAAGCTTTAATCTCAGGAAGATCACTGAAATGTGTTTGCACTGTTTCTATGTGGCACAATCCTTTGATCAGTCATCTGTTTTTTCAGCTGTGCAATATATGTGTCTGTGTGTGCATGCGTGTGTTTATATACAGGTATGTATATTTATAAAATTAAAGTAGCAGTCATGTTGTTTTTGCCCAAGTGAATACATAATCTTGAATTTTTCAGTGTTGAACCTCATTTGCAGTAATTTAACTAGCTAGCGCTGGGCCCGGGTTTTTATTTATGCATTTAAATGTCTTGGGTGCTAGTATTTTCGGTAGGGGTGTTGTGTTCTGGATGAAGTTTAGAATTTGTTCCCAAAAGTGATACATTTGTGGGCATAGCCATACTTGGAAATAGTCGGCATCAGGGGCATTGCATTTGGGGCAGCCGGAAGAGTCCCGAATTCCCATTCGATGTAGTTGTAGAGGGGTCAGGTGGAGTCTATGTATGATTTTGAATTGGATTAGATTGTCTCTTGTAGAGATTAAGTAATCATATGCTCTACCCATTGCCTCCTCCCAGTCCTCATTATCTAGCTCTGGCAGGTCTTGGTGCCACCTCATGTAAGCTGTGGAAAAAGGAGATTGAAGTGTGGAGAGAAGCATAGAATACAGCATGGTAACCAACTTTTTGTAAGAGGGATTTCGGAGTGATTTCAATTTTGGTGAGTGCAAAGGGCACTATAGTTCTCTGAAATTGCTACCGAAAGGTCTGCTGAAGTTGTAAGTATGAGAACCAGGGAAGTAGTTCTCCAGTTCTAGTGTGCTTCATTTGGTCTCTGGGCAGCAGTGCCCCAGCATTAGTCACCACTCCTAGTGTGTGAATGCCCCACTGTGGCCACACTCGGTACTGTTCAATTTGTTGGAAGTGGGGTGTTAGAATTACCCCATAGTGGCAAGCCTGGGGATAAAATTGGTGGTTTCAATTTGTACAGTTGCATTCTTCTGCCATGCTTTATAGGATGTCACGATGATTGGATGATCAGTTAGAATATCGGATATCTTACGAAATGGTATATATTTCAGTGATTCAATTGAGGTGGCTGGGGTTGCCTGTAGTGGAAAATTAGGGTTAATGTGATCAGAGGAAGAACCACCATTGAACATATTACACTTGTGTTGCTAAGAAGTAAACCTGCCAGTGCGGGAGACCTAGACTCCCCCACTATAATTGGTGCCCTGAGCTTAGCTCTAGCAAACCTGAGGGATTTATTGGCCCAGAGGAAGGCAGTCTGCACTTTATCTACAGAGGCAAAGAATTTCGGTGGAATGAAGATTGGTGAATTGTGAAAGATATAGGTAGGAATATCATTTTCAGAAGATTAATTCTTCCCCAGATGAATAAGGGGAGTTTAGCCCACACCAACAGTCTTTCCTTCATGGTTTTGATAGTGGGGTCTAGCTTATCTGGGATAAAAGCATTGAGCTTCTTCTGCACTTTGATGCCTAGGTATTCAAATGTGGTAACCCATTGTAGAGGTGTGGTGGGGGGGATGTGGCGGGATCGATGCTTGGATCTATGGGGAAAATACTTGACTCGTCCCAGTCAATTCTCATGCCAGAAAAGTGTCCAAATTGTTCAACTATGCACAGGACGGCCTGGAGTGAAGCGCTAGGAGAGTCCAGTTATATCCTGGTTTTCTTCTTACCTCACCGATCGTTCCTTCAGTGTCTCCTACAACAGAGTAGCATCTTCCCCCCTACCTCTCTCTGTCGGGGTTCCTCAAGGCTCTGTCCTGGGACCCTTATTATTTTCTCTATATACTTCCTCCCTCGGCAAATTAATCAGCTCGGATGGTTTCCACTACCACCTCTACGCTGACGATACACAGATCTATCTCTCCTCTCCTGATCTCAACCCAGAACTCCTAACTCGTGTCTCCTCCTGCCTGTCTGCTATCTCTACTTGGATTTCACAACGCTACCTTAAATTAAACCTCTCCAAAATGGAAATGGTTCTTTTTCCTCCAACTAACACCAGTAATATCCATCGTAGTTAACAATTCCACTATCAACCAGTCTCCCCAGGCCTTAGAGAAGCCTACCCTCATTGTTAACTACTCAATACAATACCGCTTACATTACTTCATCTCTCACCCACTTTACTCTGATCTTGCCCACTCCCATACCCTGTTTATAATTCCCTTCCCTTTAGCTTTTTCTGTACATGGCCTTCCTCACCTCCTGTGTCAGTATTTATTGTGATGTATGTAACTCCTTATGTTCTTTGTATGTAATTCATGTGATTTAGTTGTATAATCACATTCACTTTACAGCGCTACGAAACAAGTTGGCGCTATAGAAATACATGTTAATAATAATAATAATAATAATAATAACAAGACATCATCCACATATAGGGATTTGCGTTCTTCTATCGCTCCCAGAAAACAGTAAGGGCGATAGTGGGCAGCCTTGACGAGTGCCTCTGGATAAGGAGAATTCTGACGATAACTGTCTGTTCACATTAACCCTCGCTGTTGGTGACTCGTATAACATTCCTACCCATTTAATAAATTGTTCACCCAGGCCAAAGTTCTCCAGGAGTTGCAGGAGGTAGGGCCACCCAACTGAGTTGAAGGCCTTGGCTGTGTCGAGTGAGACTACAACACGAGAGCCTTGATTAGTGTGGTTGGTATGAATGTTAGTGAATAGTCTGCGTAGGTTAATATTAGTGGATCGGTTTAGCGTAAAGCCGGTTTGGTCTGGCCCAATCAACTCCTTGATTACTAGCTTAAGTCTATTAGCAAGAATTTTTGCGAATATCTTGGAATCTACATTAAATAGCGAGATGGGTCTGTAAGAACCACACTCTAGTGGGTCCTTGCCTTCTTTGGGGATAACAACATGAGCACTGTGTTAAAGGAGGGTTGTAGAAGCGATCTTCTTACCTGATACATCAGTGCTTGATCTGACGGCGAGCCCTGAGGGGTGTGGGCCAGGCCCAGACTGGCAATCTGTGGGTTCTGGCTAATGCCAGAGGGGCTGCTAAAAGGTGCCATAGAAAGTCAGTATGTAGTAGGCTGGTGCCTTTGGGTCTCTGTGTAACTCAAATGCCATGGCCTATTTTAATTCTCAGTCCAGACCTGGTGCGGGCCCTGGTCCAATCACACCTCCTGCATCCCCAGTAGTTCCACCACTGCTCTTTGATCAGTTTGCTTCCCAGCTCTCCAATTTATTTAAAGGACATGTATTGGGAGGTTCTCTCATTTAGTGCATGCATTTCAGAAACACATACACCAGGAGGGAGTTCCCTGAGGGTGGTGTAGCACCCTTTACAGGCATTCTTTTCGTAGAGAAGTGTATTGTTACCCACAAACAGAATATTAGTTCGCACCTCTGATGGGGGAAACAATTTTCCCATGAAAGGTGCATTTTAAGTGGAGCAATCAATAACTCACGTGTCCTTATCCAGTGTCCTCACCACCACGCACCAATTGCTGCCGCACTCCCGCTTCCACTCGCTGGTCTCCCATCCAGCCGAAATTACTTGCAACAAACTTTTAGTCAGGGAGGAGGTCCATGCAGCATTTAAAATTCAAAAAGCTTTATTCCAGGTTACATTAAAATCATGAACAGGGATTTCACAAGACTCACGTATCCTGTCTATAACAAGGAAGTCACCTGACTCGTTTCATGCCTCGTTCTTGCACTTCATCACCTCTGATGAAGTGCCAGAACAAGCCATGAAACGCGTCAGGTGACTTCCTAGTTATAGACAGGATACGTGAGTCTTGTGAAATCCCTGTTCATGATTTTAATGTAACCTGGAATAAAGCTTTTTGAATTTTAAATTCTGCATGGACCTCCTCCCTGACTAAAAGTTTCTTGCATTTTAAGTGGAAACATTTTGCGAGCAGCCTATAGTTTTTGCACAATTTATGATCATATTTGCAAAATAGAGACAGTGCTTCCAATACCTACCTTTAGATAGTGTTTACACAAGTTAAGAAACAAAGGACTAGCGCCCTGTGGTATTTATGGATGCCACATGGCTAGTATTTCAATGGCCTAGAGAGTAAAATGTAGAAGACAAATACTAGTGCAAGATAGAAATTGCAAATGGTGCCCATCCCCAGCATGGGCACAGGCCTTCATCAGACTTTACACTTAATAAACACGCAGAGGCTTGGCCCAAGTAATTGCTATGTTGTGCTGGTATTTTTCCTCTATGGGTGTCCTGGTTGGGTACCAATCCCTTATCTGTTCACTGAGTGTTCATGTAAGGAGAGGCCAAGGGGTGCTGGTGGGTTACTTTTAATTACTAACTGGTAAAATACCAGCCAAGACCAGGGACAGTATTACAAATTTACCAGCTATGTGTTTGCCTGTAAAGTTATAAAGACCAATTGTTTCACCCCTTGCACAAGCAAATTACAATAATGCAATAATGGCGGAGCTCACCCTATGTGTTCCAACCCCCGCTCGACCGCTGCTCTTGCAATATTCCGGTCACTTCTAGCCGGCTACAACACCAATACAAAGAATCAGCGTGGAGCACTGACCAGAGCAAAATCAGGAGACTGGCTTCTTTAATACCAACTCGGCTTTATTCCAACGCTTTAACATTACATTATAACGGTAGGGTGGTTCTCCAGTGTACTGTGCAGACCAAGAAAAAGCTTCTGCTTCCAAAGGCCTACCCAATTTGTCCATTTGAATCACTGGCTACACTCTCATATGACCCTGACCAACCCCCTTCCTTTTAAATAACAATTCCACACCCTTTTCATCTGGGCCAGAGTGCATCTAAAGTAGTTTTAATAATAGCCTATGCAAAACTTGCAACAATCATATTTGACATCTTTCTTTCTGGCTTTTAGGTCTAAGGCCATTATGTAAAGTAGATATTTACTAACATACTTGTAGATGCTAAACTAGTGCAATACCAATGTCATAGATGCTACAGTTCTGCCTTCCTTCTTTATCTATCTACATAGCAGAATTGAGAGGAATGAAGCAATCATTGTAAAGGGTACACTTCTGATGATAGAAAGCCTGTCCTGTTATATATATATATAATTGTAAATAAATTAAGTATTTATTCTGTAGAAACAAGAACGTCCTGATTTTTTGCCAGGGAGACATAGTGCAAAGCAACATTTACTTTATTGCGAAGGCACACAAACCCGAGAAATAACAAGAAGGGAACATAACTATCCAGTTATTAGATAAAATGCATAAATAAAATAATTGCCAAACCCCTGATTTTTTTGTTTAAAAATCAAAAGCTCCATGTCCCACTCGACCCTGCTGATTTGCAGCTAGTTACATATTACATGGTAAGTTTGCTTGGAAAAATAGGCTCAACCCTTTTCAAATGCTCTATGTAAGTGATTCAGTGGAAGAAAAACAAAACACTCAGTAAGAAGCTATAGAGATGGGGACAACAGGCATTGCAGGGCATTGATGCAACATCTATTTCCATTGCCACCAGAGCTACCAAGAGTATTGCAATACAATATGCAGTGCCATTTATGGTGCCATTGTTGGGTCTTCTAGCACTGCTGGGTACTCACCTTGTCATACAGCTCTGGGAAAATTGCATTCTTTAAAATACAGTTAGCTGTGGGTTAAAACAAGATCACATGGTACAGTTAATTATTTCTAAGGACAGTTATGGCTCATCTGATACTACCACATGTATTAAAAAACAACTAGTTCTCTTTCGTACAGCAACCAACCAGATAAAAGCTTTCATATTCTGGCATGTGGGTTCATGCCAGATAGGGCCTTACACTGCAAGTTTGTAAGACAACTCTCAATAGTTTAGCACAATGTAAATAAAGGATTATAATGTTATTGTCTCAATTTGTGCTTCAAGCTGTTCCAAATACACAGTACACATTTCTAGCTGGGGGCACACAAAGGAAACTTTAGAATATACTGTAAATATAGGGCCACTAATCCAACTGATAGAATAGTTGTAATAGAAACTAGAGTGAGATATTTGTTGCAAGGGCCAGTTCCAGCACATAGGGTGTATAATATTGCTGGGGATTATATGGTAATGGACTCTTAAAATATCTATTAATAAACACTAGTTCTAGTTAACCTTGGGGTTGTAAATCTATATCATGCTTTGCATGCGGGTCAATACATGGGCTGCTTTGATACTTTTGCCAGGGTTACTTTTTCCCTCCAGTCTGGCCTGGCTAGAACAATCATCATGCCTCCCAACATTTTGGAAATAAAAAGAGGGACAAAAAAGTTGCAGCTACATTTTGACCACGCCCATTTTTGTGGCCACGCTCCCTATTCACCATGTTCATTTTACAAAATGTGGCAGGTTATGAAAGTTTAAACATATTTCTGTGGTTTTTTTTTCAACCTATAATGAGCTCTTGGTTTCATTTTACGTCTCCCTTTATAGGGTTAGCTTGGCAGCTATGTTATGGCATAAAATTTATACCAATAAAGTATATTGCACACTTTGCTAAACATAATGATTATTTTAATGTTTTGTATTATTCAGCAGCATTTACTGTACAAAGTACAATGTACTGTTGTGGAATCTGTCTGCTTTGAAGGGCATACATTGCATTAATAGATATCTGCAGTCTGAAGTCTGCTGGAAAAATTGGTGTTGAACTATGATATTTATCTCTCTTACACAACCACATTATGCTCAGTATGTCATTCACTTATGCACACAGTGGCTGCCTAACATTATCCACACTAACAAAATGTAAATCATTTATCATATATACTGTATAGAAAGATAGTCATTTTAACTTGCTTCTGCTTTCCTTAAATTAAAAGTCGTGTTATTGGGGAACACATTGCCTTAATACCAAAGCCACTTCCTGTTCCAACACATAATTTTAAGGTTATTATAGAATACAACCTGAAATGCCATAGAAAGATCAATACAATATTATTTTGTGCATATGAAAGCTGCCAAACTCAATTAAAATAACATTAAATATGTATGGCAGTATCCCTTTTGCATGGATTTGTCGAGGCTCTGTAAGGGTGTTACTTATTACTATTCTGTTTGTTAATTTTGTCCAAGGAAGTCATTGCTTAGTGATCACAATTGTAAATGAAACTGGCAAAAATGGACACATAATTGATGCCATTCATTTAAAATTCTTGCACATAAACAGACTCCTTGCATTTTTGTGTACATTCACCAAGCACAACTGTGTATGCTGGAAATTTCAGCTCTACTCTAAGCTACTCTAATGGTAGCTTCTACATTTTTGTGTATTGTGTGGCACAGTGATGCTGGGATTGTGGGATAAAACACTGCATTGTGACCAAAGAAACTGCCCATGCAGTGCCAAAAATTGCACTTTGCACATTGTACGGCAGTAGCTTCAGTGCTGGTGCTTACATATTTAAATACAAAATAAATACAAGACTAAATAGAAGCTTAAACCTATATGTGGGCCTCCTTAACTGGGAATGACTTGGGGAATATTATGGACAACTTTAAGCAGTTCACAGTCTGCCAAAACGAATAAAGTACTCTTGTATACAAATTTCCTTTGACTTGAAGGATGAAAATATAATTTTGTTTCTTTATAGGAGGCCTCACCTTCAGTATGTAATGCACGTTTGCACAGTCCTTAGGAAGGATGTGATTGAACAGGAAATATTGCAGAGAAGTGCAACTAAACTGGTAAAAGGAATAAAAACCTATGCTATGAGAAATTTTGTCTTCTTTGGAAAAGAGGTACTTATGAGGGCACATTTTTTGCAGGATCAAGACAACATGTATTCCCTGCAGTACCACTTATGGTGCTATGGTTGGGTCTGTGTGTATATACATATATATATATATATATATATATATATATATATACACAGGGCCGCCATTATAAATCATGGGGCCCCGCCCACCCTGACACCCAAGCCCCACCCCTGATCCCACCCACTCCACATCAAAGTTAAAAGACCACACAGACATCGCTGCTAAAAAAGTAACCCCCCCCACACATATTGTTGATCAGGGCCCCCCATAAAAGGTTTTTTTTTAAAAAAAAATCATTGGTTAAAGTTAAAAAAAATTGGCGCCCCAAAAAACCTAGGTGCCTGGGCCCCATTACAAGTTAAAAAAACAAAAAAAAACCTTGGTGCCAGGCACTTCTGCATTCTGCTGCTGGGACATCGGAAGGCGCTCGTAAGGGTGGCCTGGCTCTTCGAAAAGAGAGAGAGAGAGAGAGAGAGAGAGAGAGAGAATATTGTAGGGCTTAAGGACAGTCATAACTTTGTAATTGTAATTTTATCACTGTTATTACCATATTACCATGGGAGTGTTAACCGGAACCAATAAATCAAGAAAAGTAAATTTTCTTCCCTCTGTTGTAATAAAGATTCATAGAAAGTTGCATGTTTTCAACATACACACACAAATGTACTTTGGCTTGCATGGGGGTGCCTTGTATTTTGCTTTAGTATCACTGTATGCCTCAGTGCCCTTCTAGATGTTGAAATATGAAATCTAAAGGGTAGTTCATATCAATCTCTATAGATCAACAAAGTTCATTTATATATATTTCCTTCCAAGCATTCACTGGGGAATAGAATCACTCAGATGGTTTCTCTGCCAGTGGAGATTATTAATGAAGCAAGTAGAGTGGGGCTGTTTGCATTATGGTATTTGGCAAGCAAACAAAAGAAAGTGGTTATAGTCATTTTCTTTAAATTTGCTATTATTGCACAGATAAATACTGCAAGGACCAATGACAAATTCTAATTACACCTGAATAATACTATCACACATAAAAGCTAATTTACTAAGACTGGATGAAAGCACCACACATGTTCATGGGCACAAAACTGAACATTTTAATTATTAATTATAAATTTCTACTTTTTTAACAAATGGACACATGGCTTGGTGCTTCTTGTTTCCAAGTTTTATCATGAAATCATGAAAATGTGCTGGGTCAGTAAGTGCTCCCACCAGGGTCGGAGCTAGGGGTAGGCAGAGTAGGCATGTGCCTAGGGCGCAAAGCTTGAGGAGCACCAGGCATGTACCTTCCACTGCTGCCTAACTCAAACTGGTCTGCAGTCCTGTGCAATCCTCTTGTTTGCACTCATGCATGCTTACGCGAGGGGTGACGATGGCGGTCAGTGCACATGCAAGCTTCTCCTGTGCTAGTGCACACTCCACCTGTGCTAGTGCACGCTCCTCCTGTGCTAGTGTGCATCAGAGGGGGCGATGTGGTCGTCAGGTTGCCTGGGGCGCCCATCCACCCTGGCCTGGCCCTGGCTCCCACTATTGGGAATTTGAGGACAAAACTGCACATAGCACTTTCTCTTGCTGCAGCTGTTGGGCTTTGTACCAGCTGTGCCTTTGATAAAGCATTCAGCACAAAGGGCATGGAATCCTAAATATATGTATTATTCAGTTGATTTTTTATTCAAGTTAAAAAAAAAACCTTACATTTTTCGAGATTTATTAAACCCAACCATGGAAATAGCTCAAATCAGAAAATACACAATCTAAAACCTTTCAAGGTCATGTAGGAGTCAATGGCAGAGGTCCCTTGAACCATTTGAAGACGTTAACAGCCTTCATGAAGTTCAATTCATGAAAACTAAATGATTCTAGCGAACTTGGTCAATTACAGTTTTCAGGTTTTGCAAATCAAACTTGCTGAATCCAGTTATTACCATTCGAGTTTTTTTCTTAAACAAGATGCCGTTCAAGTTATTAGTTCATTTGAGTCCATTCAGGTTCATTCTAGGTATAAAAAACTCTAACATTTAAACTTTGATAAATTACCCCCCTAAATGTTCTTGCATTTATAGGTGATCTTTTAAATGACTTGCAGGTAATGAGTATCTAAAAGCTAATCCACAACCTGTATACGATCCTCCCCTTTATAACTGGGGTAATGATTTTGCATTGTGGACTAAAAACATGGCGCTTTGCATGAGTTTGTTATTGAGTCAGATCATTCCCACGACACAAGCATTTATAATTGAGATGAAGTATACACTAGACATACACCAAATATATAATTAGGAGTTGCCCAGAGCTTTAGAGCCACAAGAATTTAAGGTTTCAAATATGTTCAGTGTGTTGATTTGGCTAAATCAGAAATCTGCAAAAAGTGCTGAGATTAAGCCAAATCCTCTTGGCAAAGACCATTTGTTGCTGTTGAAGATACACATATTCCCAGCAAGTATTATGTGGAGGTAAGTGTCTCCAGCCTCTGTACAGCACTGCAGAGCATGTAGATGCTATCTAAAGAATAAAAATTTATTTGGTAGGGCATCTTGTTTATTCTAGTTTATATATTGTTGGTGGGCTTGTACCTACACATGGGGACCTAGCAATTTCTGTCACTGACATTTACAAAGTGACTCCAGCAAGTTTAGCTAGAACTTTACAGTTCTTTACATGAACCTCCTTGGCTCTTAGCTTCTAGTGATGTCATCTTTCCAGTCCAGGGAACATCCAATATGATGTCACTTAGTATCTTTGGCTTTCACTAGAGAACTTTCATGGACCCTGATGGGAAGTAGGGACAAGCCTATTATCTAGAGCTATCCTAGAATGCTGCTTTAATATTAATCCACTGTGCTGTAAATAAGTGTACAGTGCACTAATCCAACATTAATAATCAAGTCTAAACAGCAGAGTTCAAGACCAAGGTAATGTAAACAAGCATTTTATTTAACTGGCAAAATGATTTGCAGATATCAAAATATACAAAAAAAATGTTCAAAACTTGAATAAAAATATGTATAGATAAATATAAACACAAGAACCATGTTACATTTTTCACTATATAATTACAGGTAGTATTTAATCATCTTCTCTAGATATACCTGTGGCTTTTCAGCTTCTGCTGAAACTCCACTCCAACTCTTATACAGGGTACGATTTTCTTTTAATAAAACCATCTGAATTATCCCTATTCCCATATATTATTAGATTTCCATTTATTAGGCTATAAAGAAGAGCTATGGATCACCACTTCCAAATGCCTAATGTGGAAGCAAAACATCTGTAACTTATATTTTTATAAGTACTTTTTAAGAAAATGGACATATTGAAGTGTTACCTGTAATCTGTCACAATTATACACACGTTTGTACAGTCTCACAGGCTGAGAGTGAACTGTAGCAGTTATATTTGTGTAAGGCATAGCAGTCTCCCTTAAAAAGAAACACAATAATTCCAGTTTGTCAGTTAGTGTGGAACTTCTAAAGTTATGACTGCTGGAGTGAGAAATGTACTTTATCACATAGTTTTGCTCTAGAAATTGTGTCTTCCACCTTCTACTTTATCGATAGGGATGTGTTCTCACATTTCATTTTTAAATACTGTAGAGCTGCTTTCTATTTATCATGTATAGCTGTTGTCTGTAAAGGCATGATGGTGTAAGGGCAAGGAACTGTAATCACCAGACAATGGGAATAGTAAGGCAGGATCAGAGGAAAGGTCTGTAACTGTGGAAAAGTGTGTATAGTAAGGCAAATAGTGCCAGATGAAGGATCTGTGACTGTGGCATAGTGTGTAAAGTCAAGTTAATGCAGTTATTAGCAGGCCCGGACTGGCAATCTGTGGGTTAGGGCAAATGCCAGATGGGCTGCTATAAGGTCCCATAGAAAGTCAGTATTTAGTGGGCTGGTGGGGACTGTTTGGGCCTCTGTGTGGGCTGATTGGGCCTCTGTGTACCTAAAATGCCAGGGCCTATTTTGATTCTCAGTCCAGTCCTGGTTATTAGTTACCAATTGTGGCTCAACCGCCACACGGTCACACCGTAAAGACCATGAATACATCAGAATAAAGAATATGAAGGGAGCCACACCAACTGCACAACTGTACAATAAAAAGTAGCAGCACAGTTCTGCAGTCTGTTTGGGCTCCTTCATGTCCCTTATTGTAGTGTGTAAAGTATGGTAAGATGGTGTCTTTAAATGGTACTGAAACTGTGGGAAGTGGGATATTGTCCTGGGAATGGCCAGCAAACAACAGGATGACAGGACCATACATGGCAAACTGAAATATTGTTGTGAAATTAGAGTGTTATTATTTTTTTTAACTTAATTTAAAGTTTGTTGTTTGGATATTAAACCAACCATACACTGAGAGGAGTGTTAGATGAAAGGGTGAATATGAGGGTACCAAATATCTATATAATTTATATTAGTAATTAAAAGTTAGCATTGCAACTTTTAAGGGAAAACAAATAGAAGATAAAACGTATCAGTAGAGCATTTATCTGGTAAATTGTAACCATAGCACCTTTGCTAGCAATGCCTGGGAAGGAGCTTTTTAGCTCAGGTTTATATTAACTGCAGTCAGATGCTCCATATCATGTGATTCATCCATAAACAGCTGTTGCCATAGCAGCTTTGTCTGCAGTCCCAAAATCCTTTGCTTTCTCCTTTTCTTTCTTCAGCCTTCCCAGAATCCTTTGCTTTCGCCCACCTTGCCGGAAACCCTATGCTGCCTCCTGCCTTCCCAGAACTTTGGGGTAATAGCTGGCATCTCTTTGTTACCTTCGAGGTGGGGTTCTGCTTTTATTTCTGCTTTTCTTAGCAGACCTGTGGCCCAGAATATGATCCAACCATTGTCGTGGGGTCCAAATGAGAGGACTGGTCTAATGTAACGCTGCACATGAGTGACCAAATTGGTTGAAGATCCACTCAAAGGGTTTTATAGGTGTATGGCCATCTTAAAGTGATACTGACACAAAAAAATTTAACATATGAATGTACATTAAATGTTAACTATAGGTCTTGCTGATGATTTTTTGCTGAGAGGTTTGTTTTGTATATAATTGTTGGTTGAAGTTCCTAAGCCTCTGACTCTCTGACTTTGCCAAACTGACTGTCCCATCTCAACCTGTTAGTTACAGTTTCTAATGATAACGGACTCCTGCTGCATAAATATGGCAGCCCCCTCATACAGGAACATGGGGGATCAGACAGGTAATGTAAAAGCATCATGCAAATACTTTATGGCAAAATTAGAAGTAACTTTCAAAGCCTATATTATAATAGATGTAAAAAAGAGTTTAATTTCAGGTGTCAGTATCTCTTTAAGATTTGGATGAACCCTTTGGCTACTAATGTTCCTTTATTCCTGATGTGACCCTTAGCCAGAATTTAGACTTTTTTCTATTTTATCTTTATCTATGTTGCTCCAATTGGTTTGCTAAGCAGGGCTGGACTTCTTCAGAAGCCCCAAAAGGTGTTGGTTTAAAATATACCTGTGGGATGTTCTGCCCTTGCCCAAAAGATCCAGTATCTTCCATCGGATCCTTTCTGAATACCAGACCTGAACTTCTCATAAAAACTCACTTGTATTTATAGGGAGATTTTTTTATTAATACTCCAAACAGGGGTGAAGGAGGGGCATTGTCTGGATGGAACAGGGTGTGGCCAAAAATCACCAATATTTGAGCAGGTTGATGCACATTCATACCAACTGTATTTTTTTTTTTTTTTTAGCTTTAGAAATGGGACACAAGAACTTAGCGACCCAATAGCTCCAACAAAACAATCTATTTCCATTGGTCCCAGTGGTGCTACATTTATGGTGAGGTGGGTTTCCTCAAACAAAAGATTGCACCCTGGGATCACTTTGGCTGTAACTAGAACTTAGTGGGCCCCACAGCAAGAAGAGCGCCAAAACTCCAAGACTATAAATTAGGATCCTGCTTGCATATATATATTAGTTTGTCTGCATACACCTGACGAAGATCCCTGTGGGGGATCGAAACGTTGAGGTCAATAAAGATTTTTTCTATTTTTCTAAAAAAGCCTGTGAGTGCCGCCATCTTGGTTCGATTTGCTGTATATTTTGTTACGGCTGGCACCCAGGTATGTACTTGAGTATACGGTGTGCACCCTATATATATATATATATATATATATATATATATATATATGGCTCCCTGTTATTTTGTCTTATTTCACTGTTAATAAAAAAGCCTAATCACTAAATGCTTATTATGATACTCTGCTTATTCTAGGCAGCTCATACTCACACATTGTATTTAAATATAGCTCCGTTTTTTAAATCAACAAGTGAATCATCTTTGACAAGAATTATGCTAATTGACAGCATCTTAAACATTAGCAAATTTACCATTCGCATAAATATTAAAACAGTCCACCATAATCACAGAACCGGAGGGAATATTATTATTTTATTGCTGTAACATTATTAGCCAAGGAGAAATGCATATCCACCAGGGAGTAAAATATTTAAAATGTCAATTTTGTACCAATGTTCAAGACATAATAATTCTGCAATTAAATGTTATGTGATCTACAGTTCTTCCTTATATCTGAATAAATTGAAGTTAAAGGGATCCTGTCATGGGAAAATTTTTTTTTTTCAAAATGCATCCGTTAATAGAGCTGTTCCAGAAGAATTCTGCATTGAAATCCATTTCTCAAAAGAACAAACAGATTTTTTTATATTTAATTTTGAAATCTGACATGGGGCTAGACATATTGTCAATTTCCCAGCTGCTCCTGGTCATGTGACTTGTTGTCTGATAAACTTTAATCACTCTTTACTGCTGTACTGCAAGTTGGAGTGATATCACCCCCTCCCTTTCCCCCACCCAGTAGCCTAATAAAAGAACAATGGGAAGGTAACCAGATAACAGCTCCCTAACATAAGATAACAGCTGACTGGTAGATCTAAGAACAACACTGAATAGTAAAACCCATGTCCCACTGCGTACTATTCAGTTACATTGAGAAGGAAAAACAACAGCCTGCCAGAAAGCAGTTCCCTTCTGAAGTGCTGGCACAAGTCACATGACTGGGGCAGCTGGGAAATTGACAAAATGGCTATCCCCATGTCAGATTTCAAAACTGAATATAAAAAAATCTGTTTGCTCTTTTGAGAAATGGATTTCAATGCAGAAGTTTACTGGAGCAGCACTATTAACCGATGCATTTAAAAAAAAAAAAACATGTTTTCCCATGACAGTTTCCCTTTAAATAGCTTGTGGTATGTAGATGACTTAGATGGTCTTGTTAAAGGGAAAACATATGCAATATGCATTTGGGGAATGCCAAGGGCCCACCAGAAAACCTGAGACCGTGGGCCCACTTTCAAAATTATTTTCCTCCTCTACTCACTCAGCCTCTTTATTCTCATAGTCCTTTATATCTTCAGTACTTACTATAGTATGCCATTACTAAGCATTTTTTCCCACAGAGAAATAGGGATGACCATGAAATAGGTTAGAAGCAAGAGGGCCCACTGACACCTTGGCCCACTGGGAGTTTTCCTGGTATCCAGTCTGACACTGAACCATTGTTCAATGAATAAAAACAGTCTCAAAATACTCCTTTATTTCTGGTACCCAATTCATTACTCTATAGCAGGGATCCCCAACCTTTTGAGGCCGTGAGCAACATTCAGAAGAAAAAGGAGTTGGGGAGCAACACTAGCATGAAAAATGTTCTTGGGGTGCCAAATAAGTTCTGTAATTGGCCCTTTGGTAGCCCCCATGTGGATTGGCAACCTGTATTAAGGCTCTGCTTAACAGTAGCCCTGGTTCTTATGCAACCAAAACTTTCCTCCAAGCATGGAAATCAAAAATAAACTCCTGCATTTAGGCCACTGGGAGCAACATCCAAGTGGTTGGAGAGCAACATGTTGCTCACGAGCTACTGGTTGGGGATCGCTGTTCTAGAGGGGCATTCAAACAAGTAAGGACGACATTCTCTCTCAGACATAGAAGTCAAACTTGATTATCAAATTTCTGTGTATATTCCCTTATGTCACTCTTTTGAAGGAAATGCTTCTCTAGATACCCATATGTTTGTGAATTGTTCAGTGTTTTTAATGTTATTTGGAAATTGAAAGTTGTGTTTGTTTTGTAGTGCCTACTCCTGAAGCAGGGTAGCAGAAGTCAGCTCTCTTCCAGGTCTGCTAAGTGGATGATTCAGCTTAAAGTTAACTTTTAGTATGTTATAGAATGACCAAACCTAAGCAACTTTTCAATTGTCCTTCTTTATTTATTGTTTATCATTTTTTAATTATTTGTGGAATATTTGTGGAATAGAGCTATTTATGTTACATGGTGCATTTAATACATGACATTTACACTGATAATTAGACAAGCCAAGGGATCCTTAATGAAGTCAATAGAGTTTTTTAATGCCCTACACATAAGCCCACAGTTAAATAATGTGCCATATGGTAGAAAATGTATGGGGGAAACCAGGTACCTGAAAAACATTTTTAAGCCTTTTGCAGCCTATCACCATGAAAAACTTTAAAGACACCAGTGTTTTTTGTACATATAAGATTATTATTACTTTCAAAAAATTTAATTAACTGAAGATTGAGGATGTTCCATGCACTCCAATGCAGCTCTGACCTGGTGAAGGCAAGTCTGGAGAAATTAGCAATGTTACTGTAACTTACTGATACCTTTACCCTTCTTTAATCCCTCTTGTATCTCCACCAACATGCTTCCATCCAGAGCAGTAATTCTATAGTTCAAAAATGTGGGTGTGGATAAAGAAGGGCTGGAGAAAGAGGTAATGAAAATCACCGCTAGCATACATCTCCTTCGCTAGTGAAATGACGCCTGCACCTGTTAGTAAATTAGCGAAGTGACTGAAAACGTTAACACTGGAGAATCATCGCCAGTGTGAGGGCAAGGCCAGATGTGGGTGTTTTTATGTTTAAAAAAGCTCCATCAGGCGTAAAAATACATAAACTGCACTACCATTGGAACTAATGGAAAACGCACTATGGCAATTCTCACAGGGCGCTTGCAAGTTGAAATCCGCCACGGGATGCCAGTATTTGCGTTTTTCAGCAGAAACGCCAATACATAAAAAAATACCAAATCAATAGAGTCAGTAGTGGAACTACTGGGGGAAAAGGGAGTGAGATTGGGCCAGGGCCTGCACCCCCTCAGCTTGTACACTGCCGATTTCCAGCTGCAGCAGCCAATTTCCGGGCAGATAATCTCGTGCAGAGGGGGGCGGGGCCCCGGCTGCACGTCCTGCACTACCTGGAACTAGTGTTACCTTTTCTTGAAAAAAATACCGTCTTCCTATATATTTATCTTTTTGTCCTATTAATAACATTGGGATTAACCATAAAAAAATACTGTCCAGGCCGGTAAAATTCCGGCCAGGTGGCAACCCTACCTGTAACGCTAGTTACGTTACTTAATAGTTTCTATGGGATCTACACGTTTGACGCCACACTTTACGTGAATTAAATAGCATGTCCAAATTCTCATGAAATAAATGACCATAAACATTTTTACGGCATATTAGGCCGGTGACGTAATTATGTTGTGTATTGATGACCATTTCTGCCCCATTTTGCATTTAAATAGTTTTCTATTTCTAACCAGCCAGAATTATGGGGAAGGACAACAATGAGAAGTGCATGTTGGGAAATGAAACCTAGTACCTACGTGTTGAAAAAGGCATGAAAAACGCGTTGACAGTCGTGTGGGGCTTATTTACAGTATTGACAATGCTTTTTTAAAAACGCAACGCCCTGGTCTGGCCTTGCCCTTAGTCACTTCATTTCACCCTTCAGTAAATGAACCCCCAAGAGAGCAGGGAATATAAACAGCCAGACAGATTATGCTTTCAATAGCAGATGTTTATGGATAACTTGATAACTAAAGTTTTAGTATAACTTGCTTTAAAATAAAACTGTTCTTTTATTAATCAAAAGAGCAGTTTGTGTGTGAAAGTCTGTACAGTAGCGAGAGCGAGTCCAGCCCGCCACAGCACTAAACCTCTGGCTCGGTTACCTGCCCTGGAAATAGGGCACAACATAAACAGTGACAGGCACGTGACCGCGGGCAGTAAAAGTGGGCGGGGCCGTGCCTGCTGCCGCTGCTGGTGCCTGGAAGGAATCAGTCCGTACAAAGTGCCGGGGGAACTCAAGTCCTGCAGCGCTCTCCAGCTCCGCCATCCCAGCACCGGGGTGAACCAAGTTTGCCCAGCCGGGACAGAGACACTGCTTGTGCCGATGTGGGTGCAACATGCCGTGGACAGGGCTCCTTCACCTGGGCGCTTCTCTGATCCTGCTCTCCGCTGCTTCTCTCTGCACAGGTACTGGGGCTTCCAAACTCCCAGCCAAAGGTTAATCCTACAGCTGGCGTCACTAGCGCAGGGCTTGGCATATGAATCCTACCACCTGGGTAGTGGCAAGTAATGGTAACAGATGCCCAATAGATACCTGGATGCTATTCTGCTTAATGTCCTTGCATAGTGGCACTTATCTTTAGTTGCTGCCATGCTACTGCCCGCCCCCCACCTTTACTTGCCAGTAGTTTTAGGAATACAGTTGCTTGGATTGGCAATTGCCCTTTTATCATAGTAATAAAAAATATATGGTCCCTGATCTGATTCAGTGTAGCCTGTATTAACAATATACACCTGCTGCTGCTTGGAGTTTTCACCCTCTGATAGATCCTCAACAAAGAAACCAGAGGGTTCTCATGTGGCACCTTGCATGGCATAGTTGTGTAGTCACATGCTCAGAATGGAGGGGAGTAGTCACTGTGGTCCTTCCTTGTGTTGGTGCAATTGGGGGGGCTGCCCTAGGTTTCCCTCTAGGTGAAATGTAAAGGTTTATAAGTATGCATCATATCAGTGCACACAGTGTCCAACTAGCAGAGCAATATAGTTGTATGGATAGTATTAGGAAAAAAAAATGAAAGTAAACATGGCTCTGTAAATAGGAATAATAACTGTTATGTTCAAGGAATGGTGCATTTTGGAGCGTGCTACAGCTTTACTTATCTTTATAACTGGACACTGATTACATGTTGTTGTCACACCACATCAGATAAAGACAGACGCAGCCAGATTCTTGGGTTTGGCTTCAGGATCAGCAGATAGCATCCTTGTACTATAGCATTTGTACTATACTTTGCACCAGTTGGTTCCACTTTTCTTACAAGTGCATCGACTAAGCAGGATAGGATGCTGCTTTTTATTGCATGCATCTTTCCATGTGAGCCTTGTTATGGATAAACAAGTCTGTTTATATCAGATATGCTTCTGTAACTAGTATGCTGTCTTGATTGGCAGTCTGTGGCTCTCCCTATATAGTTCAACTACAACTCTATGAAACGTTGACAGCTGATGGCTACCTAGGGATGCTGGAAACTCTGTTACATTGACAAACATCATGGTTTCCTTTCTCTCTGTGGCATCAGGTACATCTGTGTTATGCCTAACTCACTAATTAACTCACGTCAAAACGTGGGGTGTATTTTTTTTCAAAATGCATCAGTTAATAGTGCTGTTCCAGAAGAATTCTGCATTGAAATCCATTTCTCAAAAGAGCAAACAGATTTTTTAATATTTCATTTTGAAATCTGACATGGGGCTAGACATATTGTCAATTTCCCAGCTGCCCATAGTCATGTGACTTGTGCCCTGAGAAACTTCAATCACTCTTAAAACAACAGCCTGCCAGAAAGCAGTTCCCTGCTAAAGTGCTGGCACAAGTCACATGACCAGGGGCAGCTGGGAAATTGACAAAATGGCTAGCCCCATATCAGATTTCAAAACTGAATATAAAAAAATCTGTTTGCTCTTTTGAGAAATGGATTTCACTGCAGAAGTCTACTGGAGCAGCACTATTAACTGATGCGTTTTGAAAAAAACATGTTTTCCCATGACAGTATCCCTTTCAGATGGGACTGTTTTAGTGATAGTGGTGTACTGAGTAAAGCAGACTTTGCAGTGCTGCCATTTTTATATTTAGGACTATAAAATATACAGTTCTTAAAGCGGTGGTTCATCTTCAAGTTAACTTTAGTATATTGTAGAAGGGCCAATTCTAAGAAACTTTTCAATTGGTCTTCATTATTTATTTTTCATAGTTTTTTAATGATTTGCAATTTTCTTCTGTTTCTTTGCAGCTGTCAAATAGGGGTCACTGACACCATCTAAAAACAAATGCTCTGTAAGGCTAAAAATGTATTGTTATTGCTACTTTTTATTACTTATCATTCTATTCAGTCCCTTTCCTATTCATATTCTAGTCTCTTATTCAAACCAATGCAGGGTTGCTAGGGTAATTTGTACCCTAGAAACCAAATTGCTGACACTGCAAACTAGAGAGCTGCTGAGTAAAAAGCTAAATAACACAAAAACCACAAATAATAAAAAATTAAAACCAACTGCAAATCGTCTCAGAATATCACTCTCTACATTATACTAAAAGTTAACTCAAAGGTGAACAACCCCTTTAATCTGTTGAGAAACTTTTGGATATTGGTGAATACTCGAAGTAACAGTGTAACACGTAAATCCAGCAAGCTAGGCAACATAATTAATGGTTGCTACCTTTCCCAGATGTTATCATCTGTACTGCTTCATCACTGGTACCATCTGTCCCTATTATACCAGCTATCTATCAGCCAAAGTGCCTTCCCAGATTATCTTACCTCATTGCCACTATAGGCTCCATCTTTCCCAACTAAACCTGCTTGCCCACAACCACAGTCCCTTCCCAGAGACTATTATCCCCACTACTATTGTAGGCACCATTTCTTCCTACTATACCTGCTATCCCACAACCACAGTCCCTTCCCAGAGACTATTATCCCACTGCTACTGTAGGCACCATTTCTTCCTACTATACCTGCTATCCCACAACCACAGTCCCTTCCCAGAGGCTATTATCCCTCTTGCTCAGGGGTGCTCCGCCAATGAAGCGAGCTGAGGCACTCTCCTCAGGAACTAGCGCCAGCTAGGTTTCCAGGGGCGGCAAAAAAACACTTCTGGTGCCTTTAAAAGCTTAATTTCTGTTTTTTAAACAGGAAATTCGGCTTTACTAGTGTGAGAGAATGTGCTCCCTGCGCTAGCGTTGCTCCCTCTCTTGCTGCAATAGGGCTGGGGGGGGCAGCATTTCTGGAGCTCCATCTTTTCCTACTATACCTGCTACGTTCTGGTTGACCTGAAACTGGTTGACCCACAGGTTGGGTGGGTTTTTTAAATTTGGCCAATCATTTCAGGTTAGGGTTGGTTGCGGGTCAGATTCACAGAAGTAGTGTACAAGGCAAAAAGGTATGACTTGGGCCTTGGGTACAAGTTGTGCTTAGATCCTTCATTGGAAATATTTTGGGGTTAGTGTCAGATGCAGGGTAAGGTTTTGTGGGTTAGGGTTGGGTGCGGATCTTAACCCGCACATCACTGTTGCTATCCCACAGGCACAGTTCCTTCCCAGAAACTATTATCCCACTGCTACTATATAGTTACATAGTTACATAGTTAAATTGGGTTGAAAAAAGACCGAGTCCATCAAGTTCAACCCCTCCAAATTAAAAACCCAGCATACATACACACACACACACACACACAACACACACAAACATCTCCAATCTTTCAAACACAAACCATATACCTGTATGCCCATAGCTATACTAACTGTAGATTTTAGTATCAAAATAGCCTTTGATATTATGTCTGTCCAAAAAAACATCCAAACCCCTCTTAAAAGCATCAACAGAATCAGCCATCACAACATCACCCGGCAGTGCATTCCACAACCTCACCGTCCTGACTGTGAAGAACCACCTACGCTGCTTCAAATGAAAGTCCTTTTCTTCTAGTCTGAAGGGGTGGCCTCTGGTGCGGTGATCCTCTTTATGGGTAAAAAGGTCCCCTGATATTTGTCTATAATGTCCTCTAATGTATTTGTAAAGTGTAATCATGTCCCCTCGCAAGCGCCTTTTTTTCAGAGAAAACAACCCCAACCTGGACAGTCTCTCCTCATAATTTAAGTCTTCCATCCCCCTAACCAGTTTAGTTGCACGTCTCTGCACTCTCTCCAACTAAACTGGTTAGGGGGATGGAAGACTTAAATTATGAGGAGAGACTGTCCAGGTTGGGGTTGTTTTCTATACCTATAGGTACCATCTCTTCCTTCTATACATGCTATTGCACAGCCACAGTCCTTTCCAAGAGGCTATTAACCTCACTGTTAATATAGGCACCATCTCTCCCTTCTACACCTCACCTGCTATCCAACAGCTACAGTCCCTTCCCAGATACTATTATCCCACTGCTACTACAGGCTCCATCTCTCCCTACTATGCCTGCTATCCCACAGCCACAGTCCCTTCCCAGAGACTATTATCCATACTGCTACTATAGGCACCATCCCTCCCTATGATACCTGCTATTCCCACAGCTACAGTCCTTACCAGAGACTATTATCCCTTGTGCAAGTATAGGCTACATCTCTCCCTATGATACCTGCTATCCAACAGCCACATTCCCTTCCCAGAGACTATTATCCCACTGCTACTATAGGCACCAACTCTCCCTACTATACCTGCTATCCAACAGCCACAGTCCCTTCCCAGAGACTATTATCCCACTGCTACTATAGGCTCCATCTCTCCCTATGATACCTGCTATCCCACAGCTACAGTCCTTCCCAAAGACTATTATCCCCCGTGCAAATATAAGTTGAGAGTAAGTAGGTAAATCTATGGTGTATTATATTCTTTCTCTAGCTGCAGGTGTAATCATGCATCATTGGAGTCATCTAAATGACTAGTTGAAATGTATATAAACATACCTCCAGAAGAATATTCAGAATTATTTATCTAAGATAATATTACTACTAGTGATGGGCGAATCTACCCAGTTTCGCTTCGCCGGAAAATTCTTGAAATTCGCGAAAAAATTCGCGAAACGAGTCGCGGCAAGTTTCTCTGGCGTTTTGCGAATTTATTCGCCAGCGGCGAATCACGGGAATTCGCCGCGAATCCGCCCATCACTAATTACTACTAAGTGTGTTGTATCAGCAGAGACCGTCAGCAGCTGGGACAGGACATGGCTCTTTCCTTTGCATACTAAAGTGGTGGAAGTTGCACTAACGCTTAAGTAAATGTTGTCGGAATAGACTGTGGTGTTGTTAAAGCTCTGAACATGTGGTATTACCAGGGAGAGAGAGCAGCATGGGATTAGAGCTGCTGTTGCAGGGTGAACTCTGAGTCCCAGTTTAATCTTCTTAAACAGGAGCGCTTCTAAAAAAAGGTCAGGAGTAGAGCATTGAGGATATATAGCCAGTGCTTGTGTATTTGTATAAAGAGAATTAGCCAGGGAACATTTCCAGACTGTAATGTAACTATCATAAAATGCACTCTGTGGGGGAACAGGGTCGGGAGAGAGAATGACATGTTAACAGCCGGGTTACAATGCAGCCTGGCTTTACTCACTATGTCAGTTTGCCTGTTTAGATGGCTGCTTTGCTGCTCAAAGGAATATTTGTGTATAAGCTAATTATTATCCAACATGAAAGGGACAGTGTAAAGTAGGAGAAAAGATTCAGGATTCTTTTCAGCTGTTGTCTGATTTTAGTATCCTCTTGTCTTGTGGTATTTTGTCTGTTAATTACTAGTGGTGGCTTATACTGATTGGACTAGATCTCTATATAAAAGGCATTAAAGTGCTGCTGTATTTCTCCTTGTTTGCAGCAGCCCTAGACACTGTCTCCCATATATACCCTGTGCGGCTGACTGGCACCTGGCTGTGGAAGTACCCATTTTCCATACCCAAGAACTGAACTGTGTACAGGCATGATATATCAGCAAGGGTAGAAGGATAGAGACTGAAGAAAATCCAGACAAGCTAATGGGGAAGAGGAGGGTCAGATCTTAGAAATTTAAAAGCGATATTTATCTCAAAACAATTTTTTTGCATTAAGAAACATTGTTCTAAACTACTCTGCAACATACAGTACAGTGATTGCTATTGAGTGTGGAATTTGTGATTTGCTTTCTATTCCATTGTTCAGACTATTGAAATCATGCATCAAAGATCAGTTGTTCTGCAGGCCAGTTAATCAGCTGCCCTCTGCTGCATTGTTGCTGGAGTCAGAACCAACAGAGCAGTGAGTACAAAGTGTCATAAAGACAGTACTTGAAAGAGGTACATAGTTAAGGGACATAGCAAAATTTTGACCAAGCCACCCCCCTCCCCCTAATAACATGACCATAAAACCACTGAAAATGTTTAGTGAATGTATTGGAAAGTTGCTCAGAGTCACATTTTCTTTCATTATTGAAATATAGTTATTGGACAAGGTTCTGCAATATAGACCGGCTGTATGTGGGAGACTTATTATTTTTTATTGGTATCTTTTGGTGGAGCTGAAGCATTTATAGATGCTTGCTTTCAGATGGTAGACCGGTAGATGCTTTCTGTTGATTGGTTACTATGGGTTACTAGACCTGGTGCAGACTTTGTATCCATGACTATATTATCTACATTGTATATATACAACCAGTGCATACCTAAGATTGTTTCATATGATTACATCTCACTCTGATACATGAAATATCTGGCAGATGTTGTACATTCCATGCAAGCTCACCCATTTGCATTCAAGCTTTGCTCTTTTTGCAGATCTGTCTGCCCTGGGCCTTTCTTGCTTTAAAGACTCGGTTTAATGATAATCATGAGTCATAACATCAAAGCTCCCCTGTAAAATTTAATCCTGGGTACAACATTAAATGTGACTATTAAACATGATTTATACCACATTTACTTAGTCATAACTGTACTATATGAATATAGTTCAGGATATGTCATTTGCTATACATTTAGGCAGGAAATCATGTTATACTTATATAAAGCTTGCCAGTATGAGCTGGTCTCATTGAATCTGCTGTGGTTGTGCTTCAGACCTTTGGAGTCATGATGGGTACTTTATGTTGTCATGGTGCCATGTTTGTTTCCAGATTCAAAATATCCTTCCTTGTCACAGGTACCTTGCCCAGTGGTAGGTCTTACTCTTCTTGACTATATGTTTCTAATATTCTGGTTAATTACTCTTGCCCTGTTCCTGAACTTCTACTGACTGCCGGCACTGACCAGTTCTCAGCATTTTCCTTATTTACTGGCCCTGTGGACGCCACTGACAGGACAGTTAAGACAAAAGACTCAGAGCAACCTCTGTCTGTTACAAGTTGTGGTCGCTGTGTGTCAGGTTTCCCAGAAAAGGTGGCTACCGTAGTTGTGGCTCAAATATTTTCCAATACGCCAAATAGGGAAGTTTGGTGCACACTGAATAGTGATGTTCGGTGTACATATGTTCCCACTAAACAAGGAAAGGTAAGTGCTGATCTCAACAATGTACAACTTAAAGGGTTTGTCCACCTTTTTGCAAAGTTCTACCAAAATGATACGACTTTGAAAATTAAACTATTTTACAACAAACCTCTTTGAAATAAATGCTCCCTTTTTCTGTAATAAACTTATATAGCTTGTGCCTACCAATCTCATACCTACCAGCTGTCCTGTTTGTTGCGGAACAACCCCGATTTTGACAGCTCAGCCCACAGATTGTTGCTGAAATGTCCTGAGTTTCTCTTTGATCTCTTGCACTGATGCCAGGAAAACATAGTAAATCCGTAATTAAACATAGGGCTTTTTAGCGGAGAGCGCACAGAATACACAGCACCTGCACTAAGATACATTTGTAACAATTTAAAGGGGCTGTTGACTTTTAGCATGATGTCTACATCAGTGATATTCTGAAACAATTTGCAGTTGGTTTTAATTTTTTATTATTTGTAGTTTTTGAGTTAAATAATTTTTTATTCAGCAGCTCTCCAGTTTTCAATTTCAGCAATTTGGTTGCTTGGGTCCAAATTACCTTAGCAACCATGCATTGATTTGTATAAGTGGCTGGGCTAAACGTAGGAGAGGAGCCTGAATAGAAAGATGAGTTATAAAAAGTAGCAATAACAATACATTTTGTAGCATTGCAGAATTTATGTTTTTTAGATGGGTTCAGTGACCCCCATTTGAAAGCTGGAAAGAAGAAAAAGTCAAATAATTAAAGAAAAACTATAAAATATAAATAATGAAGACCAACTGCAATTGTGCTTAGCATTGGTCATTCTGTAGCATACTAAAAGTTATATTAAAGGAGAACTACCCCTTTAAGATCAGCAAAGTTACACTTGTAACTATTTAAGATAAGATGGTCTCTTGGGAGAACTAAGAATTACATTTGTAAACATAAAACATGGCCATAAAACCTGCATAAATGTGTTCAAACTTTCCGTAACCTGCCAGATTTTGTAAAAATGACATGGAGTCGTGTGGTCAAAAAAATTTCCGTGCCACAGAACTTTTTGTTCCTCTTCCTGATTCTCAAATGTTGGGAGGTATGCAAGCCTGGGGAATTGAGTCACACCTCTGCAGAAATGGGTCACTGACCCCTGCTTTACAAAACCCAGAAATCCAACAGTTGGGGGAGATAATTCAGCGCATCAGGAAGAATCCAGGACTTTTGTGCATGACTATTCTCTTTGTCATTCATTTGCACAACATTAATCCTATTTCCAGCCAGTCGGAATAAAGCTATGTAAATGAATGAGGAGCGGGTGCATGCTCTTCTTTGCTCCCTCACAAACGCTGTACCTAAGAATTGGGTAAATGCCTATTTGTAATTGAAATATCAGAGAAAGGGGTACTTTTTTTTTTTTAAGTGGTTTATTGGGAAAAGTATTTATTGTACAAAGTCCTACCACAATTGTGGACAGCCCCTTTAAAGGACAAGGAAAGGTAAAATTATTTAGAGGTGCAAAGTTGTTGGGAACCCCCAATGATTCCAGTGGTTTTACCTGTTACCTCTGCCTAGCTCCTCTTCTTCAAATAACTCACCAGACTGGGGTACTGTTTTTAAGCTCTTCACCTCATAGTTCTTCCGCTCCTATAGCCATCCGATATTAGTTTGAACTAGCACATTCATAGTACCAGCGTCAGATTGGGGGGGAGACATGGCCCCCCAGCCAAAAAAACCCCTCTGACCAACTGACCTGTCAGCAACCACCCTCCAGCCTCCTTTAACTTTTTCATCTCCGTATAAAAGTTTGATAGAGAGAGATTAACCATCTTAAAGTAGTCATATAGGATAAATGAAAAAACCCTAATTTTGTAGGCAATTATAAGTAATATATGGTGTTGCTTTTACATCAGGCTAAAAATGTATATTATCTTTAAAAATAGCCCCTTTATTAGAGCTCCCTATAGATGTTCTCTGGTCCCTGTCTGTGTTTCAAATGAGGGGTGGGTGTGTCTTAACGGTCCCTGCCAGAAGCACAGTAGGAGGGGGACAGCCAATCACAGCTCTGCAGTCACACAAGCAGAGACAGGCTTCAGTTCCCTATCAGGTCCTGCTAGCTGCTGGTTCCTGTCCTACAGTGCAGTGAGCTCAGAGCTGCCGGCTCCCCTGCACAGCCTGGGAATTCAGGGAGCAGGAAGTGGAAGGGAAGGGAGGAATTATTAGGGTTTTTGCTGAAATAGTCAATCAGATTTTTAAAGCACAATTCTTCTACATCTAAATGAATATAATGCTCTGGTACATTCTTTATTTTTTTTACACAATATGTCTCCTTTAAATAGTATAAAAATTCCAAACATTTTAAACACATTTCAAATTTTTTTTATGTTATAACAATCCTGATAGGGATACTGTCGTGAATTTTTCCCCCCAAAATGCATCAGTTAAAAGTGCTGCTCCAGCAGAATTCTTCACTGAAATCCATTTCTCAAAAGAGCAAACAGATTTTTTTATATTTCATTTTGAAATCTGACACTGGGCTAGACATATTGTCAATTTCCCAGCTGCCCCAAGTCATGTGACTTGTGCTCTGATAAACTGCAATCACTCTTTACTACTGTACTGCAAGTTGGAGTGATATCACCCCCTCCCTCCCCCCCCCAGCAGCCTAACAACAGAACAATGGGAAGGTAACCAGATAACAGCTCCCTAACACAAGATAACAGCTGCCTGGTAGATCTAAGAACAACACTCAATAGTAAAAACCCATGTCCCAGTGCGTACTATTCAGTTACATTGAGAAGGTGAAACAACAGCCTGCCAGAAAGAAGTTCCCTACTAAAGTGCTGGCTCAAGTCACATGACCAGGGGCAGCTGGGAAATTGACAATATGTCTAGCCCCATGTCAGATTTTCAAAACTGAATATAAAAAATGGATTTCAGAAGTCTACTGGAGCAGCACTAATTACTATTAACTGATGCGTTTTGAAAAAAACACGTTTTCACATGACAGGATCCCTTTAATATTCTCGATATCTCAAATGTTATGAAGTTGTTGAAATAACACATAACTGGGAAACTTATGAAATGTTAGAGAATTTAGTAAAAAAGTAAAAAATAAAAACAAAACAATTATTTCTCCTGTTAAATGTTAAAAAAAAAAATCTTAATTTTTGGATGAAAAGAATAAGCAAGAAGTACTTTAAATTTTAACAAACCCACTTTGTATGGTTAACTGGCTCTTGATGTCCTCTGTAGTGATACTATAACATTTTTCACAGAGGGACTGACAGCATTTACTCATGTGTAAGATAATTCAACCAAATCAGAATACAGTGCAATAACCCTAGCACTGAATACCAATCTGCAGGGCAGTAATTTGCATCATCTTTTTTAGGGATTCACCAAATCTTAGCACTTCAGGATTCAGATTCAAAAACATCCTATACTTTTATTAATCAACCAGTAACAATGTTGCTGGTTTTTTATTGGATCAGTTATCCAGAAACCCGTTATCCTGAAAGCTCTGAATTACGTAATTTATGCCTCCCATAGGGGCAAATTCACTAAGATCCGAAAATTAGCTAACATCAGCGTTAGCTTCGCTAACGTCTGCCGCACTTCACCAGGCGAATTTTCGCCAGCGCTATGCAAATTCACTACAGTACGAATTTACGCTCAGGTCAGCGAACGGTAGCGTAGTTGCACTAGTGTTACTTCGCTAGGCAGAGCGCAGTTACGCTAGCGAAGCCTAATTTGCATACGGCAGGAACTTTAAGATATAATAGAAGTATATGTTACAGCCACTACATTCCACTACACAAGCCCAGGAAACCTTTAATAAATGAAATAAAGTTGTCCTATTGCCCTACATGTGCCCCCTGTATAGTTGTGTTATGTAGGGGGGAAGGAGGGTAACCCCCCCAAAAAAATATTGATCTTTATCAGACTATCACCCTTCTATGCTAAAATACGCCAGCGTTTTTTTGGGACTTAGAAAAAATTTTAAATTTTTTTTTTCAACCTCCTATCTATTGTATTGAACTTCGCCTGGTCTACTAACGTTCAGGAAAATGTCATCTTAGTGAATTTGCGAATTTACGATCCTTCATCAGTGCGCAACTTTGCCTGGTGTAAGGGTGCGAAGTTGCGCAAGTCTATCTACTTCGCTAGCGTAAATTCGCCAGAGCTGGTGTTAATGAATTTCCAAAGTTACGAACTGACGTCACGCTGGCGAATTAGCGCTAGCGTTAGACACTTCACGCTATAATGAATTTGCCCCATAGACTCCAGTTTATCCAAATAATCCAAATTTTAAAAAATTATTTTTCTGTGTAAAAATAAAACATTAGCTTGTACTTGATCCAAACTAAGATATAATTAATCCTTATTGGAAGCAAAACCAGCCTATTAGGTTTATTTAATCTTTAAGTGATTTTATAGTAGACTTAAAGGGGTTGTTCACCTTTGAGTTAACTTTTAGTATAATGTAGAGAGGAATATTCTGAGACAATTTGCAATTGGTTTTCATTTTTTATTGTTTGTGGTTTTATAGTTATTTAGCTTTTTATTCAGCAGCTCTCTAGTTTGCAGTGTCAGCAATTTGGTTTCTATGGTACAAATCCCCCTAGCAACCCTGCATTGATTTGAATAAGAGACTGGAATATGAATAGGAGATGGACTGAATAGAATAAGTAATAAAATGTGACAATAACAATACATTTGTAGCCTTACAGAGCATTTGTTTTTAGATGGTGTCAGTGACCCCCATTTGAAAGTTGCAAAGAAACAGAAGAAAATTGCAAATCATTAAAAACTATGAAAAATAAATAATTAATAGTGATGTGCGAATTTATTCGCCAGGGGCGAATTCGCGGTGAATTCCCGTGATTCGCCGCTGACGATTAAATTCGCGAAACGCCAGTGAAAATTCGGCAGGCGAAAGTTCACCAAAAAAAACTCGTTTCGCAAATTTTTTCGCCAATTTCGAAATTTCGGCAAAGTGAAACTGGGTAGATTCGCCCATCACTAATAATGAAGACTAATTGAAAAGTTTCTTAGAATTGGCCCTTCTACAATATACTAAAATTTAACTTGAAGGTGAACCACCCCTTTAAGGTATGAATATCCAAATTACGGAAAGACCTGTTATCTGGAAGACCCCAGGTCCCGAGCACTCTGGATAAAAGGTCCCATACCTGTATTTGCCTTCAATTATAATGTATTATTACATTATTTTAGAAACACAATATTCTATATAAATATGCTGCTTTGTAGCCATGGGGCAGCCATACAAGTTGAATCGGGGAGAAAGCCACACGGTAACCTAGCAGGTAGCAGATTTGGGGATGTGGGTTTGAATGAATGTAGTCGTAGACTACTTCAAACCATTCTATCCTGATGCTACACTCTAGAGCAGTGATCCCCAACCAGTAGCTTGTGAGCAACATGTTGCTCTCCAACTCCTTGGATGTTGCTCCCAGTGGCCTCAAGGCAGGAGTTTATTTTTGAATTCCAGGTTTCAATGCAAATTTTGGTTGTATAAAAACCAGGTGTCCTGCCAAATAGAACCTTCTATAGGCTGTCAGTCAACATAGGAGCTAACAAATGGCCAATCACAACACTTATTTGGCAAGAATATTTTTCATGCTTGTGTTGCTCCCCAACTCCTTTTACTTCTGAATGTTGCTCAAAGGTTCAAAAGGTTGGGGATCCCTGCTCTAGAGGTATTGGAATGATGTTAAAAACAATGTGTATTTATATTGTGGCCATAAGGTGTAGATGCGTCTGATGCAATTGCACCAAAAATTTGCATAATTTATGGTGCTCGGGTTCAAAAGAGTATTAAGCCAAAAGGCGCTGGCTAGATGGTGGTAGCGCCAGTGTCAGTAGGTGGCCTTGTGCACAAAACTCAATAGAAGGCTGTGTCTGTTTGGCTGAAGTGAGCCTTACAAAAACTCTGCAGTTAGCTGGGTTCTGTACCAAAGCATTTGCTGTAGTGCAGTTATTAAACCAAGGCAGTAAAGCTGTATCATAGCAATTTAAAGAGAAGTGATATAGCTAGCCTTATGTACGTGTACTCGTTCTGTTTCCACAGCTGACCTTTAGCCTTGTGCTCTTTGCAAGGACTAACTGATTGCGACAGCTTATCACCCAGAAACAGCTGCCGCTTTTTCATGTGGATGCCGATTTTGCAACATTTTTTCGTCAACAATTTCATTTTTTGTTTTCTAATCACTGCAAGAGTTGTAGCGTGTTTAGCATAATTCTTTTATTTTGATGTTATTACATTGCAGGAACACTTAAAAAAAAAACCATCCAGAATTATTCAAGGACAAGGTGTTTGTTGTTTTTAGAAACCTAAATGAACATTAGCAGAATTTCTAATAACAATGTGCATTTTGCTGTGCCTGCCGAACTGACAGGAGAAGAGAGGTAGGAAACATTTGATTTAGCATACACAAATGAACCATTCTGTTGTTCCAAGTGTAGCATAAGCTGAAGACTGTCTGTAATAGTTCAGCAAACACTGAATGGCCAAAGGCTAGACAGTTCTATTTTATATGAATATCTGGACCAAGCTAAACCTACCTTGTTATGTACGCTTGTCTCTCCCACATTTATTGTATGAAGAAATCCATCAGGCTACAAGGTTGTAATAATAAAACAGTACATTGCACTTGGTCCCAGCTAAGATATAATTAGTCCGTATTGGAAGCAAAACCAGCCTATTGGGTTTATTTAGTGTTTACATAATTTTCAGTAGACTTAAGGTATGAAGATCTAAATTACAGAAAGATCCTGAGCATTCTGAGTAACAGGTCCCATACCTGTACAACAAAGAAGTTTCAGACCACTGACTTTTTGTCCGGTGAATTCTTGTCTCGAAGAGCAGAAGTACCATTAGTAGACCTACACCCATGATTTAAAAAAGAAAAGAAAATTGAATATTCAGTGTTCTGGTAAGTACTGTACTTAGGACCACTTTGATGTGTTACTATTAGAAGTAAAAAGGAGCATCAGAAAGTCAAACAAAGGCCCATGACATGTGGGGCACCAAATCTGTGGAGGCGCCTGTTATTAGTTTTCTCAGAAATCATCTCTCACCAGGGCTAACAGTCATATTTTTCCCCAGAAGACACTAGTGACAGGTGATTTACATTAAAACTAATACCAGGTTTGTCAGGTGGGGGTGAGTGCTTCTCAAACAGTTAACAAGTTCACAAATGGTGGTGGAGACCCCAGCCTGTCTGCCATGATCCTTACACAACTGTCTTCTTATTGGCTTATGCCCTTCCATTCTCACTAGTGGTAGCTGCTTGAAACAACTACAGGGATGATTCTTATGCCTAGGACATTTCCCAGTCCTCCTTAGATCTCCTCCTAGTGGTAGCATGCTGGAAATTGCAAAAAGGAATCACTGTTCAAAGACCTTTCCTAGCTCAATTAGCAATAATTGTATTTAGCCTGGCTTATTTCCCTTGGTTCTTTACCTAGGGAATTATTTTTCAGATTTATTTGACCTCTTTGAGGCCAAATATTTGACCAAAACATACAAGTACTGTATATGAAAAGGTATGATCTATTTAACTGTAGTTCCATTACTATATCAGACATCAAATACGTGTTTATCCAAAATCTTGCTCCAGCTGGCTTTCAAAATGGGCTTCCAGGAGCAATTAGTACAGTAAATAGTCTTTCTAAATTACTGGGTTCCTTTGGCAGGAAAGTTTTTTAGTTTCAGCAGGTTATTTAGGGCCTCAGGTAGTATTTCGTACAGCGCTACGAAATAAGTTGGCGCTATAGAAATACATGTTAATAATTAATAATAATAAAAAGCTTAAAAGTTAGCTGGAACAAGGTTTTCTTTATCATCTCTGCTTCTCCCCCACCCAACAACATTTTATATTGTCTTCTTTCCAGCTCCTGTAGAAACAGCACGGCCCATGGGCCATGGCTTTTGGAGTTGCAAAATTAGTAGATTGGGCTTCTAGGCTTTTGTTGGGGTTTCAAGGTTATTGGAAACCTGAAGGTTGTTTTGTTGTATACAGAAGTTTATTTAAGGAAAAGGTAGAAATGTCTATTTATTTATCATCAACTGGAAAATATGATAAGGATTAGATTTTGGACAGATAGAAATTTGATTGGAGAAGCCATATTATGTGGAGATATGTCAGCCTGCATTTATAACCACAGAGAGTGGAACAAGGGGTCATGGTTGAGGTGTTACAGCCAAACACCTAATGACATTTGGTCCTCAAAATAAATTCTTGGTTTCCATATGTGTGTTTGATTTAGGCATTTTCCTTCTGACCAGGAACATGTGCAGTTGAAGAAGGACCACATCAACATTTACTGTGCATTTATGGGAATAGGACTTCAAGTGACCAGAGAGGGTCAAACCTTCACAATTTATTGATATATGTAAAAGGGCCTCTCACTAAGTCACATTCACAGCACAAGAAGACTTAATCAGAATATTATTATCAACCATTGCCTTTCATATATATTGGTTGACAAAGTGATGAACCTATAAGTCACTTATCCAGAAGTGATCATGAACTTGAATTTTGGGGCAAAAATAAAAGTAGGAATATAGGTTGCCATTTAGCAAACATATGTTTTAAAAAAAATAGTAGTGTTAAGGGGGAATTTTTTTTTTTACTTCTTTTTTTTAACATTATCTATTGGTATAATGTAATAGATAAAGAAAGGAATCTGACTTGCATCAGCGTCAGTATGATCAAATTTCTATTGTTCAAAGAAAAAGGAATCCCTTCTTTATTCTCTAGTTGGACCTTAGGTTTAAATAATATGTTCACAATAGATAAAATGGCAATTTGATGTTGCAGTTTTATACCTTAGATACAATGTTAAAACCTTACCAAATATGTGTAACAATTAAAAAGAAACAAAGTGATCACCATTCCCACCTATTTATATAATAACCTTTCTGAGATCTGATTTTAATTCATTATAGTTATATTGTAATTTCTATTACTTGAATTTAATTAGAAGGGCTAATCTAGTTAATTGTCCCTTGTGTATTTATACAAATATAAAGTGCTAGTGCTAAATTAATTGTTCTAACCAAAGTTTCCATTCTTAATGAAAGTGACTAGTGCAATTTAAAAATTAATTCATTAGTAATAACTTGATTTCACCAAAGTTAATTCACCATATAATCAATTCAAACCAATTAAGAGTTAATTAATAAATTACTTGTGAACATTAAAACCTATAGCGGCAATACAGATTTTTTTATATTCAGTTTTGAAATCTGACATTTTGACACTTTTGTCAATTTCCCAGCTGCCCCATGTCATGTGACTTGTGCCAGCACTTTAGGAGGGAACTGCTTTCTGGCAGGCTGTTGTTTTTCTGAATAGTACGCAGTGGGACATGGGTTTTTACTATTGAGTGCTGTTCTTAGATCTACAAGGCAGCTGTTATCTTGTGTTAGGGAGCTGTTATCTGGTTGCCTTCCCATTGTTCTGTTGTTAGGCTGCTGGGTGGGGGAAAGGGAGGGGGTGATATCACTCCAATTTAGGCTTATGCCACACAGGAAGAGCCAGGGTGATTAGTCGCTTGGCGACTAATCTCCTCGTCTTTGAGGTACACGCTAGCACTAAATTCGCCTGCGCCTATTCACACGCGGCGATGCATTTTTCAAAGTCGCTCGAAATTGCCTCGCCAGGCAACTAATCTCCCTGAAATCTTCCGGTGTGGCCTAAGCCTTATTTACAGTACAGCAGTAAAGAGTGATTAATTAAGAGTGGGATAATAGCCTCTGGAAAGGGACTGTGGCTGTGGGATAGCAGTTATAATAGGGAGCGATAGTGCCTATAGTAGCAGTAGGGTAATAGTCTCTGGGAAGGGTCTGTGGCTGTGGGATAGCAGGTATAGTAGGGAGAGATAGTGCCTATATTAGCAGTGAGGAGAATAACCTCTGGGGAGGAACTGTGACTGTGGGATAGCAGGTATATTAGGGAGAGATGGTGCCTATACTAGCAGTGGGGATAATAGTCTCTGGGAAGGGACTGTGACTGTGGGATAGCAGTAGGGAGAGATGGTTTCTATAGTAGCAGTGGGGATAATGGTTTCTGGGAAGGGACTTTGGCTGTAGGATAGCAGGTATAGTAGGGAGAGATGGTGCATATAGTAGCAGTGGGATAATAGTCTCTGGGAAGGGACTGTGGCTGTGGGATAGCAGGTATAGTAGGGTGAGATGGTGTCTATAGTAGCAGTGGAGATAATGGTTTCTGGGAAGGGACTGTGGCTGTGGGATAGCAGGTATAGCAGGAAGAGATGGTGCCTATAGTAGCAGTGGGATAATAGTCTCTGGGAAGCGGCTGTGGCTGTGGAAAAGTGGATATAACAGGGAGAGATACTGCCCCAAATGCAGAGTTGTCCCATATAAATTTAGACCAATGCATTTTAAGATATAAAAATATGCTGTTTTATACAGAGGTAAAATGCATTGCTATTATACATAATGATTTGTGCCAGGGCACAATATTTCCAGGAAGAGCCCTATAAATGCTTATATGGGGCAAATACCTAAATTGAAGTCTTCTTTACCTAGCCCTCCACAATCCTAGGCAGACACAGTCTACATGCTGTGGCTTTGCATCCTGTGCTCCTGATAACTGAGCACCGACAGAACATTATTCTGAGAGATCATAAAGTTTATACTGAAACAGTAAAATATTTTCAATGTTTATAGGCAGCACGTGAATCAAAACTACATATTTAGGATTTTCTTCATAGAACAACATGTACCTTCGTTATCTGGATGACTATTTCAGGAAAGGCAACTGGCTAATGTTTAGCTGAAAGCCAGTCATAGATTTTAGAGCCAATCCGAAGGCACATTATGTTCTAAAAATTTACGTTTTTTCCTTTGCTACAAACTCTGTTGGCCTATAAATAACTTATTGACTCAAATATTCCTGATGCTAGAATTGTTGGAAAAAAATGACCATCAGAAGAATTTCCCCCAGATTCACTGCACCATCCACAGGGACCGGAAAACGAATCTTGCCGGTCCCTGTTAAGGGCCAGTCACAGTGGATGGTTCAGTTTGTACTGCAGTTTGGAAGAATTATATGATTTTAGTAAACCTGCATGAACCCACCTTTAATTGGTGCAGCAAAACCCATGTTTCAGCCTAAATAATAGAGAGTGGGTGCCCCATCCCTCCTGCAGTATGTGGAATTACGTCTGACAGATATACAGACAATAACTTGGCTCATGCACAGGTGTGGTTGTGCATTTAACAAGAAATAGTATTAGCTGCACCTCGGCTTGTCATGTCATCTATGTACCTGTCATACATAACTTAGCTTTAGTTTTCTTATTGTATATGTTATAATTTAGCCTTATTGCTCTTTCCCACATTCTGTCCCTGGTAATAAAGATTTTGTGAGCACTTCACTTACTTGTTGCCATCATTCAGTTGGTCTGGGTGTCAGTCTGCACACCATAAAACTGTCAGTTATAGGAGGGACAGCATGCCAGCAGACAGACAGTTGTGGCCCTGTAATTGCAGTGTTGAGAAGCATTTCTAATATCCAGTTTATCCTGAAAAGCAATCAGCTGGATTGAGCACCAAATGGCTTTATGTTACTTAGATAATGAAAAGAGTGAGTAGCATGGCATTATGTATATGAACCGGTCTCTAGCTAAAGTGAGCTGGTTATTGCCCTATGCAAAAATCACATCATACAAAGTGCTATGTTATTCTGCGCAAATGCAGGCAGAGGAAGGTTACATGTAAATGGCCATTGTTAAGATCTCCTTTATACCAGGCAGGTCAAAATTCAAATGGTAGGCTGTATTATGGGGTAAAACTCAGAGAAAGAACCACAATTCTCCCCATATACTTTTCATATGCAATCCAGATGAAATAACCTTTTACAAACCTCAGCAGGGCTATTATTCACTGCATGTTGCTCTGCATGTTTTGGCACAATTTTAAAACACCTTGACGTCTGAGGAATATCACTGTTGGCATCTTAAAGTTTTTCTCATTCAAGACAGTGGGATGTGGAGGCGCAGGAGCATTTTTCATGATTATGCACATTGTGTCCAATTCAGATCTCCTGCACTCACTGTACATGCACATTCAAAAATCACCCGTCTTGTTTATAATCCACGTACAATACAAGTCAGTTCAAACCATAGTAAATAAAACTATAAAAAACGGATCATTTTTGAATATATAGGGAGAACTATATCTCCTGGGTGATATTTTTTATAATCCACAAGTTTCAATGAGACATGATACAAGTGACATCCCTAAGCACCTGTTTAAATTATGACATATATTTGCTCCATTTAAACGTTTATATTTTAAAGACAATTCATGGCTCTTGTGTATGTAAATCTCCCTCATGAACTAATATGGAACAATTGAAATCATGTATTAGTAAGTGTCTGGGAGCTGCGTAAAGTGCTATTGCCACATGTAGCCTTAGAACATCAGTCTGACATACTTGCCTTATATGTAGCAAAACAAGTTTCATATAAAAACTGGGGCAAAAAAGTAATATGTATACATATATAAAATGTTTTATATATGTTTGGGTTTATATATAATGAACTTTTGTATGCACAGTTGCCATAGTTTAGTGTTGGTGTACCGCTCACCACATGTTCATAAATTTCTCCATATATAATCCTAGTAATAGGGGTAGGTTTTCAATAAAATTGTAGAAATCCTATTATTATAATAGCCAGGACAGGGAATGGAAGAAAATGATAAAGGAAAGGATTAGAGATAGATTTAGCATCTGAATATGTTAGCGTCAAGTGGTCTGATTGAAGAGTGGGATTTATATAATAGATGAGATTAGGGACCCATTCATATGGCCCTGCCTAGAGTAAAAGCTTCATATCTGGTTACTTATGAGCAGGTGAATTAAAGGACTGACTGTAATATACACCATAATAGTGGGTATAACTAACTACTAAAGTAAAAGCCCAACTTTATTGTCCCTCTCTGTGCACTTCTCATGGGAGTGTATTTAACACCACCTGCTCATTCTATTGATCAATATTCACAGTTAATTGCAGGGACATTAGTTAGGAACTGTACCTTTACCCCACAGTTTTCCCTAGCTCATTGTAAATTGATGTTCTTAAAGTCACTATCCATTGTATGTTTTTAAATGTTTTTTCTTTTTTGCATTTTAAAAATAATCTGTGACTATGACCAAAGTTGTCATTTACTTATGTCGCAGATGCAAGTGCATGAACATGAATGGGGCAAAATCACACCCCTTAGTGCTCACAAGACAGGGCACCATGCCCCTACTGTCTGCTCCTTAATTGGCACTACTGAATAACATGTAAGTAATTGGGTATGATCATCCCCCCTACATTCCTACTGAACACAGGCAGTACTGTATTTATATGGAAAACACAGGTCCTTGCTTTCCATTTTTGAGCACAAAGACCTGCACCCACAAGTGCTCACAGTTGGGCATAAACAAGCCCTGAAATGTGCAACGTAGTTTAATAATCCAATTAAGCACCAGACTTGTGTTCCAGTTCATAATGACAGCAGAGTACCTCCTGATTCCCCAGCATATTCATTTTTTGAAGCTCAATTTACAGGTAATGCCTATTTCCTCTCTTCAGTACCCACAGGCTTATTCATCTAACAAATATGAATTTAATGAGCTAAGACTAAACATGTAAACACTGATGCTTTCAATTGCTACATTTAAAGGAATACAAACAGAAATGAGTCAGAAATATGCCAACTTAAAGATGAACGTTTATGCCAGTTCTGTATGTTGCCTGTGCCATAGCTAGCCCTTTTTCCCTGCACCCCCCTTTAATGTGGAATTAGCATAAGTATTAGTACCACTGAATTTTTGAAGTTGTGATTTCTGCCACTGCAACTGGTCAATACCTGTACAGGTGCCAGGAGACCTAAAAGTGTAATCTGTGTCTCCCTGCAAAGTGCTTCCATATTTGTAGTTTGAAAACAGGCCAGATTGAAGGAAATATTAAAATCAAGTGAGAAAAAAAATACCATTTGCCTGTATGGGACCATGAAAAAATGGCATCAGCTCAGGGAAAATGTAAAATCTGTGGATGTAAATGGGGAGATTACAACCTGACTTGTGCTCATCATTACTATGATGACTAGGACTGAATAAGGCAGCAAAAGTGTTTTTGTTTATTTGTTGTTTTTGTGCATTACAGGCCTGAAATGTGTGTGCCTGCTATGTGAGAACACAAACTACACCTGTCAGACAGAAGGGGCCTGTTGGACGTCCGTGATGCTCACCCATGGGAAGGAGGAGGTGCTGAAGTCTTGCATCTCACTGCCGGAGTTTAAAGCTCAGGTTTTCTGCCACAGTTCTAACAACATCACCAGGACCGAGTGTTGCCTTTCAGATTTCTGTAACAATATAACACTCCGATTGCCGCCAGGTAATGCTTTGTAAGATCTGTGGTTTTCTGGCTAACTTAAAGGGCAAGGAAAGGCAAAGAAATAAAATACCATTTTTACTTTCTTTAATGAAAAAGAAATCTATCTCCAATATACTTTAATTAAAAAATGTGTACCGTTTTTATAAGAAACCTGACTGTATACAGTGAAATTCTCCCTTCATTTACTGCTGTGGATAGGAATTGTCAGACACTCCCTAACTTCTGGCAGGGAAACAATCATACTTATGAACAGTAGGGGGAGCCCCTGCCTTACTTACCAGCCATGCAGAACTCAAGCAGCTTTGCTTAGCACAGATCACACTGAGCATGTGCACAGTCTTGGTCTTGCAAAGATGTATAACAAAGTCACAAGATGACAGCCCCCTGTGGCCAACTTTGAAAGCATAAATAATTTGTTTGATTAGGCTTGTGGTGCAGTAAATTCATGTTTATGTTTAGAATACAAAATACACAATTTCTACCCTTATTCTATTTTACACTTTCCTTGCCCTTTAACCTCAGTGGTCTATAGCCTGGAGTTGCCCTGCTGCATTAACTTCCAGGATCCCAGGGGGGCTTAAGTGTAAAGATGAGGCAACATCAAAATCAAAAAAGTTATCATGCTGTTGAAAAATATTGCAGAAATGCAAGAGGGTATTTATGTTAGAAGGCCACTTATTAAACCCAAAGCAGAATATCGTATGCAGCTCCCGTAATATGTCAGCTGTGACCCATGATCCTCAATCCTACTTCATCTTAAAGGGATACTGTCATGGGAAAACATGTTTGTTTTTTTTCAAAATGACGTTAATAGTGCTGTTCCAGTAGAATTCTGCTCTGAAATCTGTTTTTTTTTTTTTTTAAAAGAACAAGCAGGTTTTTCTTATTTAATTTTTTTTAATCTGACATGGGGGAAGACATATAGTCAGTTTCTCAGGTGCCTTCTTTCACTCTTTACTGCTGCACTGCAAGTTGGAGTAATATTACCTCCCTTCCCCCCTAGCAGGCGATCAGCAGAACAGTGAGAAGGTAACCAGGTAACTATGCCTGGTAGATATAAGAATAACACTCAGTAGTAAAAATCCATGTCCCACTGTGACTCCTTCAGTTACACTGAGTAGGAGCAACAATAGCCTGCCAGAAAGCAGTTCCATAGTGTAGCACTGGCTCTTTCTGAAAGCATATGACCAGGCAAAGAACCAAGATGGCACCAATATCACAACTAAACAAAATACACTTGGGTTAGGAATTAAATTGTATATGGTAGTGAGAATTATTTGCAGTGTAAACAGTGTAATTTAGAAAGAAAAACAACACCATAAAAATCGTAACAGAATCCCTTTGACTATAAAATCCAGGCTGAATCCCTATCACTAGATATCTCAGTGCAGGATGTGTAGCAGCCATTTTATTAAGGGGACATGTGTGACTCCATACTAATGAGTAGAGCTGAAACACAATCTGTTCTTACTAGACCCTGACTGCCATCCCAATCAACTGGAGGTCTATTTATCATGCTGTGTAAAAAAGTGGAGTGAAACTTTAGCTGTGATTTTGTTTTCTAACTGTTGAAACCTAATTGCTCATTGGGTGCTGTGGGCAAAATCACCGGTAATGGTTCACTCCACTTTTTACACATTATAAATAGGCCAAGAACATTCATAATCTTTATCTGGATCCTTCACAGAGTTTCTGTTTCAGAGCAAAGAGACCTTCAGTTCCCCTATATATACTGTATAATGCTAACTACATTAGTTTTGTATTGGAGAAGAGGGGGCAGGCATTAGGTATGTAGACACCTCCTTCCATCCCCTACCTGTCTCTTACCTGTCTTTAATTCGCACATCATTCAGGACAGGGCTTCACACCTGATTTTCACTCTGGTACCAACAGCAGAGCACAGCTCACCCAGTACAAAGTACTTGCTCTTGGGCCCCTTAACGCTTTAACACTTGTTCCTGTGGAACGAGTAAATAATCCTTTTATACTATGGGTGCTGGTAGTTGAGCTTAAGCCTTAGCTGTATTCTACATGTTGGACATACCCTAATATGAAGGCTTTGATGGTTGACTTACTGCATACCCCATCCCACAGTTCCAGTAATTTCCCCTGATACCATTATGTTTACTAAACACACTGTTCCACAATTACATACCATGACACCAGCTTGTTTTACTATACACCAGGGCTATCCAACATTTTGGCTTCCCTGGGCCACACTCGAAAAAGAAAAGTTGTCTGGGACCACACATCAAATACACAAACACTTTTGATTTGTAAAAGTAAAGAAAATACACAGAAAAAAAATACAATACCAATTGGATAACCAGATGGAGCTATACACTGGAATATGGGACACTGGATATTACTAGTAGACTTATTATTATTATATTATTATTACTACTAACTGGGCAATGGGCAGAGTCCCCCCTCCTGCCTACTCCTATATCCTTTGCAACATGACGTTTCCTCTGGAATCAAGTGCTTCAAGCTGGGCCGCATGTTGGACACCCCTCATATACAACCTATCCCATATTTACAGCTCCCTTCCCTTAAAAAAAGGCAAAAGTAATCCTTGGAACTGAGCGCACTGCATGCTGCTGCTATTTTGTGGGGCCCACCTGCTTGGGACCCCTAATCTCAGCTTCAGGTATACACCTTTTAGTCATAGAACTTTGCAATGTAGAAGCATATCTATTAAGTATATATATTTCCCTGACTGTGTACTTATGGGGGCAGATTTACTAAATTCGTGAATTCTAAATTCATTAATTAACCCTCAAATTCGACCAATAGTAAATCTGCCCCATGGTAACATTCCTGCAGGACTCAGATCTGCTTCCCAGCATTGGGCACAGTTCCACACTTCCAATTACATGGTTTATGTGCATCGCCTTTTCTTTCAGTTCTTTCTTCCTGGACGCTGCCTGCTTGCTAATTGTTTTCTTGTCCTGCAGCAACTGAACAAGGCCTTTTGCCCTACTCACCCTCTGAAATTCCCATTAGATTTCTCGGTGGTGCCAAAGCTAATTTACTCTTATTTTTCCTTCTTTTATTGCACAAGGAGCAATATTTGGGTAAAAGTGAAGCAGAGGCCTTCTGAGGGTGTTTGTGCAGACTGAAAATATCATCTGTGCTTTTGCCATTTTGTACACAGCTTCCTGACTTTTTAAAGGGAAAATATGCCCTATATCTTAGTTGTATTTCTCTGCGGGAGTAACCTCATGTGCATACGTTAATGAAATATTGTCCCCTTGGTTTTCTACCTACCTATGAATAACAGAATGTGTTCTTGCTATAAAACCATTAACAATTGTACTAAGTGTCTATCAGATATAGCAATATCCTTGTTTAATGAGCAAGCAAAAATGCCCAGAATATTGTATGCCTCTTTAACGAGACATACTTAAAAATAAATGTGTTCTTGTGTCTGAAACAGAGGAGTTGATTTATAAATGACAGCAAAAACACCATTTCAGATGTATTCTTGTGGTGGAATAAAGAGTTCAGATGTGGAGTTGTGTTAGATCTCAGAGCAGCCACTGATCTCTAATACCCCACAAAGCAGAATAGTGTTTGGAATAGGGGAACGGACATATTAATCTGGGTATAATGTTTAGCAAAGTGAAATGATTCTTTAAAAGTTTATATAATTGTGTTTAAGTGTAGGGTACTATAATCAGATGGTTAAATGGAAACTGAAGAGAGTCTTGTCCTGTTATATGGGTTCTTAAGGTTTAGAAACTTTCCATTTACATCTGCTGCTTTAATCTCTCAAAGCAACAGTTCAATTATGTATTATCATTTGCAATCCCCCAAACAACCTTCAGTTTCCAGTGACTGCCTGTACCATCAGAACAATAATTAGGCTACTTTGTAACCAGTTAAGTTCTGTTTTTGGCCTCTGTTCCAACCTCCATTTGAATTGTAAGCTCTTGTGGGTAGGCCCCTATTGGCTTTTGTTTAACTGTATGCTACTTATTCACTACCTCTGTGCAACTCTGTGGGAACAACCTGCATCTCAAATTAATAGGAATATATATATATCAGATGGTCAGGGGCATAGGCGACTGTTTATTAAAGTGCGGTAAATCTGACGATAACTAGCAAACACATATACTTGCGTAAGAAAATTCGCAATTTATATTTATCACAGGTTAATAAACTCACGAAAACATATTCTGCGTTAAATTTGTCTATATTTTGTGCGCAAATATTTACAACACTTTAGTAAATGGACCCCATATTGTCTATGATTGTCTAAAGCTTATATAGAGATTATAGATATAAATCTGGGTATCACTACTGTATTGTAAACAATATTCTATCCCATGCTGTGAATTATAAGGATACTAGAACTCATTGAGGAGTTCTGTGACCATATAAAGGCACAAGGCTGCAGGCTGAATTATACAGTGTACCGGCAATCACTTGTGTATTGTAATAATAACTATAGCGTTTTTATAGTACAGGTAACATGAACATATTTAATACCTAAGTGCCCTCTAGTGTCAGTAACTAAAAACTACTGAGTATATTTTATGCCTCAATGTATGCGTTTTTTTAATAGTGTTTGTTATACTAACTCTCTCTTTGACATAAAATAAGTGCTGTCTAATAATAGGGTTTTTGATAGCCGTTCACTTCTGAATATTCTGTGCACTATGACAACACAGCTTGTCGTATTGTATTTGAATTTATACAGAGGAGTGGGACCATCTAGTGGCCATTAATAAGTGGCACTGGTTTTTTAAGGTCTAATGAGAACATAGACAATGCATCAGTATCATATCACCCACTGATATCTATAAAATAGTATTTTGAGGATAATCTTTTTGTTTAACAAATGAATTATTATCTGGTATACATTCTCTGCTCTGTCGGTTCATACTCCTGAAACAATATTAAAACAAAAAGGCCTGGAAAAGACCTGACTGCTGCTACATTGTTTCAAGAATCATTAAAGGCATGGGATCTGTTATAAGCAAACCCTTTGTCCAGAAAGGTCAAGAATATGGGATGGCCATCTCCCATAGACTCCATTTTAATCAAATAATTCAAATTTTTGTAATTTCTGTAATAATTAAACTGTTTTTTAAAGATTTATTTAATTCTTATTGATGGCAGTGCAATCTTATTGCATATATTTAATGTTTAAATGATTTTTAGTAGGCTTAAAGGGCAAGGAAAGGCAAAGAAATAAAATCCCATTTTACTTTCTTTAATAAAAAGAAATCTATCTCCAATATACTTTAATTAAAAAATGTGTACAGTTTTTATAAGAAAACTGACTGTATGCAGTGAAATTCTCCCTTCATTTACTTCTGTGGATAGGAGTTGTCAGACGGTCCCTAACTTCTGGCAGGGAAACAATCATTCTTATGAACAGCAGGGGGAGCCCCTGCCTTACTTACCAGCCATGCAGAACTCAAGCAGCTTTGTTTTTTGATCATTTATGACGATCCCTAAGAAGCCCAGACCATACTGAGCATGTGTATGTAGTCTAGTCTTGCAAAGATGTATAACAAAGTTACAAGATGACAGCCCCCTGTGGCCAACTTTGAAAGCATAAATAAATTGTTTGATTAGGCTTGTGGTGCAGTAAGTTTATGTTTATGTTTAGTATACAAAATACAGCATTACTAGCCTTATTCTATTTTACACTTTCCTTGCCCCTTAAGGTATGGAGATCCAAATTACAGAAAGATCCCTTATCTGGCAAACTCAAGGTCCCGAACATTCTAGATAACAGGCCCCATACCTGTATTTGAAATGCTACATGGTTGCGTGAGCCACTTATCCCAGCAGACAGACTTTAGTTGAAATGGAACTTTATATAGACAGTTTTATGCCTTGAACCACGCAGCAGCTGTGTATGAATGTTGGAGTGGGATTTAAAGCCTAACGAACATAAAACAGAGTTTAAATATAATGTAGCCTTTAGGCTGCTGATTCATTGGAGTCTAGTGTTTATTTTACATTAGCAGTAAAAGTGATATGGCGACTTCTTCTTCTATTTATATATAAATGATATATAATATATATAATAAAGGAGCTGTCTCATGTATTAATGAATATAAGAAAATAAGAGTAAATCCTACTTTTTATACAGGGACATTTTGCCAGCTATATAGACAGAGTTGCTAGGTTTTTACACCCAAAAGAGTTGGAGAAATACACTATACTCAAGCAGTTATTCATTTCCTTGTATCTGCAGTGAAATCCCCAAGGGGCAAGATCCCTCCCAAAGTGTTACTTAACACATTTTGCCAGCAGGACCTGACAGGAGTGATATATATATACGTACCCAATCATGTTTACATTTTTCTTGTAAAAGTTAATACAATGTAATAAAATTGTGTATTCTGCACACTGATCCACTCTGTTGTTCAATAAATGGGCCCCCGTGTACATTAAACCTTCAGCCGTGTTTTACTATGGAAATCAACTACTCTGATTATTATGTGGATAGAAAGTCTTTGGAGCGACCCATTCAAAACTCAGTGGCGGTCATGACGGTTTATTACAATGATAATAACCTAAATGGGATTGATTGTTCTATATGCAGCACTTGGGCTGCCGCTAATTATTATTATTATTATTATTATTAATAATAATAATAATAATAGAAACAAAATATACACAAAGGATAGCGCAAATAACCCAGAACTTACTTTAGGGACCCGGAATAGAGAACAAAAGAAGGGCTTGGCAGAGCTCTCTTATTGGCTGCCTGGTTAGTAATAGCTAAAAGCTATAGTTACACTAAAATTGACTATACACAGACATCTTATTAAAGGAACAGTAACACCAAAAAATTTAACTGTTTTAAAGTAATCACGTAGTGTTGGCCTGCACTGGTAAAACTGATGTGTTTACTTCAGAAACACTACTATAGTTCATATAAACAAGCTGCTGAGTAGCAATGGCGGGAATTAAAAAAAGGCTATATGGCACAGGATAAATAATGGATGACAGATAACATTATGTTCTGCAGAGCTTATCTGCTATCTGCTGTGTAACTTGAGCCTTTTCTCCTTTGAATAGCTGTCCCCATTGCTACATAGCAGCTTATTTAAATAAACTAGCTATTTTACTAGTGTAGGACAACACTGCATTATATTTTATTACTTTAAAACTATTTCATATTTTGATGTTACTGGTCCTTTAAGTGAGATCAACAAATGAAGGCTGTGCTGATTACATTATGGTAGGGGCCTGTACAGACCTATTAGGAGAGGAGTGCCTTGATGTAGTTCTCCATTGTAAAGAATTTCAGGCCTAACTAATCTTTCTTTTGCTATATATATATATATATATATATATATATATATATATATATATATATATATGGTCTGGAGTGGCTCTGTCTTTTGATTGAATATTGGCAGCTTAAGTCAGCTGACCTATTTTACCATCAGGTGTCAAACGTGCCTCCAATGGGTGGCTTTGGTGTCCATTTATCCGAATTCTATTAATGGGTCATGAGTTATATTCTATTTTAGTAAACAGTCGCCTTGGCCACCCGGTATTATAAAGTGTAATATAATCTGACTTCATTGAGATAACCAACCAGCTATGAAGGTGACATATATTCAGTTTATAGCACAGGCCCTGTGTTTACAGCCATTTGCTGACGTATGATGTATGATTGAGTGCGAAGATTCCATTTTTTACCTTTGGTCTTAAAGGAGAACTAAACCTTAGAAAATTAATATGGCTAAAAATGCCATATTTTATATACTGAACATATTGCACCAGCCTAAAGTATTAGCTTCTTAATAGCAGCACTGATCCAGGACTTCAAACATGCCAAAGGGGGTAACCATCTTGGAAAGTATCTGCGTCACTCACATGCTTAGTGGGCTCTGAGCAGCTGTTGAGGAGCTAAGCTTAGGGGTCGATGCAAATTATCAAGCAGAAAATGAGGTTGGCCTGTCATATAAGCTGATGCTACAGGGCTAATTATTAAATTCTGATGGTAGTTGCACTGGTTTCTGTTCTGCCATGTAGTAATTATCCATATTAATTACTAATCGGCCTTATATTTTGACAGTTATATTCTATGAGTACTGTATATTTTGAGTCTGTCCCTAAGCTCAGTAAGTGACAGCAGCACAGAGCATTTGCAGTGAATCAGCAGAAAAGAAGATGAGGAGCTACTGGAGCATCTTTGGGGACACAGCTCTTTACTGCTAAAGGTCTGTGGTTGCCATGGGCTGGTACAGAAGCCCAAAAACATAATGTACAACATTTATAGTCTAATTTTTAAGTTAAGCTTTAGTTCTCCTTTAAACTTCTTATATTTCCCACCTTGCTGGGATTCTCACCATGCTTTCCAGACATAGTACAATATCTGGAAATGCTTCTTAACTCACTGGGGTTCAGTATGAAGAAAGCACTTAAAGGAACAGTATATCCCAACATTGGTTCAATGAATTGAACTTGTGCAGAACATACTTTTTGGCATGTTTTCTAAATTAAAGGGATACTGTCATGGGAAAACATGTTTTTTCAAAAAGCATCAGTTGTGCTACTCCAGCAGAATTCTGCACTGAAATATGTTTCTCAAAAGAGTAAAGAGATTTTATTATATTTAATGTTGAAATCTGACATGGGGCTAGACATATTGTCAGTTTCCCAGCTGCCTCCAGTCATGTGACTTGTGGTCTGATAAACTTCAGTCACTCTTTACTCTTTACTGTTGTACTGCAAGTTGGAGTGATATCACCCTCTCCCTTCCCCCCAGCAACCTAACAACAATGAGAAGGTGACCAGATAATTTTTTTTATTTTTGATTAACCAGATAACAGCTCCCTGATACAACAGCTGCCTGGTAGATCTAAGAATATTACCTGCTACTTTAATAAATAATGATGAATTAATTTGCTTAATCACTTTAATCACAAGGTTTTTCCCAATATTGAGTTTTTTTTAATTATTGTTGAGCGTGTTTGTTTCCTCTGATTTTGAAAAACCAGCACGATGGCAGGTTTTCAGTACAACATTTTTATTATTACAATTATCACACCATGGTTGTCAACTGTTTTATAATGAGCCAGTTTTTTTACTTTATTTTTTACTTTATAAAATTATTATGTCAACCAGTTGAGCAGACTGAGAGTCATACATATCTCTCAGAATACTGCTACTACTCCAGTTAGACAGCCCTGCAGTTGACATACGCCTCACTGTGCTAATACCCATAGAGTATATTCAGTTGTTTATATGCTATTTTTATTGACTGACAATAACATTCTACTTTTTCTAACACTGCAGTGACTCCAGGAGTGTTCCATATGGGCCATGTGGAACTGACTGTTATCATCACTATATCTATTTGCCTCTTGTCAATAGTCATAATGGTGACTGCGTATGTTTGTCAGGGGCGTTACTGTACTAAGAAGAAAGCCCGGCGCCAATGTGTTGAGGAGCCTCTTACAGAGTGTGCTTTGGATATTGCTGGGAAATCACTTAAAGATCTTATTTATGATATGACAACTTCTGGATCTGGGTCAGGTACGCATGAAGCAGCGAGAACGGAGCACATAGTATGTACCATGTAGAGACACACATGGGTGGAAAAGGCAAGCATGAGCATGGAACAATAGATTAAGGGAGGCAGCATTAATGGGGAGGAGACGCATCAGTGAGCATGGAACATACAGGAATGGGGTGGCAGGAGTGAGCATGGAACTCCAGTGGAGAGGAGACAGCAGTGAACACTTTTTGGTGAGGAGGAGGAGAAGACTGAACAAGGAACACATATGTTAGGAGAGGCAGCAGTGAGCATGGAACACAAAGGGGAGAGAAGGTAGCAGTTAGCAGGAAACATATGGGTACGTTAGGATGAGGTGAATAAGGAGGTGAGCATGGAACACAATAAAGATGAGGCAGGCAATATTAAACATAGGACACATGGGGAGGCAGCAGCGAGCACCAAAATCAAACAGAGGCAGCAGTGAGCTTCAAACTCAGAGGGAGGCAGCAATGAACACTGAACCCAAAGGAAGGCAGCAGTGAGCTAGAAACAGTGGTAAAAAAAACAAGAGAGCATCAAAGAAGTAGTTTTGATCACATAACTGGATAATTGTTTTTTCTTTCAGATGGTTATATTTTTGGAGCAGTGTATCTGGCCCTTTATTCTTTCCCTGTTAATCTTGTCTATCACCGTTTACAGCAGAGGTCCGGAACCTTTTTGGCTGAGAGAGCCATAAACGCCACATATTTTAAATATAAATTCCGTGAGAGCCATACAATATGTTTAAAACTAAATACAAGTAAATGTGTGCATTTAATGTAAGACCAACACTTTTAAAGTACAATAAGTCTCTGAATTCTTTCTAATAACAGTGTTATGCTGTTGCTAACCAGTGATGAATAGTACTTCTTGCCATTAATGCGACTTCTGGTGCTGCATGGTTTTGCTGATGGCTTTGTAGTCTGGTTGATACGTGGTGAGGTTAAGTTTCATGAAGGTGTTGAGACTTCCATCCGTTAAACGCGATCATAGGTTGGTCTTAATGTGCTTTAGATGTGAGATGTGGGTCAGACTCACACAAGACTCACACCAGACAATATGTGTTTCTAACAGACCACAGCAATGTTGCTGGTGATACAAGGGGAATTTCAAGCTAACGTTGCAGTCTGTGGTTGATGTGAAGTAAAGTTTCCTGCACCCATGGATAATGGGAAATCATGCATTGGACAATATCTATATATGTACTCCCCCAATCCAGTCACAAAATGCCACTTTTGTTGCTCAATCCACTTACTCACAAGACATAATGCAAAAGCCCAATGAATTAACTTAAAAGTGAACCACTCCTTTAATAAAGAGGCTTCTAATTTGCTTCAATTTATATTTTACACTTCTTTTAGGTTTGCCTCTTCTGGTCCAAAGAACTATTGCAAGGACTGTTGTCATTCAAGAACTTGTCGGCAAAGGACGATTTGGAGAAGTGTGGTGTGGAAAGTGGTGTGGGGAAGATGTGGCTGTAAAGATCTTTTCCTCTAGGGATGAAAGGTCCTGGTTCCGGGAGGCTGAGATATATCAGACAGTTATGCTAAGGCATGAAAATATCCTTGGCTTTATTGCTGCTGATAATAAAGGTATATATGTATACCCTATAGTTTTTAGTTGGTTCAGGCAGGGGTGACTGGCATGTATCCTGTTCTGGGACCAGAGTCCTAGAATGTTTCATAATATTTTGCAGATTCACCTTTTGAGTATACATGTAACTTGGCATGACCTGCATTGTTTGTGATATCCTTTGGAATTGGCAGTGACTTGGAAGGTATGGTTAGAAAAGATGGTTTCTGCTACAGAGGGGTAACAGCCAAAGGGAAGGGGTAAAGTATGAAGTGGGGATGCATCGAATCCAGGATTTGGTTTGGGATTCGGCCAGGATTCGGCCTTTTTCAGCAGGATTCGGCCTTTTTCAGCAGGATTCGGATTCGGCCGAATCCATCTGCCTGACCAAATCGAATCTGAATCCTAATTTGCATATGCAAATTAGGCCCAGGGAGGGAAATCATGTGACTTTTTGGCACAAAACAAGGAAGTAAAACATTTTTTACGCTTCCCACCCATAATTTGCATATGCAAATTAGGGTTCAGATTCGGTTCAGTATTCATCCAAAATAGTGGATTCGGTGCATCCCTGAAGAGATCATAGCAGTATAAATAGCCTCTGGGAAGGAACTGTGGCTGTGGGATAGCAGGTATAATAGAGAGAGAGGGTGTCTATAGTAGCAGTGGGATAATAGTCTCTGGGATGGGACTGTGACTGTGGGATAGCAGGTATAGTAGGGAGAGATGGTGCCTATAGTAACAGTGGGATAATAGTCTCTGGGAAGGGAGTGTGACTGTGGTATAGTAGGTATAGTAGGGAGAGATGGTGCCTAAAGTAACATAGGGATAATAGTCTCTGGGAAGGGACTGCGGCTGTGGCATAGCAGGTATAGTAGGGATAGATAGTGTCTATATTAACAGTGGGGATAATAGTCTCTGGGAAGGGACTGTGGCTGTGGAATAGTAGGTACAGTATGGAGAGAGAGTGCCTATAGTAGCAGTGACTATGTGCCCTCAGCCTAACAAGCCGGTCACATCTACCCTGTAACATTGTTATTGCTACAGATAACATCAAGATGTTATTGAAAAAATAGAAAAACAAGATCTGCCTCACACATACACAAAGGGAGACAGAAATTACCTCTGCTGTATTTTTGTACTTTCCGTTCACTTATGGTAACTATGCTACACTTTACACAATGTGCTCTTATTTATTTGTACAATTTCCCTGCAGATAATGGCACTTGGACTCAGCTGTGGCTTATTTCCGAATTCCACGAACAGGGTTCCTTGTTTGATTACCTAAACCGTAATACTGTAACTATCGGTGGAATGATGAAACTGGCACTTTCTATAGTGAGTGGGCTGGCGCACCTACACATGGAAATTGTTGGTACTCAAGGTATGATATGAGTCTGTATACTTTGACCAAGACGTGTTTGTGCTTCTATAGAATAAAATATAAAATAAAAGTGTGGGTAAGCTACCAAAACTTGCAGTTAGTAAGCTACCAAAACTTGGCCAGTTAGGACTATAACTATAGTCTTAACTGGCCAAGTTGCATCCATGTTACAGTATATGTGTTGCTGGGTATAGAAAGGGAGGATACTAATGTAGCCTTAAAGGAGATCTAAACCTTAAAAATGAATATGGCTAGAAATGTCATATTTTATATACTGCACTTATTGCACCAGCCTAAAGTTTCAGCTTCTCAATAACAGCAATGATCCAGAATTTCAAACTTGTCACAGGGGTCACCACCTTGGAAAGTATCTGTGACACTCACATGCTCAGTGGGCTCTGAGCAGCTGTTGAGAAGCTAAGCTTAGGGGTCATCGCAAATTGCCAAGCAGAAAATAATGTTGGCCTGTCATATAAACTGATGCTGCCGGGCTGATTATTACATTTTTATGCTAGAGGCACTGGTTTCTGTGCTGCCATGTAGTAATTATCTGTATTAATTACTAATCAGCCTTATATTGTGACATTTATATTCTAAGCGTATTGTATATTGTGAGTGGGTCCCTAAGCTCCGTAAGTGACAGTAACACAGAGCATGTGAATCAGCAGAAAAGAAGATGAGGAGCTACTGGGGCATCTTTCTAGACACAGATCTTTACTGCTAAAGGGCCGTGGTTGCCTTGTGCTGGTATAAAGCCCCAAACCATAATGTACAACACAATATTTTTAGTCTACTTCTTTAGTTAAGCTTTAGTTCTCCTTTTATAAATTGAGGGCTTCATAGTAGGAAGAGGGAGAAATATTGAGAGAGGAAGACATATAAGCCAAATGCTAGAGACGTGTTTTAAAGGACTGTATTTACCATTGTACTTATTACCTTATTTTTATGTTCAAAGGGAAACCTGCCATTGCTCACAGAGATCTGAAATCCAAAAATATTCTTGTGAAGAAGAACGAGACTTGCTGCATTGCAGATCTGGGTCTGGCTGTGAAACACGATTCCATAACTAATACAATAGATATCCCTCAAAATCCTAGAGTAGGAACCAAGAGGTAAGAATAAGCCAGAACTGGTTTACTGTCCTTCTATATCTAGAGTGCATCAGATGGGACAAGTTGAATTTAGTGGGATCTGGGCAGCTCTGCTAGAGGGCACTTTAATATTTATTCAACTGAATAAACAGCATAACAATCAAGGTCATGGTGTTTGTGGAATTGCCATTACTTTGGTACAGGTCAGGACAAACTGTATGAAAGTGCCATTGTATTAGACTAATAATGCAATATCTCATATAGGTTTACTAACCCATAACAGCCAATCAGTTGGAGCTGGTCTTTAGTTAACAATTCCAATGACCCACCACTGGGGCTTTTAGCTGATGTTCAAAGAACAGTCGTTACCTGATATAATGTTCTCTCCCTTGTAAATATTTGTTCTTTGTCCTCTGTTAAAAGGTATATGGCTCCGGAATTGCTGGATGATTCAATAAACACATATCACTTTGACTCGTTCAAATGCGCAGACATCTATTCCCTTGGCTTGGTGTACTGGGAGATCGCCAGGAGATGTTCAGTGGGAGGTTAGTTTCTGTTTGTTCCCTGCCTTAAATAGCATCTTACTTTATAACCTAGCCATATGGTAGGGTCTACTTGTGCTGCTCAATTGTCCCAGGAATGAAACCGCATACTCAGCAGATCCAAGGACTTGGCCATTGAAGCACATCTTAGCAATCCACGTTCATTTAAAGCATATGGATCTAATGTTGCCTTGAGATAAGTGATCAAAGTGGCATTACTGTACCTGCTTTTTGTTATTTCTTTGTATTTATGTAATTAAGGGGTCCATTTACTAAAGTACGGTAAAAATTTTCGCACAAAATATAGACAAATTTCACGCAGAATATGTTTTCGCGAGTTTATTAACCTGTGGTAAATATAAATTTGCAAATATTCTTGCACAAGAATATTTTTTTCGCCAGTTATCACATTTGCTGAAAATAAGGCCACGTACACATCAACGCCTGGTTTACTAAACAGCAAAATGTGTGAAAGACAAAATTAACGCCAGAATATTTGCAACATTTTGCCGCCATCTATATAGTGGCGTTAACTTATTTTTTGGCCACAAAAATCTCAGTGGGATTTTAATTCTCATTAAACTGTGAATTTAAATGATACAAAGAGATAACTGGTATGATTTTTTGTTCATATGATTCTATTGGCAGAAGTGTTTGTGACTGGATGGATGAAGTATGGGTTTATATGATACACACATGTTTGATTGGCGTCACTCTGGTAATGTTTATGGATGGTATAATCATCAGTCAATAGATTATGAGTTTTGAAGATGCATTTCTGCCCATAAATGTCCCAGTAAAAATTGCCATAATTAACACCATTATTAACGCCATAAAACTAGACTATTTTCTAGAATAAATATTTGCAAACATAATTTGTCGCCAGAAAATCTCGCTAAAATTAGTGCTAACTTAAGCTGGTTCGCTAACGTAGTTACCGGAAGTGATCGCAATGACTTCTGAGAGCATCGCTGTTTAGTAAACTTAGTAAACTTAGTCGCTGCGAATATTCTGGCGGAAAAATATTCTCAGAGATAACATGCGGACACTTAAATTCAAATTTTTCGCACTTCAGTAAACGGACCCCATGGAATGTAGAAGTATTCCTTGCTTTGTTTGCCACTAGTTTGTATGAACGCGTCACTGACCGTAGTTTTAGCCAACTACCATTGTATCAGTCTGGCTGGCTATACCTTCTACTGTACTCGTAATGTATTGCAATCATGCTCCTACAATTTATCTTCAACCTTTAGTGTGAGTTTAAACATTATATGTGTATTTTCATATTTCCCATTGTATCATTTTTACAGTGTTTTTCAAGTTGGGGACAATGATGTTATAAGACACTGTGATTCATTTGCCCAATCTCCTGCTGCAAAATAACTTGTGTTTATATTCTTCAGTGCTCAGTTACATGGAACTTGGCAGGTAATTTGTACACAGCCTGCTTTGCATGTATCTATGAGCGAGCAGTAGGGACCATTATTTATAACTTGCATATCTAGGGGCAGGTAAGGGGCAAAACCTCCTTATCTCTCATAATCACAGCGTGTCTGACTGTAGTTATAGCTGTCCTTGTGTTTCACTGAGGAGCACATTTACATGAGTTTGGGGGGCTTTTGCTGTGGCATGGTGGCTTGAACCTCAATGATACTAATGAGCCATTGAGCTGGTTGGCCTTCCAGTTAAAAATGAAGCTATTCCAGCCGCAGTTGGTGTATTCTATGCTGACCATAAAACATAAGAGGATGATGCCAAAACCACTAGATGCCATTGGTATCAAACGATGATTCCTATTGCCATGATGATTATTTTGCCAATAAGGACTGTATGAGAAGAACTTAGCTCTGTGATTGCCAAACCTCTATACTTAATTTTTCAGGATTCTTTGAGGTCTGGCATGGTGCCGAGAGACTGGCGAATTGCTAATGTGGTGCCGCTATTCAAAAAGGGCCTCAAAACTATAGGCCAGTTAGTCTGACGTCGGTGGTAGGAAAGCTTTTTGAAGGATTAATTAAGGATAGGATACTGGACTTCATAGCAGATAACAATACTATGAGTTTGTGCCAGCATGGTTTTATGCGTAATAGATCTTGCCAGACTAACTTAATTTCTTTTTATGAGAAGGTAAGCAGGGACCTCGATTCTGGGATGGCAGTGGATGTGATTTACTTAGACTTTGCTAAAGCATTCGATACAGTGCCACACAGAAGGTTACTGGTTAAATTAAGGAATGTTGGCCTTGAACATAGCATTTGCACCTGGATAGAGAACTGGCTAAAAGATAGACTACAAAGAGTGGTGGTAAATGGAACATTTTCTAATTGGACCAGTGTTGTTAGTGGGGTACCGCAGGGCTCTGTACTGGGTCCCTTGCTTTTCACCTTGTTTATTAATGACCTGGATGTGGGCATTGAAAGTACGGTTTCTATTTTTGCAGATGATACTAAATTGTGCAGAGCTATAGGTTCCTTGCAGGAAAATTAAGTTGGGAAACTGGGCAGCAAACTGGAAAATTAGGTTTAATGTTGATAAATGCAAGGTTATGCACTTTGGCAAAAATAATATAAATGCAAGTTATACACTAAATGGCAGTGTGTTGGGAGTTTCCTTAAGTGAGAAGGATCTTGGGGTTTTTATAGATAACAAGTTTTCTAATTCTGGGCAGTGTCATTCTGTAGCTACTAAAGCAAATAAAGTTCTGTCTTGCATAAAAAAGGGCATAAACTCGAGGGATGAAAACATAATTATACCTCTTTATAGATCCCTAGTAAGGCCTCATCTGGAGTATGCAGTGCAGTTTTGGACTCCAGTCCTTAGGAGGGATGTAAATGAGCTGGAGAGAGTGCAGAGACGTGCAACTAAACTGGTTAAAGGGATGGAAGACTTAAATTATGAGGGGAGACTGTCCAGGTTGGGGTTGTTTTCTCTGGAAAAAAGGCGCTTGCGAGGGGACATGATTACACTTTACAAATATATTCGAGGACATTATAGACAAATATGAGGGGACCTTTTTACCCTTAAAGAGGATCACCGCACCAGAGGCCATCCCTTCAGACTAGAAGAAAAGGACTTTCATTTGAAGCAGCGTAGGTGGTTCTTCACAGTCAGGACGGTGAGGTTGTGGAATGCACTGCCGGGTGATGTTGTGATGGCTCATTCTGTTGATGCTTTTAAGAGGGGTTTGGATGACTTTTTGGACAGACATAATATCAAAGGCTATTTTGATACTAAACTCTACAGTTAATATAGCTATGGGCATACAGGTATATGGTTTGTGTTTGAAAGAGTGGAGATGTGTGTGTGTGTGTATGTATGCTGGGTTTTTAATTTGGAGGGGTTGAACTTGATGGACTCGGTTTTTTTTCAACCCAATTTAACTATGTAACTATGTAAGATATTCACAGAAATATTATGGCCCCTTTAAGGGTAATATAATCACCACCATCAGAATGGTTCCATAGAGCGATTTCAGACAGGATTCAGCTGAACTCATAAATGTGTGAATGTTAATAAGATGACTGTGTGGCAGTTTAAAGAGGAACTATCGTGAAAATGAAAATTTTATATAAACTTCATCAAACTAAAATATGAAACTTTCTAAATACAATTAAAAAGTCTGTAGAAATTCTGAAATAATCAAGTTTGTGTTCCCTATTCCTCTCTCAGCATCTGTTTCTCTTCATTCCGTCTTCAAGCAGGAATTGTCAGTTATTCATTGACATTTAGATCCAATATATCTTTTCCCTAGAAGGTGTATTAGAGCTCACTCTATTAAAATCGCCAGACATCATGTCTCTCTACATGCAGAATTTGTGCAAAAGGCAGTTATTTTGTTAGATTTCGTTTGTACTGGAATCAGTTATTTGAGTGAGCTCTAATACATCTGCAAGGAAAGGAGCCCCCTATAAGATATATAGACAGATCTAATTGTCAATGAATATCTGACACCCAACTGCTGCATGAAGAGAAACAGATGCTGAGAGAGGGATAGAGATGATAAACTTGATTATTTCAGAAACAATTCCAGAAGCTTATATTACATTTTTATAGTTCTCCTTTAAGATCACTGTTACTTGTAGCAGCAATTAACTGCTTTGAAAGGGGTTCTTCACCTAACTTTTAGTATGATGTAGCGAGTGATATTTTGAGATAATTTGCATTTGCCTTTCATTTTTTATTATTTGTGTTTTTTGAGTTATTCAGCAGCTTTCTAGTTTGCAATTTTCTGCAGTCTGGTCGCCAGGATCTTTATTACCCTAGCAACCATACACTGATTTGAATGATAGACTGGAATATTAATAGGAGAATAGAAAGCCGAGTAATAAAAAGTAGCAATAAAAATACATTTGTAATCTTACAGAGCATTAGTTTTTTTTTAAGATCGGGCCAGTGACCAGTGACCCCCATTTTAAAGCTGGAAAGAGTCAGAAGAAGAAGGCAAATTATTAAAAAACTATAAAAAAATAAATAATGAAGGCCAGTTTAAAAGTTGCTTAGAATTGACCATTCTATAACATATTAGTTAACTTAAAGGTGAACCACTCCTTTAAGGTGAGCTCAGAACTGCTGTTTGGTTACAGCAAAAAGAAATGGGATTTATAATATAATAATAAAGTTTTGTCGCTCATGAAATGCTTAGATGCTTGGTGTTCCCTTATTACAGGAGTTGTTGATGAATACCAGTTGCCTTATTATGACATGGTGCCTTCAGACCCTTCTTTGGAAGACATAAGGAAGGTGGTCTGTGAGCAGAAGTTGAGACCCAGCATACCAAACCAGTGGCAGAGTTTTGAAGTAAGTGTTTAGCGAAATTGGACAGTAAATTGTCATTTGTTTTTTCCCCCTAAAGAGGGCAGTTCCCTGCTATTTATATTTTCATTTCAGGCTCTGCGAGTCATAGGCAGAATCATGCGGGAATGTTGGTACGCCAACGGCAAAGCCCGATTGACCTCCCTCCGCATTAAGAAGACCATCTCTCAGCTTTGCGTCGAGGAAGATTACAAGCTGTAAAATGGGAAGCTGCCCAGAGTACACAGACTGATAATGCTGTACTCAGGTCGGCTCGTATTTGTTCTACCTCAGAAGTAGCAAGTGCCAGGCGGATTTACCAAGAAATGGCTCTAATGGCAGCTTCTTGGTGACTATGGTTGGATTGACTTTTTTATGGTATTATTGGGAAATATGTTTGCTTAAAAAATAGGGTCAGATATATTTTAATACATTGAACCTGCAATGGCCTTAATGCTCTATTTAACTCCACCCCCCATCAATGTAATCAAGAAAAACATTTATGTCACTGTTGGGCCCCATTATTTGAATAAAAAAAAAATGAGAACAATGCAACCTAAGGCCCTTGTGAATGTTATCGGTTGGCCATGCTGCAGGTTGGGCACCACTGATATCAAGTGTTACAGTCATTTTGCCCTACTGTTGCCATCTTGCTCTGCTCTTATAACTGCTAAACCCCAACTCACAGTGTCTGCTCTGTGTGGCCAACCATGCAGGTCCTTGGGCAGTTAACCCAGGTCACAGCTCCTTCTGGCAGCTCTGTTTGATTCTAGTGAAAATGAGAGGGCACTAGGCTTTATTGGTTCTCAAGCAGTGGTAGGGTGTATAGCAATGCCAGTTAAGGTAACATTTGGGAAGAACAAGTCTTTTAGATATCTCATTTAGGTTAGGTTCCAGACTTAAGGTTGGTCATCCAAGCTCAGCTCTATCTATACATTTTCATACAACCACTACCATAGTTTCTCAGCCCAGTGTCTCCATATATTGCAGGATAACAGCTCACTGTTGTACTGCAGCAACATCTGGCAACCCAAGGTTAAGAAACACGCACTATACTTAGAGATGACTATTAGGTGTTACAGTATGGATCCTGTGTGAGTGTCCAGTAAAGCATGTACTGTATATATATATATATATAATTACTAATAGTGATGGGCGAAACGGCCGCGTTTCGCTTCGCCGAAAAATTTGCGAATTTCCAGAGAAATTCGCGAATTTTTCGCCGATTCGCGAAACGAGTCGCGCGTCGTTTTTGACGCGTCGCGTCATTTTTTTGGGCAAATTTTTTTGCCAGTTTCTCGAATTTATTCGCCAGCGGCGAATCGCGGGAATTCGCCCCTGGCGAATAAATTCGCCCATCACTAATTACTAACATGTTTGTCTGGATTCCCTTCCATCGTGGTATTCAATGCCACATAAAATTATGAAGTATGCAACATGAAAGAATATTAACAGAATTGTGGTATTAGATTTAATTTACAAATTGCATAGGAGTTTTATATTCCATGGAGGTTATTTTAGGTCGTTGGATGACCTTATTTGGCGCGGCTGCTATTGAGGTAAAGAGCTGCAAATGGATACTGAGGATGGCTGTGGAGAATGACTGCAGAAGGTGATTCACAGCTTTGCTTTCAAAGATGTTCTTCTGCAGCTATAAATATTGGAGCTTAGTTATTTATACCCCAGTTCTTGGGTCTCCCAGAAGAACCAGCAGATCTTAGGGAAAGTAAGAAGAAGCCATCTCCTTTCCCCTTTGTATCCAGCAAGAGAAGGAGCCTTGGCAGATGAAATTTTCATTTTGGACAGTGCAATCTGAAATGCCTGTAGCGGAAGCTGGGAGATGTAGTTTGGCAGTAGCAGTGTAATCCTGGTAGACGGAAATGTTTGGCTTTGTGTAATGGCCATATTCTCCATTTATAAAAGGGGAAGTAATGTCACCTCTTATATCACATACATTTCACCTCTGCAATTACTCTTTAACCTTTCATGGTTGGTATGAGAACTGTGAGATGTTAAAGTGATCTGTGCTAGAAGAAGGGAGTTTAAAAGGGTTGTTCACTTTTGAGTTAACTTTTAGTATGATGTAGAAAGTGATATTCTGAGACAATTTGTGATTGTTTTTCATTTTTCATCATTTGTGTTTTTCGAGTTATTTAGCTTTTTATTCTGCATCTCTCCCATTGGCAATGTCAGCAAACTGGTCGCTAGAGTCTAAATTACCCAAGCAACCATGCATTAATTTTAATAAGAATATGATATTTTAATAGGGGAGGGTCTGGATAGAAACCGGAGTAATAAAAAGTAGCATTGACAATAAATTTGTAGCCTTACAGAGCATTTGCTTTTAGACAGGGTCGGTGACCCCCATTTGAAAGCTGGAAAGAGTCAGAAAAATAATTAAAAAACTATACAAAATTAATAATAAAGACCAATTGAAAAGTTGCTTAGAATTGGCCTTTCTATAACACACTAAAAGTTAACTTGAAGGTGAACCAACCCTTTCCCTGCCATGTAGATTATATGTCATTGATAAGTCATGTAACAACCTGCTGTCAAATCAGAGTCTATGTTTCCGGATTTCAGGTTGTACTATGGGAATAGAAGGTTGCCTTGCTATATGCCTTTCCCAAAGCCAATAATATGGAAAGAAAGGTTAATGGGAAACAGGTGTAAACAGAGCAGATAGGCAAAAATATAGCTCAGCACAGCCCAATCCATAAGAGAGGAACTACCTAGCTTTCTTGAGTTTGCTATATTTTCACCCTGAAAACAATATAGGTAAATAGAGGAATATGAAATTTGCCTTTGGCAAGCTGTGGTGATCTCTATAATCAGTGCACAATAAATACTGCTCTTTGTGATAGAGTGACAGATTAGCTATTCACGTCCAAAGATGTTGTCCTTACAGCTCTTGTGAAGAGAGATTCCTCTAGTGGTCAATTATTGAACTGCTTTTTGTAGTAATAACTGTTTTTATGTATATATTTGTGCCAACGCATTTCACAGTTGATAACATTTAAAAAAGAGAATATTAACATGGAGAGGAGTAGGTTGGGGGTTGATACAGAGTTTAGAGTGGGCTAGCCGTAAACTTCCCCTGGGCAGAATTGTGTATATTGTGTGGACAAACAAATCTGGACTTCATAGTAGTACTACAACCATAACTGAAAGGCTGCAGGTTGGGTGATACTGATAATGTGCTACTGTTGTCATTTTGCCCTATACAACTTCTGATGGCTTCTGTAATAGATCCCAGTTTATATACAGCTTATTTAGGCCCCAATAAATAGCTGTAGGACTGTTTTCTCTTTGGACTCTACCCGCAGGGCTACATTCATCTGCATTTGGCTTTTCAGTGCAGTCATGTTATAGGTTAAGCTGGCCATACACTTAAATATCTACTTGTTTTGTGAGCTTGGCTAATGAGCAGATCTATCCCCAGTATGAGCACCTTGAGCTGGGCAATATCGGGCTGATCTGATCATTTGGCCCGAGAGCCAAACCAACAGATCACAATATTGGTAAATGAAGGCTATCGAGGTGAGGGCAGGATCAACAAGACAAAGTGATCCTTACCCTGATTAGATTTTTAAACCTGCACAATGGCCATCTAAGTGATTTTCAGACAAATTTCAGTCCACAGGACCATCTCCACCTCTTGTATTATTTATTGGTTATTTTGTATGTAATTCTGTGTGTTCAATATATAAACCCATTCATTGTACAGCACTGCCAAATATGTTGCCACTTTACAAATGGATGTTAATAATACCCCAAAAAAAGTGGGTATTGTGCAGGGGGTGGGGTGGAATTGGCGATGTGGGTATAGGGAAGGGTCTTTGGGTTTAGCGAGTTAAATCATTTGATTCAACGTTTTTCCCACCTGTCTACTGATGTTGGCACTTCAACTTTTTGGTGATGTCACTCCCAGTTTCATTGTGGCCAACAGTTTGGTTGAGGATAAGGCAGTTGTGGGTCGGATTGAGTAGCAGGCCAAAGCACATAAAAATTCATGATGGGAGTCTGTGTTTCAGAAATTGGATCCGAGCAATGCTCTCTATAGGGGCAGTCCCTGAGGAATAGGGTGCAATCATGTGAGTTCAGACTAGGGATGTATTGAATCTACTATTTTGGATTCAGCCGAACCCCCGAAAACTTTATGAAAGATTTGACCGAACTCAATCGGGTGGGGGAGGGCAAAACATTTTCTTCTTCCTTGTTTTGTGACAAAAAGTCACATGAATTTAAGGATTCGGTTCAGACAGACATGAGGATTTGACTGAATCTGAATCCTGTTGTAAATGGTCTAATCCTGGCCAAATGCCCAACTGAATTCTGGATTAGGTGCATCCCTAGTTCAGACACACAAAAAGGCCACAACACAAATGTGTTAGAGCCAATGGCAATGGTCCTAAATGAATCCACAGTACAGCGATGCTTGCTTTAGCGAGTAAAACTGCTTTCAGCATTTGCATGCTAGTAAACATACATTTACAGCACCAAAACAAAAGCATGATCCTGCCAGCACAGTAGATAATGTTTTCAGTATTCCTTTTTATCTGTGTGCACAGGTACTGGCACATACAGGGATTAGACCTTTCCAGTGGGAGGAGTTTAAAGGGAAGATAAACCCTAGAATAGTTTAATGTGTGTGCTTGATGTTATTATTCTGCATTTAAAAGAAATGTCAACCCAAACAATTTATTTTTTCCTAATAAAAGAAAACACAAGTCTAAGCAGCTTTGCAATATACATTCATTACAATTCTGCTATGGTTTTTAAGTTATTTGTGATGTGTATATATTTATATATATATATATTTATATATATATATTTCAATAGCAATTGTTTTTGTAGATAACTTTGAACTGAAGATTTGTAAAAACCGTATATTGGAAATTTGCTTAGAATTATGTTTAATTTTATTAGGCAACTTTTTATTCGGGGGTTGACTTGCCCTTTAAGTGCTGCTATAATGATAGCTTTTCACAGAGGAATTTGCCATAGGCACCAACCAGAAGGCACTGCTAAACCAGAACCAGCTGTGATTGCCGGATGTACTGATATCAAACCAAAATCATATTCAGAATATGTGGGAATTGGAGCTGCTGATAATTTGCAAAGGCCAAATGGAGGAATACAGCTTTATAGTAAGGAATTCAGTATTTGTTATATACTCTGTTGTGCTGCCTTAATAAGTCATGTAGCTACCTATCAATACCTGTGAGGAACTAATATATTTTTTTGTGTTGTGTGTCCTGCACATAATTTTAAATAGCACATTTAATATGAGAATGTTGAATATGCAGAAGTATTATTACAAGCAGGCTGTAGAAAGATATCAGGAGCTGAGCATGCCTATATACTGCAATGTATGTTATAAATCAGAATATACTGATCTCAGCCTGGGGGTCCGGTGGAAGGTGGGTGCAGTCATGACAGGAGGTGGGTGGTGACAGGAAGTGGGATGGGGCCCCTAAAGATTTTTTTGCACTCTAGTTACGCCACTGATTGGTCCACAGTCAAATGTAAAGGGGGGGCGTTAAAAGAGAATTCAACCTTTAGTAGACCCTCCTCCCCCGGCCTACCTGCCCCCCCAGGCAAATGCCCCTAATTTTATACTTACCCCTCCATGCAGATTTGGGCCACTGGAGTTCTCGGGCGCCATCTTATTTCTTCTGTCTTTTTCAGGAATCAGACCGATCCTTGAGCAATTGGTGTAAATTTCCAGACCTGAACCACTCTGAATGTGCTGAAAGTCATGAAAATTTCTGAAAAATTGCGCAGTGGTTTGAGTTTGGAGATTTACTCCAACTGCGCATGCACTGAAACTTCTGAAAAAGGCAGAAGAAAGAAGATGACGCCTGCAAACTACTGAGGCCCGAATCTGCATGGAGGGGTAAGTAAAAAATTAAGGGCA
>CM044447.1:67221288-67250589 GCA_024363595.1 Xenopus borealis | reverse complement strand
GTTGTCTGAGTGTGCAAATAAGTGTAAATACGTGTAAATATGTGTACAAAAGGGATCAAGGGTGCTGAAATAAAATATAAAAAAAATAAAAATACCAATCTTTACTAAAATGTTTGTGTAAGTGTGTAAATGTACTGTAAGTGTGTAAATGTACTGTAAGTGCAGGTAAGTGTGTAATAAAAACGTGTACTTACTTTTTCTGTTGCAGGAGATCCAGGAGACACGTGGAGAGCGCAGGAAACTGAAGGAGCGCAGAGTAGGAAGCAGGAAGCGGCTCTGCAGGGAAGGAGCGGTAAGTAAAGAAGCAGACGCTCCATGCGATGCGTCTGCTTCTTTTACAAGTCGGATCTGCGACAATCGAGTCGCAGATCCGACTTGACAGCCCCCTAGCAATGTTGCCTATTACATACGTATTACATACGTTCTTGGCAGCCTGAGCCTTTAACCGCCAGCACGTATAGAATACGTGCTTGGCGGTTAAAGGGTTAATGAAAAAGAAATCTATCTAAATAAATCTAAATCTGAGTATATTAAATATACTTTGATTAAAAAATGTGTACCGGTTTTATAAGAAACCTGACTGTATACAGTGAAATTCTCCCTTTATTTACTTCTATGGATAGTAATTGTCAGATGGTCCCTAACTTCTGGCAGGGACACAATCATACTTATGAACAGCAGGGGGAGCCCCTGCCTTATTTACCAGCCATGCAGAACTCAAGCAGCTTTGTTTTTTGATCATTTATGACAATCCCTAAGAAGCCCAGACCACACTGAGCATGTGTATGTAGTCTAGTCTTGCAAAGATGTATAACAAAATTACAAGATGACAGCCCCCTGTGGCCAACTTTGAAAGCATAAATCATTTGTTTGATTAGGCTTGTGGTGCAGTAAGTTCATGTTTATGTTTAGTATACAAAATACAGCATTTCTAGCCTTATTCTATTTTAGACTCCTTGCCTTTCAATACCATAATCTGTACAGATTTTGGGGTCTAGGACCATTAAGAAGTGTGAGAAGTTGGAATTGTACCAGAGAGGGGTTCGGGCGGATAAATTATTTTCTCCTCTAGGAAAGTGTTTATGGTTGCCTTCATTAAGGGGGATATTATGTGCAGTTTTTTTGTCCCTCAGTATAGAAGATTCTTGAGGGCTTCAAGATTGACTTTGTTATACAACTGTGTTTTTTTAACCTGCTTAACTTGGGCTACTTGTAATGCATTTTGTGCTACCAGCCACTCTTGCCTGGTCTGGGGTGAGGGTGTGTGGCAGAATACATTTTCTTCCTGGACTGCTAGAGGTTCCAGGTTGGATATTTTAAGTTAGGTGTCTTTGTTGAAAGTTTTTTTTTTATCATTTTTATTGGGTTTTCCAAAGCATAAAATATTTACATTTTAAATAATAATTATACAGATACATAATAAATAATAATTATACAGATACAAACCAAAATAAAACCAGATTTCACATAGTGGAATTACTAAAACCAAAAGATTGTGATAATACAGAGCCACTAAGCTGCCCAATAAATAAAATAGTTAGACCTGTAACAACTAACACATTTTAGATTTATGCCTAGGGTCTACTTGATCAAAGTAAAGAGACCAATCATTAATAAACCCGAGATGTGGTTCTTCTGATCTAGTTTTTATGACCTCTTGCCAGCACAGCTGGTTTAATTGTGTTAAAATATCTTTCATGGAGGGTGAAAACTCTGAAAACCAAAACAGAAATAGGGCTTTTTTGGTAGCTGCCATAAAGCATAAAATTAAATTCAAAATCATATTGGTTAGAATTGTGTTTACAACTTATGCCAAATTATATGCTATTAGCTATTAGACTCTGAAAGTGAATTGTATTTCTCCATATTGAAAATATATTACCATTGGTGTAATCTTTCTGTGGCTCTAAAAGCTCCCCAAAACCTTATTGTAAACTAAGATGAGTCTCATTTAGCGACAGATTCACACACAAAACACAAAAAGAGAGAGAGGAAAGAAAGGGTGCAGCATGGCAAGCTGTATGCGCTTTACACTTCTGTGGGTGTGCCAGGCACTAACAACAGGCTTCCTGTGTTCACCACAAAAAAGTGAAATGGGTCGGCATGTTACAGATTCTCAAAGTATATATTTTAAAATGTAATCAGAATACAACCTGTTTAAAAAGTGCATGATAGTGAACAAGAAAGTGACCATTACACATTAAAGGTGATGTGGGAGAAATGGAAAAAAAAGTGATTCAAACAAAGATTCAAAGGAGAAAAAGTTTGTTTTTGTAGTAATTGAATCATTCGTTTTTTCCAAATAGGGGAAAAAATAGGTAGAAAAAAAATCACAATTTGTCACTCTATTTGTATTATACCTACTTCTTATAACACATTTTTGGGTTAGGAAGGAGGTCCATGCAGCGTTTAAAAATCAAAAGCTTTATTCCTGGTTACATTTTAAAACATGCACAGGGATTATACAAGACTCCCATACCCTGTATCCTGTATATATCCTTGTATAATCCCTGTGCATGTTTTAAAATGTAACCAGGAATAAAGCTTTTGAATTTTAAACGCTGCATGGAGCCCAAAAATGTGCTACAAATGATTTTCGGCTGGACGGGAGACCAGCGAGTGGAAGCAGGAGTGCGGCAGCTGTTGGTGCGTTGGTGGTGTGGATACTGGTAGAGGACACGTGAGTTATTGTTTACTTCTTATAACAAGTTAACTACACTCTAATGGGCCACCATGATGGGGGTACAGGGGTAAAGCAGTCAAGATTTCCAAGGCAAAGGGGGCCCCAAAATAGGTAAAAGTAAGATAAGCGAATTATGAAGGGAAGTGGGACTTGCAGGGGTGGGCATGGCTTGGATGTATTATGGGTGGGGTTCTGGCATAATTGGGCATGACTGGGGCGAATTAGTAGCAGGGTTGTGTGAGTTTGGACCATTTTACTTTTAGGTAGGGACTTCTGCCCAGTACCTAGTGGGGAGAGGGCCCTGCTAACGTAATAGTATGGGACCCAGTGATTCCTGGTGGTGGCCCTGATACTAATGCCTTCTGATACATGCAAAGCAGTTTCTCCACCCACCCCTGACTTACCATACCATCCCAGTCTTGGAAACAGCACTTATAGTTTGCTTCTGAACTAAGACAGAGTTGATCATATGTGCAGTACAAACCCAACTTCTAACTGTACACATTTCCAGATCATGCCACCTCTTTGGACAGCTGAGAGCATGAAAAAAATGATACTGTTGTGCTCTTCAGTGAAGTCCCGCAGCTGGTTTATTTTAAAACTCACTGAGGCTCAAGGTACAGATAGTTAAGGCCCAATGGAACCCTGAGGGTACAACTAAAGGCCATTGCATTGACTATAGAGTGTTCTGGTTTAGGGTCAGCAACACTTACCCATTACCTGTAAAGCACTGATGCATTGCGCTGACAAATTTGATAGAATATATTGGACTGATGATTGGGCAGCATCTAAAGGAAAGCATGTAAAGTTAAAACCACCCTCAAAGTCCTAAGATTATGGATACAGGCAGAGGATCAGTAGCACTTGGACAGGCCAAAAATCTGAGAATGCAGGTTCACATATTCACACCACCTGCTAGATAATACTAGTGTTCACCACCAAAAATGCATTTCTGCAACAATTGGGATCCATCTCTCTGTCCTGATCTCTAAATCCTTCTGTCTACCAGAAGGTATATGTATGGAGAGCCAAACCAGTAAGGTAGGTTCCTGATTTCCATTTCACTGTCCTTATCAAAACCATCTGAAGAGCTGGGTGAGTATTGGCTTATTTGCAGAAATCATTACTATCAGTGGGATAACTAGAACTTACAGGGTCCACTACAAAACATTATTCAGCAAGGACCATGCTGGTCCCTCTACACTTCTGCCCCCCAAGCAAAAACAGGATTGCTTTCCTTATTGTTACACCCCAATTTAGGACATGAATTATGAAATGATATATCTGTAAAATATTCTTATACTGAGATTAGTTTAATAAGTGACTTTCAAGATGCCAACATTTCTCACTTGCATGGAAAGCCTCAGATTATGGTGCAGAGTATACTGCAGTGCCTTAATTCTGATATATACATTTATATCTCTGGTCACATACTACTAAAATAATACCCCTAGAACATTATGTTGTGTGTTTGGTAGCCGAGGATGAGGAGACATTACCAAATAATTAAATTTAAAGAATATTCTTTTTTTATTTCTCTTCGGATTTGTACAGTTAATGTGAGAGTGAGAATCTTATGTGCTTCTCTTCCTGTTCTAAGCGGGTTTCTTATTCTCATTTACACTAACATTTTTTTAATATAAAGTATGTGTGGCTGGCTCATGCTCTTGTTTCAAAGGAAATTATAAAGTGCCCGTAATTACTGTCTCTCAGCGTGTGCTGAAACTTTTCTTGTAAAAGTTTCACCTACTTTCTGACAGATAATGCGAAAATGTTTTGCTTTACATTGTAATTGTGGCAAACTTTATTGTAACCAATAGTCTTTTAAGTGTTTGACCCATATACATATAAAGTAAAAATCAGTGGCACATAGGGTTGCCACCCGGCCGGTATTTTACCGGCCTAGCCGGTAAAACACCTGCCAAGGCTGGGGCCGGTATTACAAATTTACTGGCAATGTAGATGCCGGTAAATTTGTAATACCTTTAAAAAGACCCATCGGCCAGCCCCCAATGCTCTGTAATACTCACAGTTCGTCGCTTCTTGATCGCACTGAGTCTCGGCCACGCCCCAAAACATCATAACCCTGCCCACTTGACGTCACATACCGCCCCCTTTTTTGCCCCCCCCCACCAGCCGGTAATTTTTTTTTAGAAAAGGTGGCAACCCTAGTGGCACACTGATAAAAGTGAAAAAATTCTGTAGTTTATTTAGCCCATGTGCATACAAATAAAGGGCAACGTTTCGGGCTCCACTGAGCCCTTTATCATGAATCATATACATATTGCTGCTGGGTACCAGCTGGTGACAACAACAATAAGGCACTCCCCAGGAAGGTAGCAAAGTTTATCGCTTGGGTCCTCTTTATGCTACACCCCAATAGATAGAGATATGTCTTATCACAATGCTTGTTTTTGCCTCCCACACCTTCTCCATGGCAACAGCACAGACTCCCACTATAATTTGCACCTAAATTCCTGCTAACCCACAACATTAAAATGCATTGAGAATGCAGCAGAATATACCCCAGAACATGTAAAGGGTGAGGCCAAGACACAAACGATGCCTGCCTGCAAATATTTACTATTTTAACGCCCCCAACAAACCTTGCTCACCTGCTCCATGTCCGTCTGTCTGTCCTACAGGATCTCTAGATCCTACTGTCTGTACTCTGCACCAGAACTACAGGTAGGCAGAAAAGCCATGTGCTGTGGCGTAACTACCAGGGGTTGTGGGGATGCATATAGCACTTAGGCCTGCTAGAGAATCAGAATCTCATTGTGGGTGAAACTGTGAAGACATTTTTGTGCTGGCTCGTCAAATTGGGTGCACCAGAAGAGAGGGGGCCTAGGTGTAGATCCTGAAACCGGGTGTGCTTACTAGTAGTTACGTAACTGGACATGTGCCTAGGGCTCTGGTGCCCCCACAGTTACGCACATGGCTCTTCTTCTTTTATAGATATTGGTAGTTAGATATTTGATATCTAATTATTGGTAATTGTTACACTTTTTATATCATTTGTGTGTTACAGGTATACCCTCTGCTGTTCTGCCTGGGTGGGGCATAGAATGTCAAAATAATGCCTTTCGTGCTCGCTTATATTGCTCCTGTCACATAGACTCATGGAAATGAGCAGGCAAACATCAGGAGATACTTCCTGCATCAGTAAATTACATTTTTGCACTGATCAATAATACATTGTTACATGAGTGGGTACACCCTTTAAAATGATACCCATGCCTTCTGTCTATTATTAGAATAATAACAACATTACTCAAAATAACTACTAGTGCTAGTAGGCATGATTTTCTTGTTTCTATAACTAAGCCAGATCAAGACTTGAAATAGGGGCAGGCAGCAAGGGGACATGCCTAGGACACAACAGAAGTGAGTGACCCGCAGGTGGAAGTTGTAGAGTGACTGATAGGTGGAAGGTTGGGGTGGAATGGAGCAATGTGCAGTGGTGGCAGCAGCGGTTAAGGTTGAGCAAACAGGTGGGCAGCATTCTCAGAGGATGCTGGGCCAAGTAGAGTTGCCTTGGGTACTAATACTACCGAGTCATAAATAGAAAGGTTTAAAGTTTCTTTTATGAATGTCATCCAAAATTCTTTTCTAAAGAAGCAGAGTGAACATAAGATGCAGTTTTTACTTTAAGTTGTAAAAAAAAAATCATTAGAATGCCTATCAAAGTGCTAATGAAGTAAAATTGATCATTGGTATTTAAACTTGCCTGACACAGTGCCGTATGTATTTCATAAAGCGGCTGGATGGGCTAAATAGGAATAAAAAAATATATAAAAGTAGCATAAACCCACAGTAAAAATGACATATTCCTAATGTACGAGGTGCAGGCTGCCCAGGGACCGATCAAACCGCTCAGCCGCTGGATTGTATAATGAAAGGGGTCGATGGATAAAATGAGGCGGCATGGGAGGGAACGTTAAACTAATGATTAGAAGAGAATTTATGTGGGAGAGGGTAAGATTTATCAAACATAATGGTGGGTGAAAGCCTCTAATATTTTAGCATAAAGGGATAATTTACCATCTCATTTATGGGCCTGATTTCCAACAAATTTCCCATTTAAAGTCAGCCATCAATTCTAGGTGTATTAGAAGATCAAAAGTTGTAAATTGGGATGCCCCAGAGAGGGATAACATATTAGCCATTCAAACAAAGTGGAAGATTACTTCCAGGCATTTTAAACTACAATCCCCAGCAACCCAGGCTTAAAGGGGATATAGACCTTAAAGCCTAGCAACAACAGAATAAAGTGTGGTGGAGCTGTGCAGTACAGTGCGGTTATGTGTCCCTTTACATTTATGTGCCTCCTCTGAAGAGTAGTGGGTAGATTATAATAATATAGTATTACATTTATTTATATAGCGATTGAGAGACATTAAACAGCATTTACTAACCCAGCAGAGCTTACAATCTACCGTCACTATTACATTCACACACAGTATGGTCAGTTTTATCAGTTATTACCTACGCACACAAAGACAACAACATACAAACTCCCTGGCTGGAATCGAACCTCTGTGCTGCAGAGCAATGTGATAACCATTGTGTTGCCATGGAATCTTTAAGTACGTATACAATTAGGAGTGGGTAGAAAGGGGTGACAATATAGATAAAAGTAGGTCAATTTTGCAGATTTCAAATCACTGGAATTTTGTTTCAGGAATCAGTTTATGGGTGAAACCAGTTGCATCAGCTTATGAAGAAATACAAGATACAAAGTGATTACCATCAGCCTGACTCAGCCTGTACATTCCAGATGTGAATATATATATATAGTATATATATATATGCTGTTATTATAAATACTCACAATGCATATAAGCAGCACAGTGGCACTTATGCTTTGCAGCACTGGGTTCTGAGTTTGATTCCACCTTGGACACTATCTGAAAGGAGATTTTACGGTTTTCCTCCAAAAAAACATGGCTCCTGATGAAACTGATTTTAGTGACTGTAAGCTTCACTGGGAAGTGAATGATGCATCATCTCTGTAAAATGCTGTATAAATACAGTGAACAGTATCTAATATAATACTGGAAATCACCTGCTACATCTTCTCATATCAAAGTAAGGCCTATTCCAGACATGACATAACCAGATTTAGGTGGATTTTCACTTGAGGATTATTTTGATTTATTTTTTAAAAGAGTAACATTTTAGTAAGTTATAGAATGAACAATTTTAAGCAAAGTGGTCTTCATTATTTATTTTTTATAGTTTTTCAATTATTTCCCCCCCGGCTTCTGACTTTTTGTCAACTTTCAAATGGGGGTCACTGACTCCATCTAAAAAACAAATGCCATGTAAGGCTACACAATTGTTATTGCTACTTTTAATTATTCACATTTTTATTTTGTCCATCTGCTCTTCATATTCCAGACTCTTATTCAAATCAGTGCATGGTTGCTAGAGTAATTTGGACACTACCCACTAGATTGCTGAAACTGCAAATGAGAGCTAAATAGCAAAAAAGTTAAATAACTCAAAATTCAGTTGTACGCATGGAGAGCTGGGGAAAAGTTTTATATTGCTTTAAGAATACAACCTTGATGATACTGGACCACAGCTCCCAGCATACCTTAAGATTAAAGAGGTGGTTCAAATGGGGGTCACTGACACCATCTAAAAACAAATGCTCTATAAGGCTACAAATGTATTGTTATTGCTACTTTTAATTACTTGTCTTTCTATTTAGGTCCTCTCCTGTTCATATTCCAGTCTCTTATTCAAATCAATGCATGGGTTCTAGTGTAATGTAGACCCTACCAAACAATTTGGTGAGACTGCAAACTGCAGAGCTAATGAATAAAAAGCTAAATAACTCAAAAACCACAAATAATACAAAATGAAAACCAACTGCAAATTGTCGCAGACTATCACTGACTACACCATACTAAAAGTTAATCTAAAAATGAACAACCCCTTTATCGAAGCCATGGGCATGGAGAGCTGGGGAAAAGTTTCATTGCTTTAAAAATACAAACTTGATAATACTCTACTACAGCTACCAGTATGCCTGGGTGGTCCAAATGGGGGTCACTGACCCCATCTATAAAACAAATGCTCGCTAAGGCTTACAAATTTATTGTTATTGCTGATTTTTATTGCGCATCTTACTCTACATGTCTTCTCCTATTCATATTCCAGTGCATGTTTGCTAGAGTAATGTAGACCCTAGCAACTGGATTGCTGTGATTGCAAATTGGAGAGCATGCTGAACAAAAAGCTAAATAACTCAAAAAACACAAATAAAAAATGAAAATGCAAACCAATTGCAAATTGTCTCAAAAATTATCTACACTATACTAAAAATGAATCTAAAGGTGAACAACCCCCTTAAATGCAGCTATGAACATTGAGAGCTGGTGGGGGGGGGGGAGTTTCTATTGAGCTCAATAACTCAAAAATCCAATTGCAAATTGTCTCAGAATATCACTCTCTACATCAGGAGTGCCCATACTTTACTAATGTGAGGTCTACTTTTAGTCATGATTTCCCATTATGATCTAGATCCATAAAATCTTTGTTCTGCTCCATGGAAATATTACTAAATGTTGATTTATACCATTGATATAAATGATTTATGAGAAGATGAATATTTAACAAAAACTATTTCTTATGTAACATGACTATTGTTTTTATTTATGCTAGATATTTCTTATGTAAACTTAACATAAATATCTGAATGAAAATAATGAAACAGGAGGGTGATTTAGGCAAGTTGTTTGTTGACAGTGACTTGAGATCTACCAACTAAAGGTCTACTGGTAGATCCCGTTCTACCTTTTGGGTACCCCTGCTCTACATCAGATTAAAAGCTAAGACAAAGGTGCATAATTCCTTTCATAATATTTAAGTTAAAGTGTGCTAGGATTTGTAGTTCACCAACAATTTAATAAAGTGTGGTGAAGCAGTGCAATACATTAGAGTTTAGTGTCCCATTAAAGTTCAATACAAAGTAACTAATTTGGTTCCTCTATGTAGGTTCTAGCTACAGTAAGATTATTGCAGAACATGGCTCTCAGTGCTCTTTCTTCAGGAACATAGTTTAATGAAACAAAATTAAGTTGATGGAAACAAAGACCCACCAAGGGAAAGCAATGTCAACACCATCACATAAGTCTAAGTTGACCCAATGTAACCCCAGCTATGGAGTCAGCCTAACAACATTTTCATGAGCAGAGTTTCCTGGAAACGCAAGATTTCTTTCATGACTGAAACTGTTACTCATTATGTGGTCCAACTGCCACCAATTCTCATGAAATTTCATGAAGAAACAAATTTAGCAGAATCTTGCAGATGTTAGTAGTATCAGTTTGTCATATTGATGATACATAGGAACATGGGCGATGGTTAAACATATTACCAAGATATATACATACAATGTTTAGACATCATCATAAAATGGAAAGCAAGGCAGATAATTCTACAGGATCCAAATGCTATTGCTCAGGCCTACTTTACCCACATTTTACTGACAAGACATCATGCATACTCCAATATATTCTCAAGAGCTAATGCACCATGAAGGTTGTAGAGTCATAGGCAAAAATTCGCTAGCAACGCCTTTGCCTCAATTCACGGCACTTCGCCAGGTGAATTTTCGCCAGTCCACCGCTAATTCACTAAAATGTGAATTTGCACTCAGGGAGGCAAAAAGTAGCGAAGTTGCGCTACCATTACTTCATCAGGCAAATTGCATTTACGCTAGAAATGCCTAATTTGCATATGGCGTGAAGTTAAAAGTCTAATAGAAGTGTATGTTACAGCCACTACATTACACTACACAAGCCCAGGAAATCTTTAATAAATAAAATAAAGTTGTCCTATTGCCCTACATGTGCCCCCTGTATAGTTGAGTTGCCATATGTTAGGAAATGTAGGGGGGAAGGAGGATAACCCCAAAAAAATTACACTATTTTTCAGACTATCACCCTAAAAAAAAGTAAGACAACAGCGTTTTTTTGGGACTTAGAAAAAAATTTAAATTAATTTTTTTTCAAACTCCTATCTATTGTATTGAACTTCGCCTGGTCTGACCTGGCAAAGTAAAGTCTAGCACAAGAGGTAACGTTCAGTAAAATTGGAATCTTGGTGAATTAGCATAGTTACGTCCCTTCGCTAGTCTACTTTGATAGCAAATTTTCGCCAGGGACACTGTTAGTAAATCAGCAAAGTTGTGAAATGACGCCATGCTGGCGAATTAGCGTTAGCGTTAGACGCTTCACGCTTTGGTGAATTTGTCCCATAGTACCTATGGATTTCCCAAGAAATTATTTACCATTGGGAGAGCTCTACAACAGTTTTATAAAAGACATACTTAATAACCCAGCCATGAATTTGTCCCACTGCTTCTTTCTAGAGGTTGATGAAAAACTTTTATACTCATGGGAGCCAATTAGCCAATGGGAAAACAAGAAAACGTATTTATAGATACAAAAGTATTCATCAATGAGAATGCATCAAGCATCCAGTTCTCTTGGGCCAATAGCTGGACTAAAATACAAAATAAACAATGAGAATCCCAGCTGATCTACAGTATGCAAATCTGGCTCCATGCTCTCTCTTTGTTCCTGCAACTGGAGTTGGAAGTTTTAAGCACAGTTTTCCAGCACTGAACCAGTCTGTCTGTCCTTTATTCCCATTATTGATGTGCGGGCTGGCTTGAAACTCACACGTCAGGAGAGTTTGGGCCGGCTCCTGCACAAAATCTTTGGCTTTAGCACTATTGGCTTCTGGTCCCTAAATTTAACTCTCACCCTTTCATGATGTCACTGTGGGGCTGGTCAGACGCAGGTCTATAAATAGAGGGGGAACATCAGGAGGGATGGGAAGGGGCAGGTTAGGGTCAGAATTTCTCGACCTGCACACCACTAATACCCATTATCGTTGGTGAATTCTCTTCTATAATAATTTATATTTAAGTTTTTGCTCAGTAGCATTTAATTGGTTTTTGGTTCCACAGAGAACCAGGGGGCACAATGAAACAATTTGTGTCCAGAAAATATCCAACCTCATTCCCTAGCTTTCTTGAAGTAGGTGGCACAAAACTTCATTATAGATGCAAGAGAATTCAATAGTAAAAACCCTGCTTATTAGCACTATGTCAATACAAGTTCAGCAGTATGTATATATATACTGTATACTAAACAATACAGTTGCACATACATGATAATTATTCTGCTCATGGTTAGGAAAGGTGTATGTTGTTATCCACTGTCCCTTTAAGATAACACAGTCTATACTACTGCATCACAAATAATTTGCGTGCCGAGCAGAGGAAAACCACACATAGTTGTTTCCGTTCACATTTAGCTCGGTAATACACTTTACTTTTAGCTGTAGACATGTTACTGGTTTTAGAAAAGGCATCTTAATGACAGAGAAATGTCTTCAAAAAGTCACAAGAATGAAGATGTCTGCAGATCTTATCAGGACAACCTTAATAAAATTGGATCGCATTCACAACAATTGTGTAGCAATGAGATGAATGGCAAAAGGAGCCACTTTCTGGCCAGGGCACTGGCGACTTTGCCAAGGGGGCACAAACAGGTAAGTAATTTGTCTGAAGGCTAACGTAGTGTTGTTCTTTGGTTGGTATTTGGCTGGAGACTGAAATAAATCATCTGCTTAAAGAATGGAGAAGGTTCTGTCTTCTGTGAATGGGTGGAGTAGGTCCTGTATTCTTGGACTACAGTATTTGCTTTGGGATTGGAGCTGCTTCTGTATCTGTTATAAAGAAGTAGCTATGGTTTGAGTTATTGTATATACAGTTTGGTACTAGTAGTATTAGTAGAGTATTTGGATGGAGTAGGTTCTCTTTCGTGTGAAGGTGCTCTTTGCATGCTACTAGAATATTCTTTTATTTGGGACTGAATGAGATTTCTCTGCCTGTGGAACTGAAGAGAGTATTCACCTATAGAACCTAAGTATGCTGTCTTGTTTGGGACTGGAGAAAACACCCTGTATTGCAATTACTGTCAGGTTTTAGACAAGTCCGCTGTATCCCCATTATGTCAACTGCCGCATAAAGAATAATCAAAGCTTCTACAATGATCCCTTGTAGCATTTATGGAGATGCAGCAAAATGACCAGTCTGAAAAACCAAGAATACTACAAAGGGTTATAAGCATGATCATTGATGGCTCAGAGACAATTATCCTCCTGTGCTGCTGACTCGTGTTTAGAGGGTATTTAATGCTATCAGTTCTCGACTAGAACTAAAAACAGTGATGTAGACCTCCACACCTGGGTCTGTCAAAACTTCTAGGTCTCTGGTAACCTGAAAAAAAGCCAAAAAATGTAAGGTTATAACTTACTGGTACTATTTGTAGTATGGTATGTAAATATATTTATATGCAAGTGGGAGCTGCCATATTAGTGAAAACTGGTGATGCATGTTGCTTGCCTCAGCTGGCGCATTCTCCAGGAGACTAGACCAGAGTAGCAGTATCCTAGTCCTCCTCATTTTTGTTCTCACTGGGAAATACCTCAGCGAAGGCAAGTGGTACAGTCATGGGATCCGTTAACTGGAGACCCGTTATTCGGAAAGGCCATCTCCCATTGACTTCATTTTAACCAAATAATTAAAATTTTTAAAAATGTATTTCCTTTTTTCTGTAATAATAAAACAGTACCTTGAACTTGATCCCAAGTAAGATATAATTTATCCTTATTGGAAGCAAAACCAGCCTATGGGGTTTATTTTGTGTTAATATGATTTTTAGTAGACTTAAGGTATGAAGATCTAAATTACAGAAAGGTCTGTTATCCGGAAAACCTCAGGTCCTGAGCATTCTGGATTACAGGTCCCATACCTGTATAGTAAATATGGGCAATGTTTTATTGGTGTCCTACTTTCTTTGAGACTGCTTAATCTGAGGCTATGCCTTCATATTAAAAAGTCTTTTGAAGACAATATTAAAGCAAAATAAACTTACAAAGAAAGCATATTTCCATTTTATTTTGGTTCTTTTTGGTGGCTCCCTAATATTGGTGTAGTGGGTAAGTTATATCATGATTTGGTTGGTCTAAGTTTTAAAAAAGATTACAAATTAATTCTAAAAACACCCATTTAGATTTAAAAAATCACCATGACAAAGTGCTTAAGCATTTTAACAACAGACGGCTGTTTCTCAGCAGAGAACAATGCAGTACCAGCTTTATATGAACAATGGATGCACTGCAGTACTTTCACGGTGAGACCATTACGATGAGTAACAAAATGGGGTTTTCCAGATAAGGGATCTTTCTGTAAATTGGATCTCCATACCTTAAATCTACTAAAAAAATCTTTTAAACATGAACTAAACCCAATAGGCTTGTTTTGTCTCTAATAAAGATTAATATATTAGTTGGGACCAAGTACACAGTACTTTTTTATTATTACAGAGAAAAAGGAAATTGTTTGTAAAAATTTAAATTATTTGATTAAAACTGAGTCTATTGGATATTGGAGTAATTCAGAGCTTTCTTCATAATGGATCCAGATCACATACCTGTACTGGTGATGTCATGATGTTAACTAGCTGGCATGTTCCTCACCCATAGTAGCCCTAGCTGTAAGGGATAACAAGGGTCACACAGTTTAAAACTATGGCTATCATATCTGACCAGAGACAGAATTAGGCTTGTGGAGCTTTAGGCTTGGTAATTATACCTATTTTCTATTAAATTACACTAAATGTTGACATTGTATTGCAATGGCCATACAATCATCTTGCTATACTGACTCCAGGCACAAGCATTTGTGATTTGATAATAGGTTCATTGGTTTTGACCCTCTACCAGTCAGAGAACTCTGCTGCAGGCTTATTGCATTAAGTTGTTTCCAAACTCCTGGGCTCCTGGAAGAGAGGAAGGGGGTAGATCATCCTGAAGGCAATTTACAGTAGGGTGTTATTGGTTGTGAAAAGCACATTAAGGTTTTTTATATCTGTAACCTTGTTATGGACTAAGGGGGGCTTGACTAGAGATTCAACCTCCAAGGGAGTCTTGAACTAAAAAAGACTGACAAGCATTGCATTAAGAGAGGGAAGTAGTGAACTGTAGGGAGATTAGTAATCTGCGTCCCACCTTATTTAGGCCTTGTGGGTCCTGTTAGTCCTTCAAAGATGGAACTGGGGCTTTTAATGTCCACAGTTAGTGATGGGCGCATCCATCCCGTTTCGCTTCGCCGAAACTTTGCGAATTTCCAGCGAAATTCGTGAATTGCGACGCATCGCAGCGTCTTTGACGCGCGTTGCGTCAATTCCAACGTGCCGCATTAATTTAATGCCCGACTATTTTTTTTTGCCGCCAGTGAATTTTCGCCAGGCGAATTTTGCATTTTTTTTACAAATAATGTTAAATATTTATATCCGCAGGTTGCCATGACCAGATCAAACTCTTTGATTGAATCATCTGGAATTGGACCACAAAGGTTGGTATCCAGATTTACAGTGTTTTTTTTATTGAAAAACTTTAGATAAATAACCACTGAATGAACCTTGCTGAAAACCATAACATACCAGGGATGGAGAATTGGATTTATCTGTTAAAGCTAGACAGAATGGTCAAACATATGTCAGCTCCCATATGTAAACTGAGTTAAGGTATTTACACTCTACTACAAGGTGCCCAAGCACTCCCTCCTCACCTGCCCCTTTTTCTGCTAGATGGAACATGCACAAAGGTCTATAAGTATGCAAGTATCCGTATTTTCTTTCCCTAGGTTCAGCATTGCTTGTGGCATCTTGGCCTGATGATGGCCTTGATGAACAAATGCACATTACTGTAATTGCTCCCACGCTCCCTCGCATCCTGGAAGTTGCATAATATTTGAAAACAAATGTGTTGTATGATCAGGGTATAGTAATGATGCAGAAATGCTCTCAGACAGAGGCATTAACACTCACTTCCATCGGTTACATTAACCTTTACCGACCTTCCCTTCTAGAAGATGTTCTGCCCAGACCATGTGCTATTATATCAAATATCTTCAGCTGTGAATTATAAATAGTTATAACATAAGTTATAACATGAAAGTCTAGCTTTAATGATCATTGCTATAATGAATACTGCAAATCTGATAGAACTGTGTAATATTATTTTATAAATACAATCATTTATTGCATGTGCTCTATCTTACAGAAGATTACTGGTTGTAGTTAAGCAAGACAATGAAACATTTGGATTTGAAATTCAGGTAAGCCATTTTGCCTGCAGGACATTATCCAGTCAAGAGGGGTCTGGACATGTTGGTGTAAATATAGTCATGCAAGGGAACATCCATTAGGATGAGGAGCAGATGGTCTGATTTAGCCACCAATGTGTTCAGCCAAATTGAACTGAACTAATTCCATCAATTAGATAATAATGGGGGCTTATCCAGATCTGTCACTAGAAAATCACATTAATGGGCAAATTAGGTCTCTCTGCTTATGGAATCTAGCAGGTGCAACATCCCTTTTTTGGCACTTACCACCTTTCTCTGCACTTAGTAACTGATCAGTTATTTTCAAACAAACGTAGAATATCCTAGTAGTAAGGCAATTTGTTTGGAAGCTTCACTTTGTGGATGATTACACAATCTGTTTAAAGTGCTTTATATAGGGGTGGGACTATAAAATATTTGATAATCATACATACCCCCATTTTAAGTCTTTCCTCATTTTACAATGTTGTTTTGTGGTCCCCCCTATATATTATGCATATTACTTTTCCCTGATTTTACATTTTCCTGGGGTTTTTTTCTTGTCTGCCATTCAAACATCTGGCATCCTTGAATAGTCGATGGCCGAATTTGCCTAAATAGCATATTCGAAGATTCACATTAGAATTTAATTAAAATTTGATTGAACGTCAAATTATTCATGTGAATTTAGTAAATCTGCCCCTTGTTACATCCAGACTAACACAATGGGACACTCCCCTAGATACTTTCGACTACAATTTCCTTAAGCAGAATTTTGAAGGCCATCACTAGAATAACTAAATCTTTTTTTTTTTCCTTTTCATTTTTAGACCTATAAACTGCAGCATCAAAATGCCCATGCGTACGAAATGTGCACTTACGTCTGCAGGGTGCACGAAAACAGCCCCTCCTCACGTGCTGGATTAAAGATTGGTGAATATTCTCTTGTTGGCCTTTTACAAATATGTTTAATATTATTCATGTGACAATATCAGTAATGTGGCATATTGTCAAAGTACCTGCGAGAGGGACCACCATGCAGCAGACTCCAAGGCCGGAGCAACAGGGGGCCCGGATTATGGGGCTGTGATATGGTAGTTATGCTGTTGAATATTGGGCACATTTGCTCCCCACTGACCATGTAAGAAGTCCTAGAATTATAAAACTCAATGGTGCCATCTATTATACCCAAGGGGAGACTCTCATTACAGCAGCAGCAGCTGCATCAAAAAACAGGGTCTGGTTATGGCAGCTACACATGGGACATAATTAGGCACAGATTATAAATAGTGACATCACTAAACAGTGACATCACTGATGATATTGACAAATATTGTTTATAGGTCTATATCTTCCTTGTTATTCATGGCTTGGGTATAACGGAATATTTAAAATGTTAATTCAACTCCTTGGTATGGGGCACGTAATGTTAAAATACAGTCTAATTTGAAAAATTTTAGTTTTTATTTAAATTTGTGTTGCAGGTGACATGCTAAAGAATGTAAATGGAGTCAGCACAGATGGCTTCAGCCACCAGGAAACTGTAGATCTAATTAGGTCATCAGGAAATAACCTCAGGTAGGTGTCCCTTGCCAACAATCTTAATGATGATTCCCTCAAACAGAAAGCAATTGCATATATATATATGAATGCAAGTTGTGCCCAACATTTTCAAAGTGGGGATTGAGTTAATGATGTGCAGGTTAGAAAAAAATGGACCAGCACCCAACCATACCTGACCTCACTTGACCTTTAATAGATTGTGTTACTTGTGGCATTAAAATGAATTGCATCAAAAGAATGTAATTCTTTTGATGCAATTCTGCTGTGCATGTTGGCTTTGGCAACCCTGGGATTCCAAGCCTTCTGTTAAGGTTGGCGGTAGCTCCAGGATTTCACAACATCAATAGACACATTCAGCACAAGAGGCACGACGGATGCAGTGGAAGTACAAGAATTATTTTGGATGCAAATACCTTTAATGAATAATGTCAATAAATGGGACATTTGCATTCATGTTAGTGACCTTGAATGTGACAGCACGCAATTACTTAATTACCCCAGCTGAGATATTTTCTCCGGTTTTTGTCCTTATAGGATAGAAGCAGTTAATGGAACGAAAATTAGAAGATCAGAATTGGAAGCCAAGCTGTTGTTTTTAAAGGTAATTCTGATATTATTTGTTGATTGTTTGAGTTGCCCAACTGAATTACTTTTAGAACCTGTCATCCTCAAATCAAATGGAAGATAATAGTGCAAGAGCACTGAGGGCCCGTAAAAGTGCACACCTTAGTACTCACTTAGGGAGCAATTTAGTTGCAAAATGTTGACAGATAAATTTAGTGCCCATTGATTGCTACTGCTTGCCAATCAGGATCCCCCTTGGGGCATATATACGCTTAGGCTTCCCAGCACCTTCTGTTACACTCCTGAATACCTATGTTGGGTCACTTCAAATTTTAAACATAAACAAAATATTAAGATATATCTTCAAACCTCCCATTGGTCATGATAAAATGAATGCATTCTGAGATTCCACTACTGAAAAGTGTGCAGGATTAGATGGGGCAAGGGCCTGGGTGTGGTTATGGCAAATCAGCCAAAAATTCCAGCTATTGATACCTCTCTTAAAGAGACTGGACTGGTTTCCAAGGGGCTTTGATCAGTTCTATCCATTGTATAATTGCTTGTATTCCACATACAACACCCATAGCTGAAAAAAAAAATCAATAGAGTCAATGGAGGGCAGAGAATGGGCACAAAGCAGCAGCCTGTGTGAATTACAGTGCCCTTGTGCCTTACGGATCTGACAGCTTTGGATCTGGCACCGATAAAACCATAATGAGGAGATACTGGAATTGCCAGAGCATATTTCTGCCATTTCCCAGCAATTCTTACCTCTATAACTCGTATAATCTTTCTTCAGCCTGTAGAACATAAGGCAGCAGGAGGCAGAAATATGCATTGCTGAAATTCCTTATGAGAAAGCCACTATCAAGCACATTCTCTGAAAATCATATGATAATATGTTGGAGTATGGTGGAAGTCTGGTAGCATTAATTTAGATTAATTATTGGAAGTTACATTTCAACACGATCTGGAGGCCTAGGATACTAACACCCTAATTGATAATAACCCATATATGGGCTGATGACCAGGGTATATGATCCCCAACCAGTGGCTCTTGAGCGACATGTTGCTGTGTGACCCCTTGGATGTTTTGCAGTCCAGAGACAGTTTCATATGAGATTCAAGGGAAAATTTGAGTCCTGCCCTAATGAGGTTGCAATCTATTGGTAGCATTTAAGAAACATGTTGTATGATAGGTTTAAATTGCCCATAGGGCTTCTCCTCTCTGGGAGAAAGTTAGGGGAGATGTACAAAAAAGCATTGCTTATAGTAGGCAGATAAGGAAATTAAAGTGGCTGACCCTACCATTTCTGCAAGAATGTTATGAGAATAATCATTAAATCTAGGAGTTGCTGCAGATGTGCAGGTGCCATTTTCATTACTTGCCTCTAAAGCATGTCTGCTCACATTATTATTTAGACACAGCGATCTTCCCTCCAGAAGATGTTGAGGGCCATTGTTAGATGCTTTTAAGATTTGGCACTGACAGACAGATTGCAACCAAAATAAACAGCCCCAATCTATTTCCAGTGTGGCATCAATGCATGACATCACATTAACATTTACATGTTTGTAATTAACAGCAAGATTTCCGTGAGAAATGGGCTGAGATGAAAACAGTACTGAGGAAAGAGCAGCAAATCATTTATGGTAACTAAGTCTATAATCTATAATCATGCTTTGTAATCCCCCAGTTCCCAGGGGCCCATATAATGGTATTATTGTGTTAAAGGTAATTGTATACTATTATTTTCCATCTGAATTGTGCTGCCTGCAGCTAGCTCCAGCCACATTTAGGGTTGCCAAAAAAATACCAGCCTTTCTATATATTTATCTTTTTTTCCTATTAATAACATTGGGATCAACCATTATTTATACTGGCCAGGTTGCAACCCTAGCTACATGTAATATAATGAAGCTAAACTGACATAATAATGACTGTATGATTAGATAGCAACAAGATGCCTGACATAGCGTTGCTTTAGATAATCAGCATTCTCACTGGTCAATTACATTTTTGGTCAGTGGTGAATTGTTTTCTATGTGCAATTGAGTTTTTTTATATACTTTATACTATAGAGAAATAGGGGGGTGAAGTGGGACGGCTGTAAAGCTGGGTTTAGTATCCCAACCACAATCAGCTGGTCTAACAAGAATATTCTGATGGAGGAGATGGCTGGAGTTCTTACAAGTACAGTTCTGAAGCTTGGGTGAAAAGCATGGCTCATCAATACCATATTTTAATTTATCCCAACTATATTTTTAACAGGAACAGTAGATGAACAAAAAATACAAGAAGCAATGGACACCCTGCAGTCTAAGATGTTTGAAAGTCCCATGGCATCAAACTCATTCCTGAATAAGCACAGAGTTTCGAGTGGGAGCAGTTGTAAAAGTCGGCTAAGTTTCATGACTGACTCCAGTGATGACTACTTGTGGCAGATGTCAGTTTTTGATGAAGACTCAGCTAGTGAAGGTTTCAGCCGCCAATCTAGTATAGAAGAGGACACTTTTTATGGGATGCCAAATGGAATCTCCACTAAAAGGTCTTCACTGAGCCGTCACAGGAGCATCAGCGTGACGAGTAGCGGAAGTGAATCCATGTCACCAAACTGGGACACATTAAGCATTTCAAATTTCTTTGGGACTTTGCCAAGGAAGAGCAGAAGAGGGAGCATTAGGAAACATTTCTTAAAGTTCATCCCTGGTTTGCATAGATCAGTAGAGGAAGAAGAGAGCCCAGTCTGACATTCACTCATTGTTCTGTTCATGAGGTCAGGTAGCATTAATTTAGATTATTTCATGTTAGAAAGAGAACTGACCAGATGGAAGTAGTGGACTAAAAGGACAGTTATCACATTAATGACATTACTGTAAACTGACTAATACAAAAGTGTATATGACCTATATATAGCAGCTCTGCAATCTTTATTTATTTTGTATATAGACAATCATTAAACACAACTTTTTCAATAAAACTTATTAAATGAAAGTATGGTATTATGTATCTTTTATTACATATATGCCTAGTCATTTTCTATTTTGGAGGTTATATTGCAACAAGATCTGGAGGCCTAAGGGATGTTAAAGTCTTAGATTGACTCAACAATAACCCATTTATGGACCGATGCTCAGCATTACATTCTTACGATAGTCAGATAGTATTGGCTTACTCATTCATTGCTGTATAGAAACCATTCAGCGGGAGGGAGTTGCCACTTATAGGAGGTATTGGCACTGGCAGACTAGTCTTTTTGTCTAAATAAAACTGCACATTTATCAACCCTCTGTAAGGTTAAAAATACAACCACTTTATGAAGCAGCTGCTGTAGACTTTTTGGGTTCATGCCTCTATGCTGTTCACTGCTGCATTACTTAAACTGCTTTACTGAGTGTATAAAGACAGGATACATATTCATCCTAAATGGTCTTTAGGTTTGACCACTACGATTATCTAGGAAAGATACATATTGGAACTTTGGCTCTAGAGATGCCCATACACTAACATGGTATCTGAGCAAGAATGATCAGAACAAGGGTATTTAAAACATGTTTCTCTCACTTGCAGCTTGTATGGGGTAAGGATCTTCATGACCAACACCAATGTTTAAAGGCATAACACCACCATTAAAAGGCAGGGGGTGGGGTGGAACAATCACATGGATGTTTGGACATTCTTCCAACAAAACTCTGCTAAAATACACAAAAGGAAATTGTGAAGTACAACAGAATTGTAACTGATCTGGGCAATTTTACTACAAATACACAAAAGATGGGTTTGTTTGGGGAGTTAAATGATGGAGACTTTTGTCTATAAGCCATATTAATAGATTTTAAAAGCATTAATTTACTGTAAAAAAATGTTGCTGATACTTTCAGGACCATCATCCCAGTTAGTGCAAGAGTCTCCTCCAGTCAGGATCCTCCCTGTTCTCTTTACACTTGAATCTATATTCTTGGTTTTATACAATTTTTTTGATGCTGACCCTTTTTACATTTAATTACATTGCACAGTAATGCCAACATGGCAGCTTACAATGACAGGCAGATATGGTAAGAATTATTAGTTCTGGAGAATATTTTTGGATCTGTAATTAAACTTGGGACACCTACTTTTGGAGCAGAAGTGTAATTTTGTAAATTTGTTCTAGTTCTAGGGGTAAATTTACAAAATTCACGAGAAATGATCGAAGTTCAATCGAATTCGATACCGATCGTATGAATTTTACGTATATTTTGATATTATAATTTGGCTTCTTCGATCATCAACTACCGAATTATCAAATAGATCGAATAGACTGAATGATCATATATTCGATAATTCGATCATTCGATGATCGAAGGAATCAAAATTTTTAAATTGTTCGAATGCCTACTTCGCCAGATTGAACCTACCGAATTGCAATAGAAGTCTATGGGAAACCCCCATTTCGGAGGCTCGAAGGAAATTTTTTTGTGAAATTGAACAATCGGTATCCGTTCGTACGAATTAATCGAGAAATCGAATATCAAGCAAAATGATAGCCTGAAACAATTCGATAAGCATTCGATGGTCGAATCAAGGGAATTTTGGGGAATAATAGTAAATTTGCCCCCTAACGTCCCACAGAAATGGATAAAGCTAGTAAAAATAGATAACGTTTTCAGTCAGAAGTGTAAAAGCAATCATCCGATTGGTTAATGTGAATAACAAGAGCAAACATTATAGTGTCTAAGATCATCAGAAACAGGTAAATTTCATATTTTATCATATACGAATGTGCAGGAATCTAAATGCTATCTATATTCAACAGTAGGATTTTCCATGATTAATGATAATGCAAGCAGATGATGTTTATTATGCACACAATAGTAACACACCCTAACAAGAAATTAATTTAATTCAGTTTTACCTTAGCTGGTAAATTATCCATTTCTTTGAATAAAACTCACACAAGCTGGTCTTTTACTGTTCAAAACAGGATGTGGCCGAGACAAAAACGCAAGATCTATTCTTTGCACCTATCTACTGAAAAGGAAACACACGTACTATACAGAAAGTGTAATCGGTTTTGCAACTGTCTGCAGTATGTAGGAACATAGAAAGATTTAAAACTATATTACTTTTTAAAGTTTGCAAACACCCACCATGTAGTGCTACAGAATTCCCACCGCACACCAGGACATGACCTATAACTGCTGAAATTACAATTATAGTGACAGATGTCTAGCATCAAAGATGAAGGGGATCAAATACTATTCATGTGAGTTGCTGCTTGAATACAAATTCCAACATACTTTTAGATGTTATCAATGGTTGAAGAATGCTGGATCCTGTAGTCCAGCATCATCAGGGTCACATATGTAAAGCTACATTGCATGCTAAAACATTTCCCCATTAAAATTCAAAGTCAGCACTACAAAATATGTTGGCGCTATAGAAATAAATGTTAATAATAATAGTGATAATAAAGTAATCCTCCAATGAGAATCCCAGCTCATCAGTGTAAATCTGGCTCCATGTTATTTGTTCCTGCAACTGTAGTTGGAAGCTTTAATCAGAGTTTCCTTAGCACGTAACTTAAGACTTAAAGGGGCCAATTTAGGAAATTCACTTGAAATGATCGAAGAATAACGATCATACGAATTTTTCGTAAAATCGGATATTCTAATTTGGCCTCTTCGATCATCGAATACCAAATTATCGAATAGATCGAATGATTGGATATTCGATAATTCGATCATTTGATGATTGAAGGAAACAACATTTTTAAATTGTTCGACTGCCTACTTCGCCAGATTGAACCTACCGAATTGTAATAGAAGCCTATGGGAAATCCCCCATAGGCTTCTGAGACTAAATCCTGCTCGAATACCATTTGTACGATCGAATCGTTCCATCGGTCGAATCGTACAAATTTTTCGGAGGCTCGAAGGAAGGGATTTTTTTGTGAAATCCAATATATTTTCCTGCTGGGCCACTTCTACCCTCCTCAGATGCTACAGCCAAAGGACTCATACTAGTTATTAGTGAATCACAGGATGCACAAACACAAATCCCATTTAAAATAAATGAAATTGGGTGTAATAACCTCATAAACTAAATAAAAAATATGTGTGTTTACATATTAAAAACATATCTTTATAGGTGAATTGCCTTTGCTAGTTAGACACTGAAAAAAACTCACCTTATGGAAAGGCCCTTGAGGGCCAAAATTAAAAGGCCCTTGAGGGAAGGTGTCAGAGCAGATGTAGAGGATAACAGGGGCTGTGTTCACTCAGGCTGAAAAGACAAGTGCTGGTGTTGAAATTACCTGTGATAAAGGAGTGTAGGCTCCAAGAAAGTTCTCCATCTAGAAGAAAGTAGAAAAGCAGAGAAAGGGTTTATGCTGTTTTTGATTGTAGTGTAGATTGTACACTTTTGTACAGATTGTAGTGTAAGAGATTGGAGAGAAGTCTTTACAATTCTCTGGGATTACTTTGCCCTAAGAGAAGGTTTACACAAGGAGATTCAGGGAGACTAGTTGCCCCAGTGACAAATCTTCTCTTCTTTTGGGAGACTAATCTCCCCAAACTGCTTTCCCCTGTCTTGCGCCGGCTAAAATGAAAATCGCCTGTGGCAATTCACTTTCCAGAATTGCCCGAAGTTGCCCAAAAGAAGAGGTGATTTGTCACTAGCGCGACTAATCTCCCCGAATCTCCTCGTGTAGACCATTCCTAATGGTGAACAAAGGGAAACTTTTTAAATAAGAATGACATTGAACCAATCTGTTCTGTTTTTAGGGCTGAACTCACTGACGATTTCAGCGAGATCTGACTAGCTGTGCAAAAATGCAGGCATCACATTGGATGTGTCGCAGCTTTGATCTGACGCAACACGACTGTCAGATGCAGTCAGACGCTGCATCCGACAGTTGTGTTGCATCGAATCAATGCTGCTACTTCATCCAACATTTCCAGCTCTTACTTTTTTTCCGTCCCTCCGACTTGACGCCAGCGTTTTGTCACAGCGCGTCAGATTGCACTGAAATCGCTTGTGGAGTTCAGCCCTAAGAGGAATTAACTTTTATTTGTTTGTTGCATGTGTTAAGTGCTACTGACATTTATTCTGTGAAGAAATACCATGAATTCCAGCAGGGATTTACCCTGGGTATGATATTATACTTTACTGCCTTAAAGGAACAGCAGGGGCATAACTACAGAGGAAGCAGACCCTGCAGCTGCCAGTGGGGCCAGGAGTTATAGGGAGCCCTATGAGGTCTTAATTAGCGAGCAATTTCAACATATATTGGTAAAACAGGACAACACGTGGACATGTTGGGAGCCCTAGAATTAGTTTGCTGTGGGGTTCAGAAACATCTGTTTACATCACTGATTAACAGTGACAAACCAATTAAATTGTTTTAAAGTAATTTAAATATCATGTCCTGTTTCTCTGCACTGGTATAACTGGTGTGTTTGCTTTAGAAACACTACTATAGTATAAATAAACAAGCTGCTCTGAGGCAGCCTTTCAAGCATACATAGCAGATACACATACATTCTGTAGAATCCCATTGTACTCTATTACATATATTATGTGTTATCTGCTAAGTAACCTGTGGTTTTTCTCTGTTTATAGCTTGAATAACTGTCCCCATGGCTACACACACCTTCTTCTAATGCATAGCAACCGTACACTATATATGAATTACTTTAAAATACTTTTATTTTTTGGTGTTATTGTCCATCAACATAGATGAATGTTAAAAGAACCATAAAAGGGAGAATTTTCAAAGCCAGTTTCTTCCACTTCAATATTCAAGAAGGAGACAAAACAGAATAAGCAAAGCACTCAACCCTTGTTATCTGGAACAATCTGAATTTTATTACGCCATCTATGAACAATGTTTTAGGGGGGTCTCATAAAATTATTTTTTCTGTCAATATGACATAATTAATTTTAAATATTTGACATGGTATGATGGAAAATTATATATTCTATGTTTGATGCATTGCTGCTCAGTTTCCTCTTTTGCTTAGCTAAAAAATAATTCAGCTCTAAAAAAAACATCTTGTATTTAATATCTCTTGGAGATGACTCAAATATAAAAATATCTGATCTTGATCACAAGTTTGATATGAAGGGTGTAGAAATGATTATCTGAGAAGCCCCTTGCTAATTACTTTATTCCGTGGATTATCCAAACAAACTCCCCAGTGTAGAGTTTAATCTTTTTTTTGCTGCAAAATGTGGTCACTTGCTAGGGATTACAGATTAAAGAACAATCACTGTGGCTGTTTGTGTTAAATACACAAAGAGCCTTTATTTGAAGAATACAATATCTCTGTCACCAATGGCCTGAAATATGCATAGCATTTATGGTCAGCTTGCACAGACAGCTCACTCATTCCTCTTGTTTATCTATAAGAAAGAGAATGTGATTGTCACTGTTCACAGGGAATGCCAGCAAGCAGAAAGGATTGGACCTCTGAAAAAAAAGGGAATATCAGTAAAGATTTGTCCAACCCACCCATAATGGTATTGTAATCCTATTGTATTAGTCCTGACTGGGGTTTGCTGTTAAACCATCTCTCAGTACAGAATTTGGTGCCATTTTGGGATACCATCACTATTCTCTAGGGAACAAATATGGCGGATGACAGATGGATTCCTGACCACAATGGAGATCTACCCTTAGAAGTAAAGCAAGTGCAGATAATTGATATTATTGATGAAATGGCAACAACGGCTGAAGACAATCTGTGTGGAACTATGGGATGCGACTCTGGGATCCAAGACCCAGTTGACGAAGAGCAACAGATTCAATGTGAAGGACAACAACTGGTTACTGCAGAAGAGGAGGCAAAGGATGGTACACATGCTACTTACATAAATGCATACCAATGTGACATTGTGTCATAGTATAAATGAATCCAGCAATAACTGCCAATCACTTTCAATGTATTGATGGATTATTTTGTTTATCCTGATGCGCTGATTGTATACATTTTTATTTCTTTCTGTAGTGGATATTGTAGAAGAAAATAGAAAGCTTGGAGATACATCTAAAGCCAACACTTTCAGCAGTAGAGAAGTTGCCAAAGAAATAACAGAGGAGCCCAGGACGGAAACCAGTAAGAAAATAGCAACTTACTTCATTCTTATCCTTCTTTTTTAGCACAATATGTATACGTTCTTCAATTTCTTGATATTATTGCTTAGGGTTACTGAAACTGGCAACCAAGCAGGGGCAAAAATTGCAGTTACTGAATTATAGACTGGTGTGTTGTAATGTGTTCTACCTCATGTTCAATAGCTTCTAGAAAAAAATGCAGAATTCAGTAAATATAAGTCTTGATCTAATTTTTCTGATTTCGGGATCCATACTGTCCCATTTGATTTAAAGTTACAAGGGTGAACTAGAGAAACTAGCGCAGGTATAAGCACGTATGGTAGATCATATTGGCATTTGTAATATGTCAGCACATTTCACTGCATGGTAGTAATAATAATAATAATAATAATAAAGCATCACAATGGCTTCCATATAAGGAAACACACATGGGTAAAAGTCTGAAATATTTTGTGTTTTTAGTGACCACAATCTGAGGGTGGTCAGAGAGAAGCACAACAGAAACATAGGTGTAGTTTCATTAAATGTCAGTTAACCTGCCTGTATATTTTGGAGTGTGGGAAGAATAACTGGAGTACATGCACACATGGCACACAATAGCCTTGTCCAACACTTAGGACACCAGACATCAGTGCTAACCACTGAGCCACTATGACACCCTTTAAGATACCACAACAATAGTTTATAATAGGCATCTTATGTCTGAAACTGGTAATGGATCTATTAAAAGTTAAACACACATCTTTTCTGCTGGGTTTGAATGGGATTGGGACTTGCCGTGTTTACTTGCCTGTTATACTGATACAGTTCTGTACCATGGCTCATTCTGCAGGCCTCAGCACCCATTATTGCTATTGGATGTCTGTATCTGTCCAGTGGCAGAAATGGGGTAATATTCCATTCTGATGCATATCATAGGCACTTAGTACAGTCCAACCGAAGGGGTGACTTTGTACACAATCTTTTAAGTGTACATGCAGGAACATCTTTGTTATCTTACCAAGAAAACTATTACAGGTAACCTAAAGTATACATTATATAATGAGCTTAATACATAAGCCTTCAGCACTGCTATAACAGTAATGATCCAGGCCTTCAGTGTTGTGCACCTTGGATTTTGTTAGAAGTGTCATGCACATGCTAAGTGTGCTTTCAGCAGCTGTTCAGAAACTAATCTTAGGGGTCTCTGCAAATCATCAAGCAGAAAATGAGGTTCATATACCACAGAAACTGTTGCTGCATGGCTGATTAATAAATTATGATGCCAATTGCACTGGTTTCCTAAGCTGCCATGTCAAATCTAAATTAACTACTAATCAGAATTGTATCCTGACATTTATATTCTATATATATACAATATAACGTGTGTCACTCCATGAGCTTAGATAACTGACAGCCAGGACACAGCATGTACTGAAAATCAACAGAAAAGGGGACATGAAGCTACCAGGGGCATATTTGGAGGCATCTCTACTAATGGACTGGACTGGTATAGAAGCCCAAAATTTAATGTGCAGCATTTCTCCCCTTCTTCTTCGTCCTCTCAATTGAGGAATAGACCACCAAGGGGGGAAGCAACAGTTTTAATTCCTTTATCTGCTTACTCTTTGACTTTAGCCAGTTGGTTTGAGGAAGAAAGTCTGATTTTTTTTAGACATACGGTATATATTTAAAGAGAACCATAATGCAAAGATTGTATGAGTCAACTTGCTGCTTCTTAAAAGGAACACATAAGTTCCCTAAAACTGAATTTTTGGTCTCCATAGTAGGAATCCCAAGCTTAATTACAGGTGCAAGAGAATACTCCAATGAGAATGATTCTTACCAGTTCTATACCACCTTGCAGTGATCTAATATATAGGAATTACTGCAGAATTTTGCTTGCTATTACTACTCTGTAATCAAACATTGTAGGAGCTGACTGAGATAAACAAGCATAGTCTCTTGCTCTGCTCCTGCAGTTTTTTTTGGTGTTTTAATCTCATATTGAGAAACCAGAAGGAATCATACCCTAACAGTTTAGGGTATGTGATGTGAAGAAACTAGGGACGCGGTCTGGACCATTAATGTACCTTTTTATAGAAGAAACAGCAGTGGGCTTTTTAAGATCAACCACCCTTGGAGGTCAAAACGTTTGCAAAGGCCACTTTTGCTTATATATATATATATATATATATATATATATATATATATAT
>CM044447.1:67187016-67218969 GCA_024363595.1 Xenopus borealis | reverse complement strand
TAAGAAATCAGGAAGGGGGCAAATAGTTTTTCACACCACTATATATATATATATATATATGAAAACAGTGTTATACCAACCATTAGGCCATTCTTTGATTTAAGGAATAACCCATAAGTGCTAACCTCTGATCTCTGACCATGCCAGTATAACAAATATGTATTCTAGCCAAATCTCAACCTCACTGTCCTTCAGGTTGAGCACCCCAAACATTACTAAAAAATACACGCATTAGGGAACACTATTGTACAGAGAGGTACCATAGAACCAAGTTAGGATACATATTCCCCTGTAATAAACAATTCTATGGGTAAAGAACTTCTGTATGAAAATAATGTAGCTATACAGGATATGTTCTGTCCATACTAGAAACAGTTCAACATTATCTCTTATTGTCCATAGGATCAGTGGAAGACAATATCCCTGTGTGTGAAATATCTGGGGATACAGATTTTGCCCAGCACTACAGTAATCCAATGAGTCAACCAATAGAAATGCCAGACTTATTTCCGAAAGCAGAGAATCTCTCAGCCTGTTTGATGACTGAAGTAGAAGAAGAAATTGTTTCCACTGGGCATGGCAAGGAAAATGGAAAGGAGTCATTTTTTTATGAGCAAGAAAACGAGTCAAAATATTTCCTTCCACTCAGTCCAACAGACAGCCAACAGGATTCTTCCGAGGGACCCCCGAATAGTGGTAACAGGCCGGATATCTTCAGGCACAGTTACTCACGATACGATACTGTATCCTACCGCAAGATTCGTAAAGGAAACACTAAGCAAAGAATTGATGAATTTGAGTCTATGATGAATATATAATATTCCTACTGGAAATATTTATTCTCTTTAACCTTTCTAGCCCCCTTATTAACTGTGCACAGTCTGTTAATGATTAATTCAATAGATCTTTTAAAAAATCATACTTTTTATTTCTTTCTTCAAATTTCTGATTTTGCAGAATGATTAATAAAGGGTATCTTGGGGGCCCCAAATTTTTTTTTAGGAAACAAGCTTTGAAACCCAAAACTTGCTTTGGAACAATGTATATAACTCTTTCCAATTACTATTTCAATTTTAGGATATCATGGAAAGTCCAAATGCACAGGCTGAGAATAATTGGGTTAGCTAATAAAATATATTAAGTTGTAACAATTCACAGTTATTGCTGCATTGAAGAGTTGCTAGCATACCTTCATTTATTTTTCCTTTTCCCATAGTACATCACTTAAAAGAATCTCTAAAGAAGATAATTTATTGTTACACTTCTGTTGCTTTTTTGCCCTAGCTTCTGTAAATGGGCTACTGGCAACAGCTTTCTTTATCATCTTCCACAAACATTCTATTATATTGTAATCCCATTCAATCCTTCTAATTCTTATGCTTGTCCATAGAACTGCAGAAGCCTTTACTTGGTAAAGATTTAGTAAATATGTTGGAAGGACCCTGTTCAGTGCTGGGCATTTCTGTTTGGCAGGGTCTTTGCTATAGTTGAGAAAGTTAATATAGCTGGATATGCAGATTTCTGAGCAAAAATCAAAACATTATGGCTTAACAATTTTAACAATCTTACAGCACCCTGTATATCACTAATAAAGTTCTATACCTTGTCTCCTGCAAATGCATTTGGGCCAGCTGAGATTTCTCATCCCACTTACATTCTCAGGTATAATACAATTTATATTTCCAAGGATGATCTAGAAGTGGAACTGCTTCTTGCCAATGCCGATTTAAACAGCTACAAATTATTAAAGGTCAGTTTCCTTATCAAACATGATCCAAAAAGAGGATCCATATTCAGTAATTCAGCAATGTTGCCTTCCCTAAGGCAACAATTTAAGCAAAAAAAAAAGGAAATCCTACTCCTTACTCACCATTACCAAATACTTTATGTGAAAGCAAGCAACACATACAGCTGTTAGCTGCAAAACAGTTAACTGCAGTTAGCATCACACTTTTGGTGTGATCACACACAATTATTATACTTGTTATGCTCCCTGATGATCTCAGGTCTTGGAAGAGCTATAAAACTATTATTGCATTGTAAAGAAAACACTTGTTACTTTCTACTCTTACAATAAATTGTTCTCCTTCTCTTTGAAAGCGCTTTTACATAATGGAGTCGTCTCTAGGTACATGCTACGAAGCAGTTTATTTTGAATCGTTCTTTGGAAGAGATGGCAACCCTCGGTGGAGAAATTGACATGATATTAATATGCTACCACCATGTAACAAAAACCCTTACCAAGTTGATGTTACTGGCCCTGCCACATAGAATAATTATGCACTCTTGATGCTCCATTATATGCAACTGGGAGAATGATTTTTGAGATTATTGTTAAATATTAGAACATTTACAAAAAGAAAGCAAACATGATATGATTTTGATATAGAACTTTATATAATTTGAGTTTAGCCCACTTCTAAAGCAGCTCTGGGAGGGGGTGGGGTTGATACATGGATACATTTCTTATCTTTGTCCCTGCTGAGCAGAATCCCTGAGTTTCATTACAGGCAGCTGTTAGGGTAAGCCCAGACGGGAAGATTCGGGGAGGCCTGGCCACTAATCTCCCCAAACTGCTTCCCCCTGCCTTTCAGTTGATTAATGAATAATCGCCTGTGCCTACTCACATGTGACACTGCGCTTTCCCAAAATCGCTTGAAATTGCCTAAGGAGGCAACTTTGAGCGACTTCGGAAAAAGCAGCAACGCGTGTGAATAGGCGCAGCTGGAAGGCGGGGGAAGCGCTTTGGGGAGATTTGTCATCGCCATCTGACAAATCTCCCCCCGAATCTTCCTGTCTGGCCTTACCCTTAGAATTGATACAATAGTTGCTAATATTCCAAAGATACTGCCAGACTCAAATACCAGATACACAAACATTACATTTTAATCTTTTTTTGAAAAAACAGGAAAAAATAAATCATGGAAAGTAATTGAAAACAGTCTTTATTTATGGGGAACAATCTGAAAACAACTAAACTGAAAAAAAAGTGTTTGGAAGGTGAGCAATCCCTTTAAGGCGCAGGTTGCTTCTTGTACCACCTATTTCAGTGTTTCTTATACAGGGACTACCCGTTAGGTCCTGTTAAACAAATTTTGATCTCACACTGCCAGAGATCTGACCTTGATTTTGCATTGGCATGGTGATCACATACATCAGTCAACAAAATAGTTTGGCCAGATTTTTAAGACAAACCAGAATGGCTTCCTAGGGTCCACCAGAGAACCTAACAATCGGGCCCAAATGATTTATATGGAACTGTATTATATAAGCTTATGGTAGAAACAAGAAAGGATTTATAAGGGTTGACCATGGCTTGGGTGCCAGCCTGACCCAGTTCCCTAATAAAACTTCTTTAAATAAAGTATTTAATAATTATATCAGGAAATTATTTGGACACGTTTTCAAAAACCTCATTACACAGCGTCTTCTTTTCTAAGTAACAACTAAAGGGTAATCAAGCAGCATTTTTATTTTCATTTTTGATAACATATACATTTACAGTGGCAAAATAAGAAATACAAAAATAAAATTTCAGGAATCAAATAACAATTATTGCTCTATTAATAGAAAGAAGAATCCCTTTCTTGATGAGTGACAACAATAACATCATAGTGCTTTCTGTTCTTAGCAATAACAATCCCAGCATTGTTTCATATTCTGCTTCCAAAGAAAAAACAAAGTCTTAAAAGGGGGCATTGAATCAAAACCCAAGACTGTTTTGTCTCCCAATGGAAACAGGGATTTCAGTGTGTTACTGTGTTTGGTCTTTTACAGGAAGGAGCTGAAATGAGGCATCACATGAAATCACATCAAAATGCAGCTAAGGGGCAATGTAGAAAGATTATTTTGATTCCTGCTAACTAGACAGTACTAGACACTTAGTCACAACCAGTGGCCTTGCCTTTTTGTGACTGCATGAAGGGGATGTGTCATAGCAATATGTCACATGGAGAATTAATACCTGCCTATTCAGAACAGCCAACTGCTAAGCAGGAAACATTTAATGACTCATATTATTATATTATATTAGGTTTTTCACAGAGGGATCTAAAAAACATAGTAAATGTGCATGTAAGGGTGTAATGTCCAGGCCGATAGATCAGCACTTGCACACCCTCTAACTTATTGATTCCCTACCAGTGGCTCTGAGCAATATATTGCTCATCACCCCTTAGATAGTTACATAGTTAAATTGGGTTGAAAAAAGACAAAGTCCATCAAGTTCAACCCCTCCAAATTAAAACCCAGCATACACACACACACACACACACACACCACTCCACTCTTTCACACAAACCATATATGCCCATAGCTATACTAACTGTAGAGTTTAGTATCAAAATAACCTTTAATATTATGTCTGTCCAAAAAATCATCCAAGCCCCTTTTGAAAGCATCAACAGAATCAGCCATCACAACATCACCCAGCAGTGCATTCCACAACCTCACTGTCCTCACTGTGAAGAACCACCTACGCTGCTTCAAATGAAAGTCCTACTCCTTTTCTTCTAGTCTGAAGGGGTGGCCTCTGATGCGGTGATCCTCTTTATGGGTAAAAAGGTCCCCTGATATTTGTCTATAATGTCCTCTAATGTACTTGTAAAGTGTAATCATGTCCCCTCGCAAGCACCTTTTTTCCAGAGAAAACAACCCCAACCTGGACAGTCTATCCTCATAATTTAAGTCTTCCATCCCTCTAACCAGTTTAGTTGCACGTCTCTGCACTCTCTCCAGCTCATTTACATCCCTCCTAAGGACTGGAGTCCAAAACTGCACTGCATACTCCAGATGAGGCCTTACTAGTGAGCTATAAAGAGGTATAATTATGTTTTCATCCCTTGAGTTTATGCCCTTTTTTATGCAAGACAGAACTTTATTTGCTTTAGTAGCTACAGAAGGACACTGCCCAGAATGAGACAACATGTTATCTATAAAAACCCCAAGATCCTTCTCACTTAAGGAAACTCCCAACACACTGCCATTTAGTGTATAACTTGCATTTATATTATTTTTGCCAAAGTGCATAACCTTGCATCTCTCAATCTCTCATCTGCAAAAATAGAAACCATACTTGCAATGCCCACATCCAGGTCATTAATAAACAAGTTGAAAAGCAAGGGACCCAGTACAGAGCCCTGCGGTACCCCACTAACAACACTGGTCCAATTAGAAAATGTTCCATGTACCACCACTCTTTGTAGTCTATCTTTTAGCCAGTTCTCTATCCAGGTACAAATACTATGATCCAGGCCAACATTCCACCTTCTGTGTGGCACTGTATCAAATGCTTTAGCAAAATCACACCCACTGCCCCCCCAGACTCAAGGTTCCTGCTTACCTTCTCATAAAAAGAAATTAAGTTAGATACTGTTCTTAATGACGCAGGTGCTCATTTTTAAATTCCTATCTTTAAAGCAAATCTTGAAGGCACAAACACCAAACTGCCAGTCTACGCGAGGATGAAATATGACCAATCATAGTAATTTAACAACTCCTGGGAACTTTAGTCATAATGATTTGGTGTCCCTAGAGTTTCTACAAGGTTGGGGACCTCTACTTAAATACATTACTTATGATGGGACCACAGGGTGAGAACCAAACATGATCAAAGCAACACCCTGATATATGTATTGTTGGTGAAGACTCACTAAATTGTTGCTGAGAAACTCATTTGTACAAAAAATAAATAAATTGGACCTCATTTGTCAAAACTGGGATATATATTTACTCTCTGCCCAATGTATATTTGCATTTAGAAGAGCTGTATACAGAAGGTGTGGGTGCCACATATGAATGCAAAAGCTGGGAAGACCCCGGAGGAGACCCTTATTTAAAACCTTCCTTATGTCTGACAGCACTGCACAATGTTTTGATCTAGTGCTCTACACTTCAGCTTATGCTGGACTTTTAAACTTAGGCAGGGTGCAACTGCAGAAAGGCATTGTGCAAGAGCTTACTGCAACTGACACTAAACTTTTAAGCGCGGAGCGGAAGAGGGGGGCGGCATTGGGGTTGCTGTCTCGTGGCAGCAGCCCACGGATCGCCCCTGCAGCCAGATTCTGCCGAATCTGGATCCTGTTGAAAAAGGCTGAATCTTGGCCAAATTCCAAATCAAATCCTGGATTACGTGCATCCCTAAATTGGAGCTTTCTGGATAAACGGCTGATGGGTAATGGATACCATCCCTGTACTGCATACTATTTCATCAGTCCTATATCTCATTGTTTTATGTCTTATTTTATTTATCTTTTATTGTCTTATTTTTTTTATTGATGGAACTGGCCAGTTTACATTTATGCCACCATTTGTCTGATGGGATTAAATTAAAACAGTCAGTTCTAATTTTTCTTCAGTGATTCATTTATGTCCTGGGACCAACAATGTTTTGCTCCTTGGAATGGAAGCTGATCAGTCGACATTAACCAACCAGTAATATAAGGCTGCATTATGTGTACGTGCACCTTCAGGAGACTGCTGAGCTGCAAAATGCACATTGTGGCTCTTTCTTGTTTCTTCATACACTCATCCTCTCTTTTGGTTTTGACCACATTTTCTGTATTTCTCAGAGAACTACACACATTGAGATGCCCAGAAGATCTTAAAGTTCTGTTAAACCACAAAATCACAACTAAAAAGCAAATATACTGTATTACGAGAAAGAATGAAGGAAAAAAGCAACGTACAGCAAATTAATCCAGCATTGCCCATCAGAAACAGTGAAGCACTAGTTATTATACCAAGCTATCACCCCCTATGCCCAGATTACTGAGATTTCAGAACATTTAGAAAATGAAAATTCATAACACAGCATTTTCAAAAGGAATCTATGGCTTTTGAATACATCATCTTTATTTTGTATTTAGCTAATGTTTAACATCTACTGATTTCCTCTAAATAGAGAGTATTAAAGCAATTCCATAGCCAGTGCAGAGAGTAAAGAATAAGTATGTTCTTAAGCAAAAAGAAAACAGGCCAAAACCTTGACACTGGGGGGCAAATTCACTAAAAAGTGCAACTTCACCAGCGTTCGCTTCGCAGCCATCGCAACACTTCGCCAGGTGAATATTCGCTCAGACACTGCTAATTCACTAAAGTGCAAAGTTTCATCCAGGGCACTGAACGATGGCGATCGTTACTTAGTCAAGCAAAGAGAAATTGCGCTAGAGTTGCCTAATTTGCATACGGCGGAAAGTTAAAGTTCAATGGACGTACTGTATATGTTGCAGCAAATACATTACATTACACAAGCCCGGGAAACCTTAATAAAAGAAAATAGAGTTGTTATATTGCCCTACACATGGGCCCACTGTATAGTTTTTGTTCCATATGTTAGGAAATGTAGGGGGAAAGCCAGGTACCCCAAAAAAAAGTTATGATCTATTTCAGCCTATAACCCTGTTAATATGAAAAGACACTAGCGGTGTTTTGGTACTTAGAAAAATTTCAACAATTTTTTGATGAACTCTTATCTACTCTATTGCATTTTGCCTGACCTGAAGTGGCGAAGGCAAGTCTGGCGCAAGAGGTAATGTTCAGTATATCCACATCTTAGTGAATTAGCATAGTAACGTTCTTTTGCCAGAGCGAAAATTCGACTGGTGTTAGAGTGCAAAGCAACGCTAGCGTACCTCTACTTCACTAGCGAACGGGTGCCTCTGCTCGTTAGTAAATCGGCAAAGTAAAAAATTACGTCATGCTGGTGAATCTGCGCTAGCATTAGTCATTTCGCCCTTTAGTGATTCTGCCCCTGGGTTTCTTGTCCATTAACATTAGGGTTGAATCCTAAAAGCAATATCGCATCATATGTTTCCAAAACTTTTCTCCAAATCTCCACAGCTTTAAAATGCTAAAAATTCTCCAGTAAGAATCCCAGCTGATTTTTTGTTCCTGCAATTGGAGATGGAAGCGTTAAGCAGTTTCTCAGGGCTTTGTTCCCATGTCTGATTCCAGTATAATATAATGAAGACAAAAATGACATAATTATGATTTAATGACTTGTAATGAGCGAATCTGTCCCTTTTCGCTTCATCGAAAAATTTGTGAAACTGTGAATACATTTTCGAAACTGCAAAAAATTTGCAAAATGGTGAAAAAGTTGCCAAACACATTGAAGTCAATGGGTGTTTTTATGCACAACTTTATTTACGAGTGCAACAATTTTCTCTTATTCAAAATGCATTAAAATCAATGGACGTTTTTTCTTATGGCGACTTTTTAGTCCACATGCTTTAAAGTCAATGGACATTTTTTCTTATGGTGACTTGTTAGTCCAAATGCTTTAAAGTCAATGGACATTTTTTCTTATGGCGACTTTTTAGTCCACATGCTTTAAAGTCAATGGACATTTTTTCTTATGGCGACTTTTTAGTCCAAATGCTTTAAAGTCAATGGACATTTTTTCTTATGGCGACTTTTTAGTCCAAATGCTTTAAAGTTAATGGGCGTTTATTCTTATGGGCGTTTTTTCTTGGAGAATTTTTCCACAGCGAAATTTCTGCACAGTTTCGCAAAAAACATTTGCACATGTCGAAATTCTGATGCAAATCCATGGCTGGCGAAAAAATTCGCTCATCGCTAATAGTGACAGTTTGATGGGACTAAACATTCTTATTGATCAATTCTATTGCATCTATAGTGAGGTTTGTGATCAGTCGAATCCTTATTGGTGAATTTTCTTGCATCTATAATTAATTTTCTGCAACTTCTGTAGGAAACTAGGGGGCACTGTTACAGTTGGGTTTACAACACCTTTCATAAACTCCATTGCAGCTTTCTATAGCAACAAGCTTTTATTATATAGCTTGCAGTGGTCCTAGTTAATTATTGGCGGTTTCTTAGGACTATCACCTTTAGAAAAATCTGCCCCATGTTCGTTAAAGAGCCCTGCTGTACAGTTTATTTGTCTATTGTAATGAGATAAATTCTATTTATGATATAAGCCTCTTGCTTCAAGCACATTCTTCTACACAGAAGCTGACAAGGGCCAAATAGGGGCCTGACTGTGGCCCCATTAACTGTTCACTGACAAATTAATCAATTAATGATATATCTAATAAAACAGGTAATAGGACCTCATGCGCCACGGCATTCCTGGATTTTGCCAGTGGAAATCCAAATTGTTATTGACTATCCTTCTTAAAATCAATACTTCTGAGGTGGCTTATATAAAGTAATCCTATTTCTTTCATCCAGAATTTCCAAGCAAAGGGGAGTAATTGGAAGACTTTACATCCTCAGCAGACTTAGGGGAAGATTTATCAAGGGTATAATTTTTCACTTTTTCAAAGTTTTTTTCAACGAAAATGGATTGTTTTCGATAGAACAGGTCAGTTTCCATTCGAATTCTAATCATTTGAATCAAGCAATTAGTGTATTCCATCGAAATATTTGAAGGATTTCCCCCCAAAAAAAGTCAACTTCTCAAACTCCTCCAGAAGACTCCATATAGGTTATAGGCAATTTTCAATTCAAATCAAATTTTGGCCTATTCGATAACTGAAGTACCCAAAAATTACTTTTTTTTCAGTTGAATTTTCACTTCGACCCTTGATAAATCTGCCCCTTAAAGTATAGGGAAGTATACCTCTTGTTCAACTAGTTTATAATCGGGTAGGGTGCTGAACATCCAGTACTTTTTTCCTATTGTTTTAATCAGAGAACATCTATGTTTCTTGAGCTAAACAGAGCAAATATGGAAATTGAAGCTACTCAAAATTTGGTCCTTGTAAGATATTTAGATCCCCAGTACACAGATAAAGCACTTGATGCTTGCTTTTTAATGGATCAAGCAGTTCATGTTGGTAATCTATCTACATCCCAAAGACCAAATATGGAGTAGATCAATCTCCCTGTTTGAATTCTTTTGAATTTACATTAGAAAATCATATTTTTGGCGAATTCGAGGGCTTTTAGCCCTTGAATTGGTGAATAATGATAAATCTGCCCCTTACAGTAGGTATCAGTCATCAGGTATCAATTTTCAGCTTCATTATTAGAACTCTACACATTATGCCAAATTCTGGCCTTAGGACCATGGAAGGCACCAAGGATCTGACAGTTATAGAGGGACTGTGATGGTGTAGATGTATTTCTTTTCTAAATTCAACTAGCAATGTAATCCAAAATATACTAATGGGTGAATTGTCGCCAATGTCAGCTTCGTAATAAACATCGCACCACTTCGCCAGGCACAAATGTACTATGACTTCACTAATTCACTAATATATGTCCTGGACGCAGATCGCTGTTGACTTTTCGCTAGCGTTGCTTCAGTTGTGCGAAGCAACATTTGTTCCTACTCTTATGTCTGAAAACTTGTAATCTTGCATGCTTTATTGTAAAGCTTCAATAAAATGAAAAAAAGTGTGTCTATGGACCCTGACTAGATGCAGTAGCAGTCGGTCTAAACCTAGTATAAAAGCATGTAGCAGCATTAAGTTTGTCTGGAGGCCTTTTTAAAGTTGGCAGCAAAGGTACCTCTCATAATACTGCACCTAGGGGGTCCCTGAAATAATTGGGATGAAATAGCAGGCAGTTTGTGTGGGAGTAGCTATTGTAAATGGAAAGCAACAGCAGTCAGTGTCTCGGGGTCCCGTATTTTGGAAGGAGTTAGCATCAGGCAGTCTGATACAGCATGTATACATGTGTGGAATGAGTCAGACAAACTGAACAATGAAAAGCAGCTGCATCTGTTTCTTTTGTAATAGCCATAGTATTTTGGTGCTGCTGTTTTTCACTGTTCTCTATTAAAGCAACCCAATAGAGGGTTCAGTATGCACCCAGGGCTGCAAAGGACCTTTTTGTCTCTGTGTTGAACAAATCAGACATTATCAAAGGTACTTGAGAATACCCCATTGTTCACAGCACCTTCAAAACATCTAAAGCCTGGTCATACAGCTTACATTGTACATATATGCCTTTACTGTACTGGTCCAATTAACCTCTTGGGGTCAGGAAGGGGTTTTTCCTGCAACAGTTTTTTTTTTACCTTCCTCTGGTTCAACTATCAGAGCAATAAGGCAAATTTCACTTAGACAAAAATGTTGAATTAATGGCTAGATGCAGGTCTGTTTTTTCCAACTTCATCTACAGTTTTACTGTGTTACTGTAAACAATGCATTTTGCTGTGTTGTATACTCAGCAATATACTCAGACATAAACTAGTCAAATATTGTGGAGAATGTAAAAAGAGTAGTTGACTGAACATATACATGATGAACACACATATTTGCAAATAATATTTGCTTTTCACATTAATTAATTTGCAATCATTTTGCAAGTCTTCTAGTAAAAGTCATAATTTTGCACCAAAAAAGGGACACTTTTAAGTACAGGTATGGGATCTGTTATGCAGAAAGCTCTGAATTACAGAAAGGACATCTCCCACAAACTCCATTTTATCCAAATAATACAAATTTTTCAAAATGATTTCTTTTTGCTCAGTAATAATAAAACTGTACCTAGTATTTGATCCAAACTAAGGTATAAGGTATTATAATATCATTCCTTATTGGGAGCAAAATTAGAATATTTGGTTTATTTAATGTTTAAATGATTTTTAGCAGACATAAGGAGAATATGGAAAGATCTGTTACCCAGAAAACTCCAGGTCTTGCTTCTGGATAACAGGTCCCATACCTGTATTTCTTAACAAAAAATTAATGCCCAAACATTAAAGTGTAACAAAGTAATTAAAATGTTTTTTTTTGCTCTACCCTGGTAAAAGCTGTGTGTTTGCAGCAATCTTACATGTAGACATATGGGCCCATATTTGGCAGCTCTTAAGTCAGTCCATATACAAGACACATTTCAGCCTGATAATGCTGGAGTGCATTTTTAGACAAAAAAAATCCACCCTGTGAGTGTGCTCAGTGACAGATGAAGTACAGCTTTTGTCAGTGCCACATAATATCTGAATTAATCAGCTGTTGCTCCACCAGTGGAAAATCGCTGGTGATGAAACTGTCCATGTTAGCCTAAGTGGGTGGGGAATTGGCCTTTATGATTTAAGGACAAACTATAATGGTTTCCTTTCAATACGTGGAATCATGACTCCGTCATAAGCCCAACTACATGTCAGAAACAGGGGTTATGCTTCCATTGAATAGAAAAATTACATATAAATTGAACATTAAAATAAAAAAAACCCAAAAATGTATTTTACATCTAAAGCAAAATATTGTATTAATGAACTTTGTTCTACTTGTATCTGTGCATGCAATTTGTAAATCACCCAATAATCATGAAGTGTAAAGCACCCAATTATTGTGAAGTGTAAAACACCCAATAATTGTGAAGTGTAAAGCACCCAATAATTGCAAAGTGTAAAGCAACCAATGATTGCCATTACAAGAAAAGGGGGCCAAACTATTATTTTATTTAAAATGTACAAGCATGGGAAACACATTCAATAATGAAATGAAGTAATAGAGTAACCAAATGCACCCCTAGTGAACATGTACCACAGTTTGAGAAGGTATAGCAGCTAGTGGATACATCTGGATATTGCACGTCTTAACAGATATTGAATCAGAACTTTTTCATTTGGGGGGAGCACTTTCCCTCCAGCAAAATGTATTATTAAGGCCTATGGCATATGTACACATTCAAGTGTTTAGCCCTACACATATTCCCTTCAAAATAAAAAGGGCAATACCCCCAAAATTTCCCCTCATGAACAAGAATGGGATTTATGTGCTCTGGCATTGTGTTTAAAGGGGTGTTTCACCTTCAAGTAAATTTTATTATGCCATAGAATGGCCAGTTATAAACAACAATTCAATTGGTTCATTATTCATTTATTTATAGTTTTTTTTTTATTATTTGCTTCCCTCTCTATACAGCTTCCAAATGGGGGCATGGACCCCATCTAAAACAAATACCTTGTAAGGCTATAAATGTATCGTTATTGCTACTTTTTATTACTCATCTTTCTATTCAGGCCCTCTCTCCCTCAAATTAATGCATGATTGTTAGGGTAATATGTACCATAGCAACCAGATTGCTGAAATTGCAAACTGGAGAGCTGTTGAAAAAAAAGCTAAATAATGCTTCCAGCTCCACTCGACTTGCCTTAAAAGAACAAAAATGCATCTGCAGAGTTTTACAGATCAGGTGATTTACTCATTGGACAATTCTTTAAAAAAAATTTGGGGCCACTAGCACCAGAAGTTGGGTGAAAGTTTTATCAAATAATAACACTGTAAAGATACAACCCTGATCTTCCAGATCTACAGCTCTCACCATCTCTCTTGATAATATGTTAAAGTATGCTGGGATTTGCAGTCCAGCAATGTCTGGGCTACTTTGGAGAGCTGTTGAATACAAAGAGAGAAAGTTTTGCATCCCCTTTAATGCAACCATAAGAGGGTATTAAGGATTTGATGTGACTCTGATAGCTAGATCCAATATCTCACATTCTGTCAGAAAGTGCCCTACTCTTTATAAATGAGGTTTCACAGAAACTGCTGCAGGAAAACTGCAAGATGAGCCTGATAGTTGAACCAGGTGATCAGACATTTGCAGCAGGAGAGCTCCACTGTGCTTGGGGCCTAAATGTATGCATAGAAACTAACACAATGCTGGGCAGGTAACTTAGACTGCACAGATCCACACTGTGATTAAATGGAAAAGTGCATCAATACATTTATTAAAGGCCACATAAGTTATACATGTCTTGAGCAGGGATGTCCCGCCCATAATCCCATGCATTCATTAAATTAAATAACTTTGTAAACTTCTTATGAAAAGAGGCAAGGTGTCAGAGGGTAGAAAAGTAAAATGCTATGCACAGAAGTCTGTACAGCAGTCCCTCATTCCAAAACAAAAGACTCCTTTTAATTAACTGACTTTATTATACCATTGTTATTGTACCCAAACCTATTAAAATTTCAAGAGCTAAAATCATAAAGTGCCCTAAACCCACAAAAAAAACCCCATTCATTTAAAATGATGAAGTGCAACTCAATGAAGTAAGGGAAAACAGGGAGCTTGTCTATTGTAATGTACCGATTCACATATGCGTCTACACCTCTTTATAAAACAGGTTTGATAGCTTATTGGTGCATTCACTTACTGCCACTGAAGGTCACACATGATTATTTTTCATTATTCAACTGAAATTGTGTTTAATCAGTTGGTCTTGCACCATTCATGCCCAAAAAGATGCACCAATGCTTTGTAATGGCAGACTTGCCATGTCTGCATGTTCTTGCTCAAAGGGACACTATCATCACATCATTTCACATTTATTTCTCTTTTTACACAGGCTTCAATAGCGTTGCATAACTTTAAAAGTACCATGCTTTTGTTTTCATACCAATGAATGTTTCCTGTACGTTAACTGGAAATTTGACTTAATTTGATTTAAGCTGCAGATTCAACCCCTTCATAAATTGGCTATTTAGCAATCTGGTAGGTTAGAAAATCCTGTCAGACAAGGAGTGCATTTGTTGATGCAGTCCTTGTCCAACGGCTCTCTGAAGGCCCCAATTTATGATCAGATTGTTGGTCCTTCAGCCCAAATTTGGGGTTATCCAGATCCACCAGACAACCAGATATTTTTCTTGGGGGTGGTTCTTGGATTTCTGGGATATTGAAATCAGTACAGTAAATCTAATTATCTCACCACAATTTGACAGCATTTTTAGATGCGCATAAAATACTTTTATTTGAAGATAGTGTCCCCTCAAAGCCACAGCTTAAAGGAGAACTAAAGCTTAACAAAGAAGTAGAATAGAATTGCTGCATATTGTTTTGGGATTCTGTATTGAACAAATACCGTCACAGTCCTTTAGTAATACAGATCTGTGCCTCTGTATATATCACCAGTAGCTCCCCATCTTCTTTCCTGCTGATTTATTGCATATGCTGGGCTCCTATCACAGTGTCTCACAATATACATTATATATAAAATATAAAGGTCACAGTACAAGGCTAATTAATTAATTCAGATTCACGATGGAGCAGCAACCAGTACATTTTGCACTCATATTGAATAATTAGCCATGCAGCATCAGCTAATTTTTCTGCTTGATGCAGCATGTGCAGTGTAGCACTCAAAAGATGGTGTAATTTTACTGGCCTGGATCATTACTGATATAGGGCTCTTGAACCTCTGGGCTGGTACAAGAAATACATTTATATAAAATACAGCATTTCTAGCCATTTTAATGCTTTAGTTCTCCTTAAACTGCAGTTGGCATAAAATGAACCTGATAAAAAAGCCTTATTTTTACATACCATTTTTTATTTTTACATACCATTTTTATTTGCCCTTGCCCTAGCCTCACTGAGGATTCTATTATATAACAACTGCCTTTGCAGGCAAAATTAAACTTTATCCATGTCAACCCTGTAAGCGCATATACACATACATATTCATTATTATTAAATTAGAAAATTATGTAACAAAGACATACAAACTTGCAGTCCATAAAACATCCCATCAGACCCCCTGTAACAGTCACATTTTATCAAGGTCTCCATTAGAATTTTCAGCTGTGCCCCATATTTTTCTGGGTGCATCTCTATTTGGCAGAAGTCATATCCTTGAGGCTCACGCTGTAAGGCTCAAACTCAATTGTAAACATCCGATCATCATGTAAAAGAAAGCAGGTCATACAAAAATATATTCTCTGGACTTCAGTAATAAGGGAGGTGTGTGCACATCGTCTCACAGAAGATAATAAATTAATTCTCAGGGTAGCCACATCCTCTTCACTGAACAAGGTACCTCTCAAAACGCCACTTCTGGTAATGTTTTAATGAGTTACATTCTCTGGCCGCCAGCCCGCCACTCACTGGATCCGCTTCAAGACACGTTACAAAAGTGCTATCCAGCAAAATGTGATCTTGCTGAAAGGAAAATCAAATAGTTCATACTTCACTTTTGTGTTTTGTAATGGATAAAATGAGATTTTTTGAAGATTACATACATCTTTGACATACCCGCTCACTATGTGTCCTTCAGTGGCTTCTAGTAACCTTGTAATTTACAGTAGGGGGTACATTATCCCTTATAATACATGAATAATACTCAGAGTTCCCTGTATAACTCAGCCTGTGCCTTTATTTGGTCACAAACTCCTCAATGACTTCTAATATCCTTATAATTTACTGTAGGGAGTACATTATGCTTTATAAAACGAGTGATAACTCAAGAGTTCCCTGTATAACTCAGGCTGCAGCAGTGTGTCTTTATATGATCACAGAAACCCTAGATGACTTTAAACAGGTTTAATTACAGTAGGGGATACATTATTCACTATAAAATAAATGTATATTTTAAGGCATTTTAAAGGACAACGGTTTTCACTTGCCTTGGTCTATAAGTTGCACACAATAATGAAGTGCTCAACCACTGTGAGTTATCCATTTGGATTAGGTGGTGAACAGTATATTAGAAGCTGTATATGAAGTCCAAGAAACTGCAGCACACTGTGTAGATGAATCAGCATTGTGTCATGGTGATTTTATTGGCTCACACAAAAAGTAGACAAGAAAGCAATGTTTTGGGCCACACTAGGCACTTTATCAAACAATTATATTAAGGCTTAATAAAGGGCCCATTGTGGACCAAAACATTGCTTTTTTTTTTGTCTACTTTTGTGTGAGCCAATAAAATCACCATGACACAAATCTGATTCATGCTGCAGTTTCTTGGACTCCTTGCCTCTCTATAGATCCCCAGCCTCTTTCCAAATGACAGTATTTGGAGGGCACAATAGGGTTCTGAATTTTTTTAAATGTCAAAAACCAACTGCAGGAACATCATCACCATGGTTAGTTCTCTATCTTTTATGAGACTAATAATCTTTAGTTAATTCATGGGAAACAACCAAAGGGGACACTCTTGGCTCACTTACCAGAGTTGCGTGGAAACTGATCTGGGATTTGTGCAGCCACCTCTGATAAACGTTTGTGAAGTCACAGGGCTGGAGGGTAAGTCTCTCCTCATTCTCAGCAGGAGTTATACAGAGATCCCCTTGTTTGATTAGCCGTAACCAAGTATAGTTGAACTGCTGGTTCTGAGGAGAAAATCACAATGAATATACTTTTCAAAGTAATATTTCTTAATCTCCATGGTGAATTATATTAAAATTTGCATTACCTGGCAGGGTACTGGTGTGGTTTGAACCTTGTGGCTTCATCAGGTGGAGAAGGGCAGGATTGTACAAGTTTGCTCCACCCACAATAGGTAAAACATTTTAACCAGTACCTGCTTCTACATGACCAGTAACATAAAACATAAAAAAAAAAAAACCCCACCAAGACACATTTAAATTCACTAAGATATAATTTACCGATACTCCGCTTCAACTCCTCTTCAGAAAAGGTGAAGGTGCGGCACTTGATTTCTCCTCCCTGGCGATCTCTTATAGAAGGCAGGGAGGAGAAATCGAGTCCCACACGATGGATCGTTGCCCTGTCACCTTTTCTGAAGAGGAGTGGAAGCGGAGTATCGATAAGTTATTTCTTAAAGTGATTTTTTCCTATAAAACTCATAGGAAGGTGTTAGTATGAAGTAAATGCTGCACAAGAAATATTTCCTCTCAAAGCCCCCCCGCAAACCTGCACTAACCCGACCTTCTGACCCTCCTAAAAGATCTCCTCAACCGTTTCGTTAGGCCTTCATATATATTTTTCTTGTTTTCCTATTAATAACATTGAGATCAAGCATCAAAAATACCGGCCAGGTGGCAACCCTACTTTCCGTACACCTTTTCTTGAAGAAAAAAATGGCCTTCCTATATATTTACCTTTTTTTCCTATTAACAACATTGGGATCAACATCAAATATACCGGCCGGGCCAGTAAAATTCCGGCCAGGTGGCAACCCTGACGCAGGGCTGGGAGCGGCAAGGTCCTTCCATAGGCTGATTATGAATCAAAACAGTACTTCATCCTATGGCAGGATTGCTCCGCCCCCAGCCCTGTGTCGGTGAAGCAAACCGGAAGTGCAGTTAGCTGTGTGAGTGAGTCGGCTCAGCAAGGTGCACAGGACTGGGGCTCAGATATGGGGGGGGGGCTTGTGGGGGGCCTTTGCGGGGGAAATATTCCCTGCAGAATTTTCTTCATGCTGACACGTTCCTATGACTTTTATAGGAACGTGTCAGAATCGCTTTAGTAAAGACTTTTTGAATTTAAACTTAAATGTGTCTTGGTGTGTTTTTTTTTCATTAGAAACAAACTTTTTTTTTTAAAAGAAAGTTATGTTACTGGTCCTTTAAAGGAAAACTATACCGTTAAACAATATAGGTCTCTATAAAAATATATTGCACAAAACAGATCATGTAAAACCCTGCTTCATGTAAATAAACCATTTTCATAATAATACACTTTTTTAGTAGCATGTGCGATTGGGTAATCATAAATAGAAAATTGCCATTTTAAAAAACAAGGACAGCCTCCTGGAATCGTATTATTTACGGTGCACACAAATAAACCAAACAAACTATACTTGTCAGGTCACATGAGCCAATTAACAGACAGAGTTGTGTCTTTTGCTTCCACACTTCTTCCTGTTACAGTTAGAGTTGAAATATTTCTGGACAGGTGATCTCTGAGGCAGCACTAGGGTTGCCACCTGGCCGGTATTTTTGAAGGCTGATCCCAATGTTATTAATAGGAAAAAAAAGGTGGCAACCCTAGGCAGCACACAGACCATCAGGAAATGGTGGTTCAAGGCAAGAGATGTAAATGGGCAATATTTACTGAAATAGCTATACCAGTTTGATAAGACTCTTTAATATGCCACTTCATTTGATATAAACTATCTGTTGCTTAAGTATTCATTTTGAGGGTATAGTTTTCCTTTAAAAAGACACCTTCCTCTACTGTGCTAGTCACCAACCTAGTGACCATCATGGTGATCAGTGGCGGAACTATAGAGGAAGCTGATCCTGCAACTGCTAGAGGAGTCAGGCGCTATAGAGGGGCCCAGACTGTTAGGCAGTTTTCATATGTTTATGAAAGATATCCCCAAAATCAAGGGAGGCCAAGAAGTTGCTGGGTGACCCAGTAACTTCTAGTTAAAACGAATTACTCCAGCACACGTTTAATATCAGCCAGAAAGGTACAACGTTTCTAGTCACTTCTAGTTATGTCACTGGAGTGACAAAGGTGAATTAGTGTTATCTATTGTTAAAAAAGGACAAAAACTCAATAAGGGACATAATACAGTACAGGCATATAAACAATGGAAACACAGAGAATCCAGAAAACAACAATAAATTAGTATTCTATACATTTAGGTCATGCCAGAGTATCTTCCATTTATGAGGCCCTTGTTCTTGTGTATCTGTACTATAATATCCTGTGTGGGCCATACTAGCAAATATCTAAGCATATTTCCATTCACTACACCTAGCTGGGTTTATGTTTTAACCTGTTAAATTACCTTTTCGCTTCCATCACAGGACTCAAGCGCAAAAGAAGAGTTTTCGATGGTAAGGCATTTCCTAAGCTTTGGATTTGACAACTGAAATAAAACAAAAAAATAAAATAAAAAAACACATTCAATTTTAAACATGTATTTTTTGCATTTTTTATGAGACATGTTATCCAGAATGCTCAGGACCTGGGGTCTTCCTGATAAAGGATCTTTCTGTAATTTGGATCTTTTAAGTCTGCTAAAAAATCCTTTGAACAATAAATAAAACGATTTGTCTGGTTTTGCTTCAAACAACGATCAATTATACCTTAGTTTGGATTAGGGTTGCCACCTGGCCGGTATTTTAGCAGCCTGGACGGTATTTTTGATGGTTGATCCCAATGATATTAATAGGAAAAAAAGAGAAATATATAGGAAGGCCGGTATTTTTTTCAAGAAAAGGTGGCAACCTTAGTTTGGATCAAGTACAAGGAACTTTTATTACAGAGAAAAAGTAAACAATTTTTTAAAATTTGAATTATTTGGATAAAATGTAGTCTATGGGAGATGGCTATTCCGTAATTCAGAGCTTTCTGGGTTTAAAGGGTTTCGGGATAACAGATCCCATACCTGTACTACTAAACGCCACACTGCATGGCTGCCCACTAGTGGTTTATGGAAATCAGAATATTAAACCCTTTAAAAAGATGTATGGGGTATATTTATCAAAAAGTGAAGTTAAGAGTGAAGTTCCACTACTAAAGCGAAATTCTGCAGCTCTCCATTCATTTCTATGGGATTTTGAAAGGTGTATGAATTCCCCTCTAGTGTTGGAACTTCACTCTTAACTTCACTCTTTGATAAATATATCTGTCAGCAGAGGCTGAATGAAAAGGGTTAAAGGTATGGATTTTGTACAGCCCAGACTAGGAACACATAGTTTCCATATTAACAAGAAGTGTGATTTAGTCTGGCTTTCATCACTGCAGATGCACAAAATAAGCAGGGCATGGCTAAGTAATGTTTTTACTGAACGTGACTAAATGTAGCCATGTCCCGATTCCCAAGACATGATATGAAAGTGAGACTAAATACTTGTAATTCCCCCCCTTTTAAGACAGTAGAGTACTATTATACTTTACTGTCTTAAAAAGGGAAAATAAAAAGTGAATATTCTAACTTTTTTTCATTTTATTTCTACATTGAAACTACTTATTAGCAGCCAACAGAGTTCAAATGCCTCTAGTGAGTCATATATTACAGCAACCCCCCCCCCCCTTTACATATGTATAAATGGAAACACAGTAAGAATGTATGTAACATGCAAAGGCAGGAAAACGTCAGGACACAGTAGCCCCACCCTTAGTCTATCTGTATCTCTGATCTTGCAGCACTGCAGGTTGCAAGGTCGATCAGTTAATCAATGGCCCTCCTGGCAGTCAACTAGTTGCCAGCTCCTTAGGTTTTAAAATATATGGCACATAAGTAGCATAGGGACTACTGGTAAAATAGGGCATATATTAAAAGTAAGGGTTAGTCAGGTTTGGGTCATTCTGCCACAAAGCCACTATCATTGCCCCATAGAGAACTATGTGGCTGGAATTCCTTGTAGCAGCACATAGCATCATTTTTAATGGTAATAAGGCAGCACCTTTGAGCAGAAGGTTTAATTCCTCCTCCTCAAATCTAAATTGCAATTATTTCCTCTCACCATTCCAGTGGCCCTGAGCAGCGGAGTTCCCATGTCAGGAAACACATTCTCAATGTACCAACTGAAGCTTTTGCACTGGAGTTTCTCTCTGAGCTTCTTTTGCTCCGTCAGGTCCCCAATATCAGTGAGATACTGAAGGAGATGCTGCCCATGGCCATAGAATATCTCCTTGTACTCGTCCAACCAAACCTCGGCAACCCGGACCAAGTTCCTCTCTACAGTCTTGACGCGATTTTTCGGGAACGAATATGGATTGTCATTTCTGAATATATGGCCAACCCTGGAGCAAGGAATGATCTCAATTTCTCCTCCGCACATCCATATCTGCACAGGACAAATATGGCACATCAATATCAGATGCCAACAAAGTAACTGACATGACTAATTATTGATAATAGCTGATGATGACATCACTATGCACTGTTTATAACAATATATTTTATAGGTTATTTATGGCTTATATGCATCATGTGCTGAATGATCAGTCTGTAGCCCTCTATCTGTGAGTTTTAGATCTACTTAAATAAAAATATTGTATTTTACTATTAAAGAGAAAATACACTATATTGTTTGCAGTCGCCTTGTTTCTCAACAAATGTTTAATAAAACATATTGTCATGAATAATTTCATGCAAAGAGGCTTATTTATATCTCTGTTGATTTATAGGACAGGGAGGTGCCATACAACTGCCAGTTAAGGAACCAGTTAATAATAATAAGACATTCTTGCCAAACAGTGTCCTCTGGTGGCTAATTACAATGGTGGGATGCAAGATTCATTTCATACCAAAACTCCCACAGCAAAACTCTAAACTCACTAAACTGTATGTGGTTTGGCTAATGTATAGGGGTCTGGAGCTGCACAGACCATTCTCGTGTGGCTACATTTTATTGAATTATCCCATCTCTTAGCATGGAAATCCTCTTGTTCTGCTCACAACTACCGAACATACTGTAATGTCCCTCATCAAATCCTGCTGTATGTATTGCGTATAGTATGTATGTATTGCGGTAGTAAATTCCTACTACCTCTCCAGGAAGTGTCTGTTAATATAGAATGAGAATGAAAGGTAACTCAATATGAAAATACCTTAAATGATATTTCCATATTTTCTCCCCCCCAAACATCCAATCCAGGGTCATAGGTACCAAGTTCATAGAAATAATTCTTTTCAATGGAGAACAATCCTCCGGCCATGACTGGGCACCTGAAACAGAGGCAGAATTTATGTATAGAAGACTTTCAGCTTATACAGTATATTCCCTTGCAATGAAATTTATAGAGCTCTTTATAACACAGAACTGTCTGTGCACAAGGGGCATTTAATTTCAGTAACTATTATAAGTATACTTATAAAACGATATTTTGCTTTAGCGTATATGAAAAACAATAATTAGCATGGGTGGCATTTTCAGTCCTGTGAGGTTATGTCTCTAGGATGAACAAGCTTCAGTGTAATGCTGTCCATACAAGGAAGATCTGCTTCTTTGGTGAGGTCACCAAACTGTTGGTCTTTGTCCAATATTGGCACCTCTGTGTTAGGTCACATTGGAGTAAGCTATATGTTTAGTTCCTGGGTAATCGTACTGCAGGAGTATAGAGAATCATGCAGAGAGGACTGCATCACTAACTTGACTCCTACTTTCCTGCTCAATAGATATAACTAATTTTTCCCCAAACAAGCCTTCAGAAAAGCACTATACTGTATGTGTAGCATTTCTTTGGCAACATATTTGACCTGACAGAGGACACCCAATAACCCCTTTGATTCCTGTGATTACAGGGAGGACCTGAATGCCTTCCACCCAAGACTAAAAATGGACAAAATAAAATAAAAGGATCATGCCATTTTACTTACTTTATCGGATCCATCTCTGTTATTTTATCTCTTCTAATTACTTCTGGTAATACGGGTTTCCAGCCGAAATTTAAGGGCCACGTAAATACGCCTCTTTGGAAGTTCTCTACTGTAATATAGCTGCAATAAAAATACAAATAAAAAATATTTCATTAGTTACAGCTGTGCCTCTAAAAGCAAGTCTGCTGAGTGCTCTGTAAGGACAAATATCCAACCCATTGCTTACAAAGGCTAATATTTAATAACAGATTCTGCTCTCTTCCACTAGGTGGAAAATGCAGTAAAAAGGAACAGCACAGGCAAGTCTCCACTAAAATCCTCACTAATGCCTTTGTCGCAAAAGGCTCCGTATATCACTAAAACATCCCTCTCAGCATTCTTTATACACTCCTCCAAAAACCTTACTGCATACTCCCGATCGCCAACCAAGAGTATGCAAACTGGAAAAAAACTCTGCTTATGACTCATTTCACATGCCCCTGCAGGAGGTTAAACATTTAAACAGTTTGGTTTACATTTAATTTGAACTTTTAGCATGCTATAGAATGGCCAATTCTAAATAATTTTTAGATTAGTCTTCATTATTTATTTTGTGTAATTTTTGAATGATTTGCCTTGCTTCTTCTGACTCTTTCCAGCTTTCCAATGGGGGGTGGGGGGCTTTGACCCCATCTAAAACAAATGCTCTGTAAATCTACACAATTATTATTATTACTTTGTATTACTCATTTTCTATTCAGAACCTCTCGTATTCACATTCCAGTCTCTTATTCATACCAGAGCATGGTTGCTAAGGTAATTTGGACCCTACAAACTAGATTGCTGACATTTTAACCTTGAGCTGGTGAATAACAGGCTAAATAACTAAAAACCCACAGATAAAAAATAAAAATAAAAACCAGTTGCAATCAGAATAACACTCTCTACATCACACTGAAACGTGAACCAACCCTTTAAAAGCAATTGTTGGCAGTGGGGTTGATGCACTTGTGGTATGGGCAAGAGGTACTGTGCAGGGTTAAAAAGATGGGGGTTACTTCCAATTTAAACAGCATTACATTACCTCATGTCCAAAGCGCTAATGACTTCAATCACTGGGCATGCTACTTTTTTTCTGTTTAATCGAACTTGCTCCAAAAGTGGTTCCAGCCACCCAACATTGCATTCTATATGGGAGTCCAGGAATGTCAGAACGTCTCCTGGGAAAGATAATGAGACCGATTAATTACTTTAAATGTATTTTGTTTATATGAATATCCAGAAGCTGTATCAACCGCATGACTAGAAATGTGTCAGTTTTAGAAATCTTGATGGGTGCTAATTCTTTATAAATTGCAAGTACCTAATCAGATTTGCTCAGTGCCCTTTTCCATGCACCCACACTATCCTGCAGGACGTTATATATTTTTTTATAGACATAATTTTTTCGGTTATGCTACCCCATGTCTATGAATATTGTACACTCTATCTGGAGTTCAACCCCATAGGTTGCTTTCTTGGGGCAGATTCAGTGCCTCCACATACACAGAAAATCAGGGGTCATGTCTCTGTATTAAAAATGTTTCCACTGTAAGTAATTAACAAAATAATGTGGTTTCTGGGGACATGTGTAGGATGGTCATGTAAGGATGATTATACTTTCCAAGGTTTAAACATGTATTTTTGCTATGGTATTTAATATAATTTCCCCTACTCTTTTACACGCAGAAACTGCTACTCATGCCCTGTTTATACTGTGATCCCTATCCCCTGCCTATGGCTTAGACAATGAAAGTGCAACTGAGCCTTAAATGTGGAAAAATCATTTTGGGTCAATATACATACATTTGTAAACAAAGGCCATGTGAGTAACCCTTAGTCCGGATATAAATCTAATAAACATTACTACCTGTTGCAATATTGGCCCCCGCAATCCTTGCACGAATAAGGCCATTTCTTTCAGGGAGATGAAGAACCCGGACTTTGGGAAGCTTCTTCACATATGTGTCTAACTTTTCTTTGAGGTAGTCTGAACAGCAAGAAAAGTAAAAGAAAATATGAGTATATGAGGTACAAGCCATTTGTGGCCTCCCATATGTTGCTACATTATAACTCCCAGAATCAGTGGGACTGGAAGTTGTAGTTTAACAATGTTTGGCTGCCCATTTCCATTTAAGAGAATAGTGAACTGCTTAATTATGTGCCACATTTTAGCCCTTGTACTACCGAAAATGTAGGGTACTAGTACAGCAAAGATATCATAGAATCTGATGATTGGATGAGTTTTCCAAGGATCATCTAGCAAGAGCCAACAGGAAACAGGGTCTAACTGGCCCGGCAGGAAGTGGGAAAAAAAACCCGGTGGGCCCCAGCCCTCATGGGCCCTTGCCGGACCAGACCACCTCTCCCAATGATGGTCTTAAGCAGACCTAAAGGAGGCTGGAAAATGTAGAAAAGCAGGACCTAGCTGCTGGGTAATGATGTGACACAGGCTGAAGACTTTGGTCCCCAAGAAATCTAGGGGAAAAGCAAATCAGCAATAACAAACACAATAAAATGTCTTTCAAAATCTATAACTGGTAATTAAATGTGTGAATTGTACCTCTCGTGCTGAAATCGTCTACAAGAATTATTTCTTTGACAAGATGCTCTGGTGATCTGTCCAGTACACTATAAACAGATCTGAAGAGCGTCGACCAGACTTCATCAACAAAACAGATAATGATGCTGGTGGTGGGAAGGTCATCATGTATCAGCTGCTCCGAACACCTACAAATTGACCCAAAAACAAACAGTACAGCTTATATTTCATTGGCTTGCAATTTAGATCATGGGAAAACTTGGGAGTTAAAAATACACCTCATTTACTTCTTACTTCTCTTTAGTTGATTCATTTTCTAGTTTGAATCTTCTACATTTTGTTTTTTCAAATGATAAACTATAGGGGTTATTTATTAAAGGTCGGTTTGTTTTTTACCCAAATAATTTGAGTTTTAAAGGGTATTTTTTCAGTCAAAACTTGAATTTATACTCTGAAGCTGGAAAAAGCTTGAATCGGGAAATACTTCAGCCAAGATCTGTCAAGGTCGATAAATTCTGGTTTTTCAAACTGAATTCACTGATTCAAGTTTTTTCCATTCCAGTTTTTCATAAATCAGAAAAGATTTAGAGTTTATTTGCATTTAGTCACAAATTTATTCGCAAACCTCACAAACTCTTCGATAAATAACCCCTTTAGAGTTTGAAAAACTCAAATGCAAAAAAGAAATTCAGCGCAAAAACTCTAAATCAAATTTTAGCAAACTTCTCCCTGTCAGTGTGTATCCCCCCACCCCAGAATGGGATTCATGCTGCACAGACATCTCACTGTTGCATAAACATCTTTGTGCTAAATGGAAAAGGGGCAGATTGATCAAAATTCATGTTTTTCAACCTGCTTGCTTTTGTCTACAAAAACAAGGTGTTATTCCTTAAACAGAATGTTTACAATTCTGACCAAGCAGTTTAATTCGTAGGCAAAATTGCTAAAGCAGTTGAGCAACGTGAAAAAAAAGTGCAAAAAGCTTGTAAAACTAATGCTCACATTGAAGGTGACGGAAAATTAATTCTTGGCAAGATAAAGTTTCTTGAATCATAATAGCAAACTCCTTAAAATAAAGAGTATTTTTCCTGATAAAAAAAATGAGGTGGTCAAGAAATATAACAGATTTGCATGAACTCTTCCCAAACTCTTAGCAAACCAATGCAGATGCAGAAAACTGTTAAACTCAAATCTCCATTTTTAATCCCTTGAGCCCTTTAAAAACCAGTTGAGCCACTTTTATAGCAGAACAGCCCACTGTATCCCAATACTGAGGCCCTTTGTGCTGCAGGGACACATGACTTAACAGGAGTTTACTTGGCAGGAAGACAGTCCTTGTTTTGCGTCTCGGATTCGTTACTGCCACATGGATTGAAATGCAACTTAACATTCTGTCAGAGTTGTCTGATGGAAACATGGCCCCGCACAGACCCCTCAGCATTGTGTATTGTGATTCATAGTTCTGTAAACCAAGGGGCTATCCACACTCAGAGCCTTTGTTTTACAGGTATGGGACCTGTTATCCAGAATGCTCAGGACCAGCGGCTTTCCAGATAATGGATCTTTCCGTAATATGGATCTTCATACATTAAGCCTACTAGAAAATCATGTAAACATTAAATAGACCCAATAGGCTGGTTTTACTTCCAATAAGGATTCATTATATATTAGTTTGGATCAAGGTACTGTTTTATTACTACAGAGAAAAAGGAAATACATTTTTAAAAAAATTGGATTATTTGGATAAAATGGAGCAGGCCTTTCCGTAATGCTGAGCCTTCTGGATAATGGATCCTTTTCCGATTGTCATTAAAAAAAGAACTAATGGGTTTATGTATTAAAAGACATTACATTTGCCCAGCAGCAGTAATTTATAGCATCCAATCAGCAGGTAGGATTTACTGGTGACCTGTTTAAAAGCAAACAACTTATTGGTTGCTGTGGATTACTGCTCCTGGGCAACCGTAGTGCCTTTAATTATACAAGTAGGTAAATGTCAATGTAGATTTAAAGAAGCAATCCAACACAAATTAAACTTTAAAATCTCAAAGCCTTTATTAAGAAATAACTTACCGAAACTCCGCTTCCGCTCCTCTTCAGAAAAGGTGACAGGGCGGCGCTCTATTTCTCCTCCCTTATCTCGTATAAGAAAGGCAGGGAATCGAGCACCGCACGATGGATTGCCCAATTGGCTTTTCTGAAGAGGAGTGCAAGCGGAGTTTTGGTAAGTTATTTCTTAATAAAGGCTTTGAAATTTTATTTGTGTAGGTGTTTTTTTTTTAAATCTATACGAATTATTAAAAAAACATTTTTGATGTTACTGGTCCTTTAAGTAAAAAATGCCCTCAATAGAAAGATAAGACATTAAAAGTAACAATAATAATAAAATCACAGCTAAGGGGCTGCTGGGTTCAGAAAGCTAAAAAAAGAGACTGATGGCAAAGACAAATAATTCAAAGGCTTAAAAAATGAACATCAATGGAAAGGTTGCTAAGAATAGGGCATTCCACAACATACTCTAATTAACATAAAGGTGAACTACTAATAATTCACCCTGCAACACTACCTTTTATGACAGATCTAACCTCACTTCCAGTTAATTATTTATTATTACCAGTGTAGCTTCTCAACAACAGCCCAGAGCAGGGCCGGAACTAGGGGTAGGCAGAAGAGGCAGCTACCTAGGGCACAAAGATTGGGGGGGGGGGGGCTGGCAGCTACCTCTTCTGCCTACCCCTAGACTGGACCTGGCACTTCTGCCCCTGAATGTTGCTTACATATAAGCGCACAGACGCCGATGCGAACAATGCCACCTGCCCAGTATTTTACCGGCCTGGCCGGTATTTTTAGTGGTTGATCCCAATGTTGTTAAAGGGGTTGTTCACCTTTGAGTTAGCTTTTAGTATAATGTAGAGAGTGATATTCTGAGACAATCTGCAATTGGTTTTCATTTTCTATTATTTGTGGTTTTATAGTTATTTAGCTTTTTATTCAGCAGCTCTCCAGTTTGCAGTGTCAGCAATTTGGTTTCTAGGGTACAAATTACCCAAGCATCCCTGCATTGATTTGAATAAGAGACTGGAATATGAATAGGAGAGGGACTGAATAGAATGATAAGTAATAAAAAGTAACAATAACAATACATTTGTAGCCTTACAGAGCATTTGTTTTTAGATGGTGTCAGTGACCCCCATTTGAAAGCTGCAAAGAAACAGAAGAAAATTGTAAATCATTAAACTATGAAAAATAAATAATAAAGACCAATTGAAAAGTTTCTTAGAATTGGCCCTTCTACAATATACTAAAATTTAACTTAAAGGTGAACCACCCCTTTAATAGGAAAAAAAGATAAATATATAGGAAGCCCCATATTTTTTTCAAGAAAAGGTGGCGACACTAGCACTGACGCATGTAAATGATACACACGTGAGCGCCACTGACGTGCATGTGCGAAAGATGGGGATGGGGCAGCCCCGGATTTGGTGTGCCTGCCCACATACCCTCTCCAGTGCGTGCACGCACAGCATGCCGTCCCTAATATTTTGCCGCCCTAAGCCTATGTGGCTTTGCCACAAATCCGGGCCTGCCTAGGGTGCCCAGCTGCCTAGTCCCACCTCTGGCCCAGAGAATACTGATCATGCGCAGTGCTACTCACACTCTAAAGTGTGAAAAAGACAGCATTTTGGATGCAACTGACCTCGCTGTTTTGAAAGGGGAAATATATGGAGCAGAATAACAACACCCACATCTCTGTTTCCTTTGTATCAAACAGGTGAGACAATCAAATAGTAAGTAGTGATGGGCGAATTTATTCGCCAGGGGCGAATTCGCGGCGAATTCCTGCGATTCGCCGCTGGCGAATAAATTCGCGAAACGCCAGCAAAAATTTGCCGCCACAAAATGAGTCGCGCATCGTTTTTGATGAAAACGACGCGACGCGACGCGATTGACGCGACGCGCGTCGAAAACTACACGACGCGCGTCAAAAGCGACGCGCGCCTCGTTTCGCAAATTTTCCGGCGAAGCGAAACGCGGGAGATTCGCCCATCACTAATAATAAGTATGGTATCCAGCATAGGGTGCTTTCTTGTGCTGGCTAAGACAATACTAGTCTGGTGTTCTCATAAACCTGGCAGAACAAGCCGAACTGAGAGTGTCATAGAAATCTGAAGGCTAAGTTAAAGGGTAAATAGAATCCAGGTTTAAACACATGTTTATATAACATTTACTGTACTTTCCTTTAAGCATGTATCAGCAGGTAACAAAAGAGAGTTGTATTTGGTAATAACTAGCCCCAGGTTAAAATATACTGGGGGGGGGGACATTATTTATTCAAAGTGAAACATTACAACGTATGCCAAAATGTCCATATTTTACCAATGTCTTCACCTTGCCCTATAGATCCTATGCTTTATGACTCTCCCTGTCTTGTCCTACTGACTCCAGTTCACACTGCGTCTCCCCCTTGCTCTACTTTCCCCAGCCTGCCTTATTGCCCCATTAAGTTTACTTTACTGTCACCATATTGCTTTATTGCCCTTACATTGTCTTACTGTACCCATCCTGTCTTACTGTACACATCTTGGCCTACTGTCTCCATATTGCCCATCTATAACTATTCCTTCAGATGCTTCTCTTCTTGTGATTGGGCTGTAGTCCCATTCAGCCCAATTTGAGGGACTGACCGGTGTTTTAAAACTTGGTTTCACAGTATTAAATATACATGTTCTTAGGCTAAACTCTACTGAATTGTAATTATTAATATCTCTGGATGATTTCCAGATATATAGCATTCCTTAGTGCTGTCACATACACTTTCAGTCTGTCATATAACCTGTTTTTCTTTGGGCCTGTTGTTGCGGTTTGGCCCTTGGCCTGCTGTTGGCTTTTCATCCTGTCAATTGCTTGCTCTAACTGCTTCTGCTGTACAAAGCCTGTGGCCTTTAACTGTTTATGGAACTTTTATTTGTGAAATATTACAGTATAATAATATATATATGTAGATATAATGCAGGGGAAATTTACACCCAGTTGTAATTATAAGGATATTAAAAGTCACTGAGGAATTCCATAAACAAAAGGCAAGAGGTCACACACATTATATAAATAAAGGTTAATAATAATAATCATAATAAAGCAGCTCCTACTGAGATACTTTCAAAGATAAGAGTCAGGTTAGTACATGTACTGTTATTAATCCAAACTCTAGATAAAGACATAAAAATGCACATATCTAGCCACAGTTATACAAAAGAGGTCCCTAATGAATATAATGACAGTGTAGACTATAAAGGGTAACAATAGCAAGCTGTATAGGTTTTATACAGAGACTCAGTGCAGCAATATCTAGATCACGTGAAAATATAATAATATAAACTATCATTATTATTTGAGTTTACATGGCATAGTAATAACCAAGAAGAGGAACTAGTTTTACCCTCTCGGCCTGGTATCATCAATGGCACGGTCCAATGGGATCAGATCACTCAGATAGACATTAAAGTTTCCTTCTTTCCACCTGCTTTGAGCCTCCTCCTGTTTGCCCGCAGGGACAGCCACACCTCTCCCAAATTGCCCTGGAGCATTGGAATCCCTGGGATCCACCGTCCTGTCTATAACCTGAACCTTGTGCAGCTTGGTACTCCATGGTGTTGCTGACTTATTGTCCTTTGGTGCATCACCCTGTGGCACTAGGTTACCCCTCACATGCTCCTCTTTTTTTAAATCAGTCAGTTGTGTGATATTCCCCTTGATCTGTTCAGCTTTAACAGAATTAACAAGAACACCCTCTGTATAACTGAGGGATCTGGAAACATTGGCAATTTTCTTCACGGATAACAATGGGGCCTTGGTTACATTTGCTCTGATTGGTGCAAGAGCTGCTGCTGTTTTATTTGCCGCCCTCTCTGGCATGCTCTGAGTCAAATTGACCATATTTGCTGAGACTACAGAAGAGTTGAACTTATTGACAAGCATGACCATGTCCTGTTTTTGGTTGGAGACCAGAGGACCCTTCTGGGTGTCTGAATGAGATAGATTTTCAATTGGCTCTTTATTTTTCTTTTTCTCTCCATGCAATGAAACCTCTTCATTTGGGCCCTTATTGTCCTCCAGGTGTAATGAGACAGGGGTGGGCCCATGTGCATCCTCTTTACTTGGCAATTTATCTTTCATTTTCTCCTGGGATAATATCACAGTGATGGTACCCTGTGCATCCCTTTCAAACCCTTTACCTGGCTCCTGCTCTTTCATATCGGCCTGATGTAATGTGTCATTGAGGGGAACCTGTACATTATCTGTGTCCCCTTTAACACGCTCCTTTATCCCCTCCAGATGTAATGTGTCACTGAGGGGCCCCTGTGCATCCCCTGCACTTCTCTTAATGCCTTCCTTCTCTTTAATTCCCTCCTCATTTAATGTGTCACTGAGGGCCCCCTGTGAATCCACT
>CM044447.1:67142425-67160470 GCA_024363595.1 Xenopus borealis | reverse complement strand
CAAATTCCTGCATTGGGAGATCTGTAAATTTCAACCGAGGAAAGACAAGGAACTTGTGCACATTATCTGAGACTATAAATAGTAATAATACCAAGTCACCAGTAGTGCATTTGAGTAAGTGATAGCTCAAATGCCTCATTCCAAGAGGGATTTTGACTTTTTTTTGCCTGTATGTTGTGCACCGCTTATAACCAGGTAAGGGCGGAACATCCGAGGTTCCAAATCTTCCGATGTAAAATCTAGGCTAGGGCAAAAACATTTGTAGTTATTCATTTGAAAATGAATAACATGAATATACTGTATTAGTATAGTGTTAGTCACTGGTCATCTATCAATCACTGTGCATTTGTCTGTATTAGAGTCAATAAATGAATATTTTATTATGGATTCCTAAATTATCTGTCCTTTTATGATCCCTGATATTTAAAGAAATCGACTCACCCTTTGTCCTATATAGTAAAACATTCACCTGCCATGATTCTATATCTATATTTGATGTTGAATTTCCTCCCACTTTACAGGGCACATAAAGTCTGAAGGAAGCCCAGACTGAATATGTAAATAAGGATAATTTTAACCCCCCCCCAACTGTAAATCCAAAGCCGGCATGAGCCACACAACAATGTTTCCTTCAAAAGCACTCAATAATTGATGCAAAGTGCTAATTACACGCATATTATCATAATAGTGCAACAAATTGGTGTCTTTCACAACAGATTTATTTCTGGTAAAAATAAAATGAATCAAATGGCGCCCTTTTCAATGTTTCGTAATGAGCCAGACATTTCTTAACCGACCAAATGTCTTTAATAAAACATTTAACTGGCACTAATAGAAATGTCCTTTAGAGTATAAATGTGTCCTTTACGTGACTTTGCTGACCTGGTTCTTCTTGTTACTTTGCTTTAAGAGCACACCTGTTCTGTCTCATGTCCCTCATGGCTTCACACTTGCCAAGAACATTTTACAGTTTGAAAACTTAAATAAAAATGTAATCCATTTTGGTGAATTTTTATCAATTTTGTATATCTTTGATTTACAAATATGCTTGTGTTAGAAATGCTTTGCTGTACAATGTAATAGATTTTCATATAGTACAAATAAGGGATGGATATGAGAGTAGAACCTGTGGTCCTGTACAAATAACATGGTAACATAGTATGTTAGGTTGAAAAAAGATACACCTCCATCAAGTTCAACCTCTATTCTAACCTGCCTAACTGCTAGTTGATCCAGAGGAAGGCAAAAAAAAAAAGCATCTTCAAATTGAAAATTCCTTCCTGACTCCAAAATGATTCAGATTAGTCCCTGGATCAACTTGTACTATCTTCCATAACCTTGTATTCACTTAAATAGATAGCCTGTGCAAAATAAAAAAATGTTTCTAATATTGTTAGATATAAAATGTAATCTGTAAAGGCTGGAGTGACTGGATGTCTAACATAATAGCCTGAACATTACTTCCTGCTTTGCAGCTTCCTTGGTTTACACTGATTGGCTACCAGTCAGTAACCAATCAGTGACTTGAGGGGGGGCAACTGGGTCATAACTGTTGCTTTTGAATTGGATCTGCATGCTGAGGATCAATTGCAAACTCACTGAACAGTTATGTCCCATGAGGCCTCCCTTCAAGTTGCTGACTGACTTAGAGTTCGAGAGCTGTTCTGTTCAGTTGTTTTCATAAAAATCACCAGAAATAAAAAAGTTTTTCAGTTATGTTCTCTTTTACTAATATTTAAGTTTTCACCCTCTTGAAGGGGTTGTTCTCCTTTGAGTTAACTTTTAGTATAGGCACTTGCCCCATATTTGATTAAATATGTCCAAGTGCCATAGCTCGAAAAATGTATCTTAAAAACTGGAGAGCAGCATTTAACAAAATTAAGATCATCTACAAATAGTTTTCATATACCATGACTTTGTTAGTGTGTACCTAATGGGAATAAATACAAACCTGTACCACCCACGGCTCATATCTGCTATACTTATGCAAGGTATGGTGGTAATTTTATGCCTAGAGGTTCATTAGCAAGACACTCAGATATTTCTGCAGCCATGACATTTGGTGTGATTAAATGAGACAAATTAGTATCACATTTCTAATTTGTTTTCTATACCTTTTCAAAATGTATCAGCAAAAATGTGCTTTCTAACAACTGAAAAAATGTCAGTAAGTCTTATCATGAGAGCAGATCATCAAAAAACATCCCATTAATGACTTGCAAACCAGATGGTTGCAAAATGTTAGATTTAGCAGAGCATAAATAAACAGACAATGCTGTGACAATGCTAACACCTACATTAAAAAACAGTAGTTTGAGACTAAATGCTGACAAAAAAACATGACTCTACTCAATATAATGAATGTAATAAAGACATTAGGTAATGTATTTTACTTTCATCCTATTCTGATCTGCAGAAATCATATATGAATTAGCACAAATTGGACAAATTTCAAGAGCTTCGTGATGCTCAAGTTGACTCTATAGAGTTGATGTAGGACAAATTTATTCAGCACTTCTGTGCCATGAAATAAAATAACTATATACAAATTGCCCTTTGGCTTGAATTGAGGATAGGGAATCCCAATAGAAATGTTCACGGGACATGCACGTGGAAGTCATTACCAATATTAACTTAAATTCCTTCTAATATTAATTGTGCATGCTTGTGACGAAGAGTAGACAATGATGGCATCATCCTAATCCTCACTTGAAACTGATTAATTGTCCATTTAAACTAATGTAAACAAAATACTAAAATCTTGCTATCTGTTTTTTGCTAGATAATGTCTGGTCTGTGACAACTATTCTTCTTTTCTTTCTGCCTGTATTGACATAAACCTGGGGACCTTAACTGTTATCAACCATAATAGACTTCAACTTCTATGTAAGTATGGTTGTTTTTGTGCTTCTTGGTCCTGCATACTATAGTTGAAGGCTTCATCATTTGTTCTTGTTTGCTCTTAGATTTTTATGTTGTCTAAAGGGTGTAATTCCTAGGTGTTACTGATATCTGCAATTTACTTTTTTCTTATTATTCAGTGTAAGTGACTTCACTGGGATGGACCCAAGCTTTGCATGGTGGCTTTCTGTGATCCATTATTTGATGCTCAACAACCAAAAATGGTGATCTACAGGCATCTTTGTACCTATTGTTTGTCTTGAGGGATTACAAAAATGTGTTACTATTCCCTCAGAACAGGTGAATGTGGGAAAAACTCAATTTAAGCCTCGCCACAACATAATATGGAAGATTACATCTGATGTGAATAACATACATGTATACTAATTCCCAAGCAAAGCCTTCATGAGGTAATGCAGGAGGTGAAAGAGGACATTTATGACTCATGCGTTATGGCTAGATGTACAAAACAGGCCTAAACTGCAATGTATTTTACAGTTTGCACCTTCCCCAATGGGTGAGCACTTATATGCCACCCTACCTGTCCCTAAGCATAAACAAAAACATAGATTTTAAATAACACATTTGAGCCTTGCATAATATCCTATTAGTTTTGTTCCAGTTAGAGAATGAACCATTAAAGAGGTTGTAAACTCAACTGTAAGGCTGAACCACAGTAGTGTCCCCTAGTTTTCTATAGAAGTTGCCAAAAAATGTAATTCACCAATAACGATTGTACTGGTCAAAAACTTAAAATGCAAAAGAAACGACCAATAAGTATGCCGATGCCCAACACTATGCCAGGTATTTTACTGTTATCTTACATATAGAGGTACAAATGCAATTTTGTCTTCATTATATTACACTGGAATGAGGCAAGTGCATAAAGAACAGACTGGTTTATATCTGGGAAACTGTTCTTAAAACCTCCAGCTCCAGTCACAAGAACACAGATCAAGGAGCCAAATTTGTACAAATCAGCTGGAAATTTTTGCATTTTATTGGAGTCTGGCTATGGAGATTTGGGGAAAAGTGCTGGAACAATATTGCTTTAAGAATACAGCCCTGATCTGGGATTTGTATTCCAGCAACACCTGAGCAAGGTTTGGTTGAGCAGTGCAACAGGGTTTATTACTCCGTTAATAACCTACTGTTATGTTTTTTATCAGCCATTGTATTCATAGACAGAGGCTTGATTAGATAACATAGCCAATTAAGTGGCTGGACCATATTTTCATGGTGCTTTGCATTAGACTATAATGTTAAGGAAATGTAACTCTGAAACTCTGAAGCACCACAAAGACAAATGGCTCATGAAATAGCTCAATTTAGTAGGTAGGCTTGTTTCATAAGGTCAACATTACTGACATCAAACCAACTGTAAGACATACGTATGTATACAATGGAATATGTCTTGTATGATGTAATATATCATAGAGTAGAAGTTTCTCCCCACAACAGCTCATAGTCTAAGGTAAAACGAGTCCAGCCAAAATAGGCCAATTAGGAAATTTGGATCAGTCTTCTATGCTGGTCTAGATACTCATAAGTTCAATGGCATGCCTAATATTTAGGCAGATAAATATTCCCTCTGTGCATCCTGACACTGACATGGATTTAAACCTACTGTCCATTTATATTAAATGCAAGGAGCAGGGAGAGGTATTGAGAGTTTCTCTATTGGCTTGGAGAAATGTTGGTCTAAAGGCCCAATCTGAAGTTTAATTAAGTTACGAATTGAGAGCAAAACTTACAGATCAGTTTTCAAGTTTATAACCTAGTTATAAGGTTGTGGTGCCCTGGCCAAGTATTGGGCAACAAAGTGGGACTTCAGTCTGGGAATTCAGAAAAATGCAGCCTTATTGCATTAGTATGCAATGTAACAGAAGCATGGCCTTTTCTTAAGGTAACTGTCATGGTGGGAACTAGCTTGCATATAGATCTAATGATCTAAATGTATTCCCTTGCAAAAAGATTAATGAAACAAGGGCAGATTGTCTGAATCTCTACCGCTGAGACAAATCCCGCTAATAATAATTTGAAAGCTTTGCTTGTCAGTCACTGCTCTTTCTTTGTAAATGTTACCCATTTCATAAATAAATCAAAACCCGGAGACCTTCGGTGTTCAGAAACTTAAATGCTTTTGTTAAAATTGTATGAAGCAAATTCATAAACATATGATTTATATTATCTCCGCCAAGCACGGGAGAGATGATAGAATATACTATTTAAATTAACTTCTCTCCCAACAAATGAAATCAATTCCGTTCTTGGGTTACTTTTCGTCTGCCTTTTGTCTTGTTGCAGAATCTTTTCTATTTCTCTCTCTCATTCATCTATTCTGCCCTTTCCTTGATCTGATAGCATTAAACATATAATTAAGTCATAAAGGAGGAAACTGATGAGTATAGCAGATGGTAATTGCTTCCTACATTTGAATGAAATGATATGCATTGCTACAATTTACAGCCCTCGTCTCATATTTTATTCAGGAACCTTTTATCGCTTTTCCTGCAGAATTATTCTGCAATAAATTCAGACATCTTATCAATAGCTTTGGTAACAGAAACAGTGGAAAACTGAACTTTGTGCATCATAATGTTTCCAATGATTTTCTGCATTAATTGAATTATCGGCTGTTGAATGCTCAAACAACCAATCAAACACACTTAGAAAAGGGGGTGTAGCAATTAAAAGTTGCCTGCATGAAAATCCAATGGCTTAATTAATGGGTGTGTACTGTGTGTATGAAAATGTTGGCATGACTTGTAAGGGCAATGGAATTTATAGACTTCTGTATAATAATGTTGGTGTAAAGTCTTCAGTTCAGGATCTCCTCATATATTTCTTAGGTACAGAATAAGCAGATCATTTCCTGGATTTTTTGTAGTGTGGCTTTATGTCCTTTACCACATAAAACAAAGGGGTAAGAGAAAATCCAAGTCACTATGAAATGACTAGGGTTAATATATATATTTGTATTCATTCATATTTCATCAGAGTTTTGCGACTAAAACAATGTTGATATAAAAAATGATTTGTAATATATTTCATTATTTACAGCCCAAAGTATTGTACTTTAATCTTAAGGTGTAATGACCTTATTTCCTGAGTTTGCAAATTTTTTTGGAGTTTTTGGAATGTTTTTGGAATTGTTTTTGGAGGCTGAAGGTTTAAGCTTTTGTGGAATAAAGGCTAAACATTCTATAATTTTTCCATTGCACCAAGATAGATTGTACTAATAACTAGGCTCTGAAGATTTAGGGAAAAGGTTTTTTTCTAAGGAAGATATAAAAGGTCTTGTCAATGGTTTTGAAATGCAACATTTCACTCATTGGTAAAACCTATCATTTCTAGAAGCTGCTATGGTATCAGAACTAAAGGCAAAGCCATTTTACAATGCATGCCATTGGAAATTACTATATTTGACATTTGTAGATGCTACCTAGATGCCATTTATACTTTTTGGATCTGTCTCAAGTTTCCAAGGAGATGAGCCATAGAACTTGCAGTTAACATGGAGCTTAACAATTAACAGGCAGCTACAACTAGTGATGGGCGAATTTATTCGCCAGGGGCGAATTCGCGGCGAATTCCCGCGATTCGCCGCTGGCGAATAAATTCGCGAATCACCAGCGAAATTTCGCTTGCCGAAAATTCGCCGAAAACGAGTCGCGCGTCATTTTTGACGCGACGCGACGAAAACGACGCGACGCGCGTCAAAAACGACGCGACGCGCGACGAAAACGACGCGACGCGTCAAAGTTGACGCGACGCGCGTCAAAGTTGACGCGACGCGCGACAAAATCGTCCCGCGACTCGTTTCGCGAATTTTTCGCCAATTCGCGAATTTCTCAAGAAATTCGCGAATTTTTCGGCGAAGCGAATCGCGGGAGATTCGCCCATCACTAGCTACAACCATGCTTGAATATCACAGAAAACAAAATAGCATAAACTCAGAAAAGTATCTGCAGTATTAAAGAAGCAAACTACATAATGGTACTTGAGCAGAAAAAATGAATTAAACCTAACTCAAGACCCAGCATTTAAGGAAATCAGTTTGCAACATTAAAGCTGCAACAAACAATCATGGAGAAGCAGAGCTTAAACAACAAAATACTGGACAAGAAGTTCTTGAATCTATCGCCCCTAGTATACAGTTTATTATCTGCCAGAAGATAGTGATTTACATTATATATACATTATACACTACAGGAATCAGATTGCGGCTACCTACTTTGTTATTAACTACTTTTATCTGTTGACTGGCACAATTTTCCCAAAGCTCCTATGGTACTAGTGATAAGCAAAATGATGCCCATAGACTCCAATGGATGAGAAAAATTGCCACACATAAAAAAAAAGGTCATATTCACCCATCAATTCAACTAAATTAGCTGTTCATATAAGGGATCCACACATCAGCATGAATTTTAAACAGAAAATACACAAATATTATGAACATGTTTTTATAGAACACCAACATATTGCTCAGCACTTTAAAGTAAATGTGCTTATAAAACCAAATCACATGTATTACATACATAAATAAACCAAAAGAAAAACTTTTCTATTCTTGATGCTATAAAAAAAGATGCAACAAAAACACTTATCAGGTTTTAAGTGTAGGGTTTTGCATTACAGAATTTAAATGGGCGTCCACATAACTTTCTCAGATATCCAATGTTGTGTTATTATAGAAGAAAATGATTGACGTGTTTTCGAAAACCAAAAGACTCAACTTTTGTGAACTTTAAAGAAATAGACATTTGGAAATCTTCCAATGTCAAAATAAAATGGATGTGTTTAATGTTATTTTTTACATATAAGTATAATCCAAGTGATAATAAATTGTATCTCTTTGAGGTATTTTTTCATTTGCAGCCAATAGACACCCCTCATGGATGCCACAAACATAGTAACATAGTAACATAGTAAAAAAGGCTGAAAAAAGACACACGTCCATCAAGTTCAACCTTTTAAACTTTTTTTTTTTGAAATTTTAACTGCCTAACTGCTAGTTGATCCAGAGGAAGTTAAAAAACAATCCATCCAAAGCCTCTCCAATTTGCCTCAGAGGGGGAAAAATTCCTTCCTGACTCCAAAAAGGCAATCAGACTAGTCTCTGGAGCAACTTGTATAATGAGCTATCTTCCATAATCCTGTATTCCCTCACTTGCTAAAAAGCCATCCAACCCCTTCTTAAAGCTATCTAATGTATCAGCCTGTACAACAGTTTCAGGGAGAGAATTCCACATCTTCACAGCTCTCACTGTAAAAACCCCCTTCTGAATATTTAGGAGGGACCTAAGCATTAGAGAGAATATTATATGATCCCCTTATATATTTATACATAGTTATCATATCACCCCTTAAGCACCTCTTCTCCAGCGTGAACATCCCAAATTTGGCCAGTCTTTCCTCATAGCTAAGACTTTCCATACCTTTTACCAGCTTAGTTGCCCTTCTCTGTACCCTCTCTAATACAATAATGTCCTGTTTGAGTGAGGGAGACGAAAACAGTATGGCATATTCTAGATGTGGCCTTACAAGTGCTCTATAAAGTGTAAGAATGACCCCCCTCCAGTGACTCTATGCCCCTTTTAATACAGCTAAAGACCTTATTGGCCCTTGATGCTGCTGACTGGCATTGCTTGCTACAGCCAAGTTTATAATAGAAAAGGTCTCCAAGGTCTTTTTCCATAATGGATTTGCCTAGTGCAGTCCCATTAAGGGTATAAGTGGCTTGAATATTTTTACATCCCAGGTGCATGACTTTACATTTATCAATATTGAATCTCATTTGCCACTTAGCTGCCCAGATTGCCAGTTTGTCAAGATCCTGTTGCAAGGATGCCACATCCTGGATGGAATTAATTGGGCTGGATAGTTTTGTGTCATCTGCAAACACTGATACATTACTTACAACGCCCTCCCCTTAGTCATTAATGAACAAGTTAAATAAAAGTGGACCCAATACCGAGCCCTGAGGGACCCCACTAAGAACCTTACTCCAAGTAGAGTACATACGGTATCAAACGTTTTGGCAAAATCCAAATAGGTCACATCTACTGCCCCCCCACTGTCCAGCATCTTACTTACCTCATCATAAAAAGCAATCAAATTTGTCTGGCATGACCTATCCATCGTAAAGCCATGCTGATTGCTGCTCATAATGCCATTCACTAGGACAAAATTTTGAATGTGATCCCTTAAAAAGCCTTCAAATAATTTGCCCACCACAGATTTTAAACTTATTGGCCTATAATTGCCAGGCTGAGATCGTAATCCCTTTTTAAATATTGGGATGACTTTTCTCCAAACCATAGGCACCATACCAGATGAAAGTTAATCTGAGAAAATCAGGGGATGGTCTAAAACTGAACTAAGCTCTCTTAGAACTTGTGGGTGTATACCATCAGGCCCTGGCGCCTTGTTTTCATAAATTTTTATTAAAGCTTTATGAATCATATCCTGAGTCAGCCACTGACTAGATTGAGCTGAGTCAGTGCATCTATGAAGTGAGCCTGGGAACTCAGACTCTATTGTATAGATTTAGCACATTTGCCTTTCTGTATTGGTTACAACCATACTTGTACCATTATTTAATGGAGCAACACTATAAATCTGCATCTTTTTAGTATTAATATATTTAAAAAACTTTTTAGGGTTACTTTTCACCTGTGCTGCAATTAATTCCTTTCTTTGCCTTCCGGATTGCTGATTTACAACATTTATTACAGTGTTTAGATTAATTAAATGCAGCTTCTGTCCCAACAGATTTGTAGTTTTTAAATGCCTTTCTCTTCTTTCCTATTAACTTCTTTACATCTGTATAAAGCCACATAGGATGATTCTTAGAGCTTCTACATTTACTCCTCATCACAAACTTGACACGATTTCATGTGCAGCTGTACTGCAGTTGGTGCAACTTTTGTGGAAAACTTTTTGTTATCAAAGAAACTGTGACTAGCAACATTAAAGTACAGTTGCTGAATAAAGCTCAGTTGCACTTTTAAAAAGTTCGGGGATATCTGGCACAGGCAGAGAATAAGGCTACTTGGCTTGAATAGAAGTAAGTTTGCACAGGAAGTACATTAGCTAAGATGGCCACAAGAGGAATTAGAAATTATAATTTTATAAACAAACATCAGCAAACAATAAAGACAGGGCAAATAACCAAAAAAGCACCTCCAATATTTCTACATAAGATAAATAAAACGTATAGAACAGTATAGAAGAACAAAACCATATGTTCTCCTGGCAAAGAGCAATTTTTTACCAGTTTATTAGCATGTTGTTCATAGAAGCATACTCTTCTGAGCTATACTTCTTCCAGTAAAATAACAATCCTGCCAGCAAGTTGTCAGTCAGACAAAGTGTGACAAGTATTCACTTTTTCCCCTAGCCAAGACAGAACCTCCTACAATGGAAAAGCCACTGTGAATACAGGACTGGCCAGTTAGGCCACGTTTTGCCTTTTATCACACAGTTAAGCATCAGCCCTTTATCCCATCCCATCTAAATGCAGTTAAGTATACGTTTTATTGTCTTTGCTAAGGTGTATTTATTGTGTTCTGTTATTGTTTATTGTGTTGCCATCAGACATGCAAATTTAATTCATTAAAACTGTACCAACAAAGTTTTAGGGCCATGGGGCCTGTCATAATTCTTTTGTGCACATTTCACTGATTCCACACAAGTGTCAAAAAGGATTTTTCTGTAAGTTTACCTTTTTTCTTACAGTGGATGCTTTTCTTATTAGTTCCAATAAAAAGCCTATCTTGGAATGTTTGAGAAATTATTACCTATCAGCAAGACGGAAGGCACACATTCAAGATATTGACAGACAAAGAAAGAAAGTCCCTAGTGGTGCCCTGCCAGGGAGATGGCCTGCTTCTCTTTTCTTCAATTTATCCTAAATTAAGTTCACTTTAAAGATCTGTAGTCTTATTGAACCATTGTATTGCACTTCAGCAAAGAAGGATTAAATCTCTATTAAACTGATTGTCTTAGAATGATTAATCACCTTTTTATTTTCCTCTAGACCATATCTCCAAAAGTTTAATATGCTGCAACAGATAAACAATATACATATTTTAAGCAAAACTACAACTCCCAGCATGCTATTCTGATACTGCCAGCTATGTTTAAGCATGAAGAGTTCTGCAACACCCAAACAATAGGGCAACACAATTGTGGTTCCGCTAAAAATTGTTGCAGGTTTTGAAGCTATTCATTAAGATTACTGAATACACTTCTTATACACCTGGATATTTGTGCCAAGCGCTGTTGTACCCACTCTAGAGCTACCGCCTCTCCATTATTTTTTCTGATTTATTAAACAATGACATATTTGCTACAAAATGTATGATAAAATTATAAAAATTATTCCTGCACTTGAATTCACGGGCCTCCACTAATGATTTACTGGCATCTTCTTGGGGTGTGAACTAGTAAAAATGAATGTTGCAATGGGTATTATTGTAGACATGACATATTTATCTAGTATAATGTGTAAAAGCAGTTTCAACCTGGGTATGCACTATCCTGCCACTATCAGCACTATGTTGCAGAACAAGCAAGATGTCAAAGGATGTTTTTGAGTTTTTTGAGATCTCAGGATATATAAAAGTATTATGAGGTGACATTAAAATTGTGCCATAGCTCATTTATTAGGCTAGATATATGTTGAGCGGTTTTTCTCAATTATGAGCACAACAGCATCAAAGTGCTAATATAAACTTGTATAGTATAGAAAAGTCCATGAGATGGCACCAGACGAGAAGCCTACTGTTGCACCTTGTACAAGATGTACAGTCCATTGTTACATTAAATAGTCAATAATGTGCACTGCAACCTGAAATGATAATGAAAACAATGTGTTCACCAATATGTATGGTAAATAGTGTCAATATAATAATGTTTAATTTTTGAAGCATTGGAGAAGAGGGGGAACCCCTGGAAGGAAGACTGTGGGCCACATTTGTAGTGGGAGGACAGATTACATAAATCAAACAAATATAACTTGCAGGCATTTAAACCAGTGGTGTAAGTTACTAGGTCCCACAGCATAATCACATTAGGGGGACCCCTAAAATTTGACATATTTTTCCTAAACCTTTATTGAAAGTTCTTACAAAAAAGTGTTCACCTATACTACCTCGGCCCCCAAGCAAATAATAGGGTCTGCTTCTTCTTAGTTACGTACATCCCACATTCAACTTTTGTTGAGCGTGTTGAGTTAAAAAATTGCCCTAAATCCCCACTAGAAGCCTTTGTATATTGTATGTAACTGCTGAAGTACCCAACACCCCTCCTTTTCCTGGCTTGCATAGTAACAAAAATAAATGGACAGAGGACTGGAGCAAGTTGTTATGCATAAATAAGCCAGGACTGTGCTAAATAAATAAACTAGAGCTATCACTCCACAAGACATTTCAGTAAATTCAGCTATTTATTTGTTAATGGCCACCTAATTAGGTAAGAAACATTATCAAAATAAGACTGTTACCATTCAAGTGTGTTCCGTGACCATAACACTTTAATGGGTTGTCAGCATTATCATAATGTATTGATTTTGTTTTCAGATAAAAACTAACAAGTATTTCAGATTTCAACACCTTCTCGGACAAATTTACAACTTCATGTAGCCAGACTATTATTGACGCTTGAGAGTTTCCAATTGCTGGTAATAGACTGGAAAAAAAGATAATGTGTTTGATCGATCAGTATGAACAAATTTCATTTAAAGGATCAATAACAGTTTAATCTTGACAGAGCAGAGGAACCACATTTATTTTTTCCTTTTGATTGAATAAAATGTTTCCGATGGAACTGCAGGTGTAATACACTCATAACCATTTCTTAACTTGAGGCAGACCTCCTGCTACACTGTTATTGTAAGCAATCTGTATTTAAACTAATATTCCGCTGTCGCTGATAGCCAGAGGCAAGTGTTGCTGAATGAAACTAATGTACGGTTTATTAAAAGAGAATCTATGGGCAATGCATTGGTTAGTTTCTTGGTTTCCATCAATCTGAAATATGGAAAGACAACACATTTCATATTTGTGTTTGTTCAGTTTGACTCTAAAATATATGGAATACATTCACAGATTCACATTCATTAGAAATAGGTTGTTGCTTTTATTTCTTATACAGAAATACATAGTTCTGTGTTTATTTAATGCAGGTTGCAGGTTTATTGATATTTAAAGGGAAACAAACACATATTTTATTTGCAAACATGCCATGGACCTTAACCTCATTTGCCTTACTTTAAAATATAGACAGCCTTCATTCACATTCCATAGATGTTAATTTCTAAACTACATTTTACTGGACTCTGTGACTGACTAAGATTTGGTGCATGGATAAGGTTAACTGAAATGCTTACAAAAAATTTTTTCTCAGGGGAAGACGCTAGCCTTGTGTCTTGTGTGGTCTGGTAATACCATGTGATTATATGTAAAAAAAGAAAAGGTCTAGGTCAGAATCTGTGGTGGTGTGTTGAGGTTGGAGACCCCCATGAGCAAGGCTTAGCATTTGTTGGTTGTTTCCAAGGTGGTGTTTTGTAGTGGTAGTATTAGGTAGATAGGGCTCAGTACTAATGATTCAGGACTATTTTGCAAATAGCATTATATATGTTAACATGTAGTTTTAATAAGACATGCAGATCTATGAGGAAATCCCTTCAATAAATTTCACCCACTTCTAATTTGTTTGCACACTTTCAAATTCAAATTACAGTTTGAATAGATTTTTTGAGATCTAGTAAGCATCTCAAACTTGCCATCATTTCCCTAACTGGTGGATGGGTTAGTGTCTATGATACCTGTTTTGGTCAACAAGAGCTCAACAAAAAATAATGGCATTTCTTCGTATAACATACTGTATAACTAAAAAAATATGTACATAGAACCCGATATAGTATATAACGAACAATATATGTACATAGAAACCAGTATTGTATATAACTAAGAATGTATGTACATAGAATGGTCGTAAAATAAACCCAGACATCTGTCAAAATGTCTATGATGGTGACATCCCTGAGAGGCAAGTCAATTGCAAAAGGATTTAGAGAAAATAGAGGAATAGATGAGGGTTTGTGGATTGCCTCAATTTCCTTAAATCAATAAAGGAGAGAGTAGTATATAAAGGGTGTAGAAATGCAGAATACCGAATGATAGGTAATTTTCTGTTAATATCAATAGATTAAAGGATCCTAGGAATCATCATTTCATATGATTTCAAGTAATGCAGTTAAGAGAAAAGTACGCACAATACCAACTGATACAGGAAGGTAAAAAATAATTTATTGCAGGCTCTTCCATGGACTATAGTAGTCCAATTGGACTCATGTGATCCAGCTTGGTAGACATATTTCTCAATGTATTCTGTGTAAACTATGCATCATATATTAAAATTCATCTAGTTATATTGTTTGGTTTACATATTTTTGAATACATAATATTACCATTTTAATCACTGGCCATACTTATATATAAACCATGTGAGCATGGAAAATACCCCCATTATGTTTAAATTACAGAATGTATTTATGGTGCACTTACTGAGTTATGTATCTAGTGGGTATTTATTTATTCCTTGAAAATATTTCATGCGTTACATTATTTTTTGTAAATACATAAATATGTAGACCCACACAAACATTTTACAAACTATTAGTTACGCTTCGAGAACCTATGCCACCCTCCAGCTCTGTCAAAAGGTCAATCATCACCTCAAACTTTGCTATGCAGACAATGACCTGCAAGGACCATTGATAAAAACCCAATGGCTGCAAATCTTGATGACTTAATTATCTGACATACAAGCAACCCTAAGGCACTTGTACATGGCATTTTCTTTACTGAAGTATACAAGAACAATATACATTTTAAATTCTATAAAACTGCAAGCATGAATTTAACAATGAGCAATGAATGCAATGAATGCCCACAGCATAAATGTCTGACACTGGAAGAGTATATTCTAATTTTACAAGATTTGGTAAATCATAAAAGAATTTCCCCAAATTTCCACTATTTATATAATGTTTTTCCTTGCTAAATAAATCAAGTTCCATTAAAATGACATAGGAAATATTTCCTTGACTTGCTAAGCTTCTGGTGATATTACCTGCACAAATGAACTTCTAGAAGAAAAAAAGGGGGGAAAACTAACACTACAGTTCTCACTTCTTGGGGGATTCAATATATCCCAAGATTAATATTGTAGCCCACATGCAAAGTATGCCTCATATAAAACATCAATTATTAGAATCATAGAAAACGCCAATAAAGTGCACAACATATACATTTCTACACTGTATTTCCCCAATCATGATATCATGATATCCCCAATTAATTAAAGATTTTCTCATAAATATATAAAACTCAATCAACTTCTTATATATATACTGATTAATGTATATTATATATGAACACTATTATAAAGTCCTTATAGGATCTCAGACCCAGAAGAAGCATTGAGGCTAATGTATTCATTTTTTATTTCAAGTTTCTCGGAAACTTGACCTCAGGTAAAAAAATGGGGTCATAAGTATGAAAAAGTTAACAGTAAAAATGCGTTAAATCTTGGAGTAAGTCTGTATCGCAATTATTTTAATTTATTTTTTCCCAAATTTTTAAAACAATTTAAAAAATAATTGCTTGACTGTTGAAATTAAACCTTCTTTTGTCTTCTGTAAAAACTTGGCAGGTTGATGAATGTTTTCATTTGAATAGTCTAGATTTTGGGCAAGAACCCAACTGAGAAGCCCAAAGCTTTTTATAAGAGGTACACTTCGAATCTGGATTGTAATCTTCTAGTGTGCTGACCCCACAATTCTAAAAAATAGATCATTGCTAATTATTCTACATTTGTTGGCAATTTGAGTTAATATAATTGAGTTTGAGTTGACTAATAAAATGATTAGGCACTTACAGTATTAAAGTGATTAATATATGTTTAAATAACTCACTCCTTATTCTTATATAGTATAGGCTTCCTGTATACACAGGCCTGGATTTGTGGAAAGGCTACCCAGGCCCAGACCTAGGGTGGCTAGATTTTAGGGGGTGGCATGCTGCCCAGCCACACCCACATTGGTTCAGAAACACTGGGTAAATGCAGGAGATACAATAGTTTTTTTAAATTTCCCATGCCCCAATCCCCATTGCTCTGGTCCTGATGATGAAAATTTGCGAATAAAGGGCAGAGTATGGGGGCCACAAATGGCAGTGGACCAGACTGTGTGTTTATGTAGCAGGGGAGGAAACCACGGAGGAGCCCACATAAACACAGGGAGAACATACAAACTCCTTGGAAACTGCACCCAGGTTGGAATCGAACTCAGGATCCTATTGCTGCAAGGCAGTAATGCTAACTACTAACTGTTGCGGTGAAATAATACAAAAAACTAATAGAATGCTATAATCCTTTAAGTTTATCGATGTTTTTGTCTCTACTTTTCTTGCTTAACAAATAATTAGGAAGGTTGAAAGGTAAAATCCAGAAACATTTATCAAGAATGAAACATTATAGAGATGGGGTGGTTGACACACTATGATGTGTACTTAACAACCCTTCAAGTGACTAGATCTTCCAAATAATAGCAGTTGCCATTCACCATATGACACTATTTATGCCAAAATTGTATTGGTTGTAAGAGCAGCCAATAAGTGCATATTGAAAATACAAGGTCCGGAACTACAGTTATGAGTAGGCATTTGATCCACCTAAAACTGTGATTCTTTTTCTTTAAAGGCCTGTTACACTACTGGGCAAATTTTCCTTTGTGTGAATTTAATGTAGCTTTTTCGAACTCGGGAATTGTTTAGCGACCACTTCTATAAAAGGAAAATTAGCGAATTTTATAGTTTGTATCAATGCACAGTGAACCTAATAAAACTTGTTACTGAAAAAGTTATGTTTGCTCCAAAAGATTACAACAGCTTAAAAAAACTCGCAATGCAATAACAGTTTAAGCAAGAATATTACATTGCAAGATGTTAATTTTTATTCTTATTGTTGCAAATTGTTTTTTTCTGCAACTTTTATTACGCTCCCCTGTGTGAGTGCAATGTGCAATTTTGGAAGCAATTTTTTTTTAACCAAAATACCACATTTCCCCCAATGATTCAAGCATAATTATAGCCTCAAGGGAAAGTTGCATGAGGTGCAATGTGTCTGTTGAGTCAAAATACATACAATTGCGTTTGTGCTTTGATGTGACTCAATTGTGATTTCATTTAATTTCAAGTATGGATGGTGTCATTTCTGCTCAGTGTCAAAGTGATGCGTGCACCCAATGCTTTAGGCACAATTCTGATGCATGTTTTGACACTCCCTGTAGTGGGAACCAGGAGCTATCACCATCTTGAGGTGGCATTAGCTCCAGGCTCCCCCTTCACTTCCGTGCAATTCAACCAAACAGACCAGTGGGGTACAATGTAACATGGAGCCAAAGTGTGTATTTTGACAACTATCTTTAATATGTGTGCATTTGTAACAAAACTGGCAAAAACAAGGCAAACGATCTGACACTGGATCGTAGCACTGTGTTTTTAGGACAAAATATTCCGGCTCATTAAAATGAGTTAATGGTTTAAAGTTGGTTTGCTTACACACTGTTTGGGAATTGTTTACATCCTCTAATGGAAAAGCCAGGTGAAGTGCCAGTGGCCTTGCTACTGAGATTGTATATCACATTATTCATTAAAACACAAGTCAGCCTCTGGGTATCCATTCTACTCCACATGATTGAACCAGGCTGGGGCGGCAAAGGATTCTTTTTTCCCTAGTAAAAATGTAAATCTGTTTCTGTTATATATACATATATCGAGTGTCTCTCAACACATGGCACTCAATCTTTGTAACCGTGTAAATTTCTTGCAATGTTTCTTTCCTCTGCTTGCACTATTATTGTATCTAATTGTATTGAACAAATCATGCCATGCTACAAGTACTAGTACAAGAGATACATGAATATATATATATCGAGGAAGTCCGCACTTGATACAACAGCCTCTTTTGAGAAAGGGTTTTGTATCAGCCGAAACTTCAGTCCAAACATTGAATGAAATAAAGCTTTGAAATATTTTAAGCCCTGAGAGTGCGGACTTCCTCCATGCA
>CM044447.1:67119768-67139704 GCA_024363595.1 Xenopus borealis | reverse complement strand
TTAGCTGCATGTCAAACTACACACTGCCCCAGGGTAATACGTAGGAAGGACAGAACAGCATATATAATGATCAATTTTACAGATAGTTAAGGCCTTTGTGTATTATGTATAGATATGTATACAGTCATATGAAATAAGTTGGATTTTGTTTGTGGTATGAGTGCAGAAAGGGCTTCTTTCTCATCACACAATTCTCCGCATATGTCACTCCTGTATTTTTCTTGGCCTGTCAGACCTGGGTTTTACAGCAACTGTGCCTGTGGCCTTCCGTTTACTGATTACATTCCTTACAGCTGAAACAGAATGTTTATACCTCTGAGGTAGCTTTTTGTAGATCCCGTGTCAGTCTTCAGAGGAGAGTCAAACAGAAGCACAACTTGCAAATGGCCACCGTAAATACCTTTTCTCTTTATTGGACACATCTGCCTATGAAGTTCAAAGCTTAATGAGCTTATCCAACCAATTTTGTGTTGCAAATAATCAGTATTGAGCAGTTACATGCATTCAAATGAGCAAAATTACAAGGGTACCCAGATTTTTGTGCAGCCTGTTTTTCATATTTGATTTAATTACATTCAACTGAATACTGCTTCACTAAAAATCTTTGTTCGGAAAACACCCCAGTACTCATATGTCCATGGGAAATATATCTATATATATATATATATATATATATATACACAACTATGCACATTCCACAACCCAGATAATTTCATCTATGTACCTGATTTCCATTGATTTGAATGCAAGAGCTCAATCTGAAATATTTCTTGCAGATATACTCGGTGAATAGAAGCTTTGGATTTAGAAGAAATAAAGCTATTGTTTATACAGGGAGATTGGGACTGTTCTTATGTTTTTACATGCATTGAAATGAAAGATGTGCAATTTACAAAAGGGTGTTTTGAAATGCAGAAATAATATTGGACTATATTCTGCCAGAGCAATATCTTAGAATCCGACAGACCTGCAGTATGTCACCTTGCATTGCTGTAGCTACATGTAGAGATTTCTTCCAAGAGGAAAGTTGCTGTGAGGTTAATGACACAAGACTGACATAATATTCACAACATAAAGGACAAAGTCAAGATGAGTCTACCGTGTCAATCATTCCAGGCTCCTTATGCATTATATTAAAGGAAAATATTTGAACTGCATTAAAGAAACAACAATTGGCATGCGGCTATATTAAAGCTAATACATATGGAGAGGGATCTTAAACAATGACTTTCTATATATAGGTAAAGCCTGGCTTCTTTATAGGGAACAGAAAAATAAATAAGTGGATAATTCAAAGTGGATCAAGCCAACTTGATGTCTGGAGGATTTGCACAGTCAGATATTGATTTGCTGAAATGAAAATAAACTATAAAGAGACACTGGTGCTATCTGGCTACTAACAGAAACACACAAGCAAATATATATATATATATATATAAAGCACATATAGATATATAAAGCACATATAGATATACAATATGTACAAGTATCCCACATAATATTAAGAATGAAAATTAAATAAAAATCTATATTCAGTGAAGTATGAGAGGATCTGACAATGAAGATTATGCATGCTTTAATATTCTTTATTAAATTAATGTGTTATGCAAATCTATGGTAGCTATAAGCTGTATGGAGATGACAATTCCCAATGGAGGTCAGGAAATTATAGGAGGGACTCCCTTGAAGTAATTAAAACATCCTCTAGCATCTAAAGGAGAATCACTTGGTGGTCATCCTGAGCACGAGATGTTAGGAGATTGGTCCCCTTAGATAAGATATGATTAAGCTTCAGCATATTAATGGCTTGAGTGCCAGTAGATGCACCATGTTTACATTATAGTTGATGGGAAGCCACCAAAAAAAGTCCACAAAAAGAAGAGTAGAATATTTCTGTATGTAGCTCAATCACAGTGATCTGGGTTTGCCAAGTCCAGAAAAGCAGTATCATGTAGGAAAGAAATTTTCACTGGAGAGCTGATTCGTTGCGGTGATTAAAGGGGTGGTTCACCTTCAAGTTAACTTTTAGTATATTGTAGAAGGGCCAATTCTAAGAAACTTTTCAATTGGTCTTCATTATTTATTTTTCATAGTTTTTTAATGATTTGTAATTCACTTCTGTTTCTTTGCAGCTTTCAAATGGGGGTCACTGACACCATCTAAAAACAAATGCTCTGTAAGGCTACAAATGTATTGTTATTGCCACTTTTTATTACTTATCATTCTATTCAGTCCCTCTCCTATTCATATTCCAGTCTCTTATTTAAATCAATGCAGGGTTGCTAGGGTAATTTGTACTCTAGAAATCAAATTGCTGACACTGCAAACTAGAGAGCTGCTGAATAAAAAGCTAAATAGCTATAAAACCACAAACAATAAAAAATTAAAACCAATTGCAAATTGTCTCGGAATATCTCTCTCTACATTATACTAAAAGTTAACTCAAAGGTGAACAACCCCTTTAAATTTATTCAAGATGCATAAGCACTACATGTTTCGGACCACTAGGGTCCTTCTGCACTAGAAGAAGGACCCTAGTGGTCCGAAACATGTAGTGCTTATGCATCTTGAATAAATTTAATCACTGCAACGAATCAGCTCTCCAGTGAAAATGTCTTCACCACCAAATGTCTGCATAGAGGATATATCAGCACCTTATCATTCCTAAGTCAACAAAAAGATGCCACCAATGATTGATGTGCACTGTGTTTCTTCTGTGGCACAAATAAGCCTAGTAGATGCCTTGCAAAAGACAAACGGGCACATTGGGCCTGTAAGTAATTTCACTGTCTGCTACCACCTGCAGCAGTCAATACTGATGGTGGGTTATCTGCTAGTTGTTACACTTCTGGAGCCTCTTTTATTGTGTTTAAATGCTTCCCTAGCCCAGCAGAACCTGGCCCACAAATTAACAATCCTCTTAAAACACTTAAGGTGAATGCATATTAAAAAAGGCCCATGGTAGAGTGATATTTTGTGAGATATTTGCCTTTAAGAATGAGGTCAGTATTTGAGTGCACTTCACAAACTAAAGATTGGCCTGCAGCTTAAGGATCAGACATCTGTGTATGTGTTGTTTTATGAAGGGATTGTCACAGTTTAATGTCTCCTAGGTGAATAAATATGCAGTGTCGGACTGGGACACCAGGGGCCCACCTAAAAAACTTAGGCCAGGGGCCCACCATAAAACCCTTAGACCAGGGGCCCACTATAAAACCTTAGACCAGGTGCCCACTATCAGTACTAATATTCTTCATCTCCTCAATCAAACTCTATTCTCTTAGTTTGTTTTCTTTACATACTATAATCAGTTATTCCATCTACTGTATTTAGCCTCTTTGTTCTCATAGAAATAGAGAATGGAAGGTTTAACAGCATGAGGGCCCACTGACACCTTGGCCCACCGGGAGTTTTCCTGGTATTCTGGTGGGCCAGTCCGACACTGTTAATATGTCAAGGAAGAAAAAGAGGAGAAAGGACAAATGTGGATTAATGGTTGTTCCATTATTGTTTTCATCTTCCCAGAACCATGAATAGCTGTTCAGACACACATGCAAGTTCAGGGTACAAAGTGCAATTTCAGACGAGACACACCAGGTTTTTAACCATAATACAGCTCTTTCCCATAATTCTAGTGTAACGTCTGCCATGTAGGGAGTTGTTTCTGCCTTAATTATGCCTGATAAGTCACAAGGAGTGGGAGCAATGTCCAGATTATACCACTTACTCCAGTCTCAACATCGGAAAAACATTGGCTTGTGGTTCTTTTGGCGCCAGTCTGCTTTGCCTTTACGCAACTAATTTGGGAACTCTGGAATTACCACCACATTCTATTAGACAAGATGTTATAGCTAGAGATGTTAAAGCAAAATGGGGCAAGACAGAATCATTCAGTGGCATAACTATAGAGGAGGCTGACTGTTTCCAGCTGGGATGTGGCAGTTGGGGGTTGGCGGGCAGCTGGTGAGAAGGCCAGGTAGGGGCTGCTGTGAACTCAAGCCACAAGATTGTTTTGTGGGGGCCAGTGCACTGCTCAACAGAATTATTCCGTGATGAAGTGCCATGGCACCAAATGTATGCCGGGCTGTTAAACCAACTCACTACCCAGCCTTGTGCTCCTCTCTCCCAACCCCTGCCCTGACTGCAATGACTCATTCCCTTATTTCTCCCCTAAACACTTGCTGAAAGAGGGCTCAGCTTGATGTGAATATCTACAAAGATTAAGGTAACGGCAATATTGGACGGATTATGCAAATGAGTTGTACTTATTCCTCTGCGGTGTGTGCATCAAGGAAACTAATCAGGTAGATGTAATAAGAAAGATACGTCTCTCCCAAGAGCAAAACCTCTCCAGCTCTATTTTGCAAACACTTTATCAAGCTGGGACATTATTCAAAATACTTTCAGAAAGAAAATGTGTCTTGATTACTTTACAATTACTCTGCTGGTAGGTGCAGGATCTCTAGAGGGAGCTGTTGCATTTATACAGGAATAAATGGCTGGTGCAATACAGACACACACTGCAACGGGTTTTAACTGTGAATAATTCAATTATTTGATTATTTGGAATATGTGAATATTATTTAAATGATTTTTTGAAATGTAACTTATGAAGAGCATTGTCTCCCTCACATAGAGCTCTGCTGGAATAAGTGCGCTCTTATAAATAAAAGATGATAATATTCTTGAATTTATCATTCATTTAAAATTATACAGCTTGCTTTCTGCATAGAAGTTTTAATTGTGATACAATGGCAGGTCCCCGTTATTGTATCACTTGCCTGGTAGCAAGGTGAAAACTGGCATTCTAGTAGGGGTTGTGGTATGAAAGATTGAATATTGTTAATATATAATTCTCTTTATACACTTTGGTAAAGGAATGTGGCACTTTAATAGGGACATTATATCCAGGTAGCAGTGTAGCTATGTTAGTATTGGCTAATGCCCCTTCCCTATCTATCTGTCTGTCTGACTGTCTGTCTACCTATTTACCCTAGGTTTGCCTTTACTTCTGTGCAAGTTTGGACTCATGATGTCAGGGGGCTGGACTGATAATGTGCGCAGGGTCAGACTGGGGGGCCTAGGGCCCACTGGGACTGCTGTCCAGGGTCCCCTTCTGAACCCCCTACTCCAACACCACATTCCCACCCGGATACAAACCCCGGTGCCCCTGCGCATGAATGGAGCCATGTGCTGCCACAAATTTCTTTTGTAGGGCCAGCAGATTGGGAGAGGGGTTCTGCGCCAGTGAGCTCATATGAGGGCCAGGTCCCACCAGGCTTTTTCCTGGGTCCCACTGGCCCAGTCTGATGCTGGGTGTGTGGGGACTGGGTGGATGATGTATGGAGTTGGACAGATGGTATGAAGGGGCATGGAATTGCCAGGACTGGCCAAAATCCTGTGTCCCACAGGCAGAAGTTTGTTTGGGTCTATATCTATCTATCTCTTTGTTTTCTACCTTTAGCCTGTTATCTCACATTTGTCGCTTTAGTTATCTCTTACCTGCCAGGAATAATACTGATTGATATTTGTCTTTGTGTGACTCTTCCCTTTGCTGTTTGCTTTTTGTTAAACTCAAAATAAAGTAATTTTAGGTACAAGTGCAAAGCAAATGAAACATTTCTATACTATAAATCCATCTTTTATCAATGAATTACTGTACAAGCAGTAAATGTGGCCACACTTAGACCACTATGCTCAGCCAAAACTTTTGTTCACCCTCAGCTAAACATTTTTTAGCAGTTGTGATGCCAATCCACCTTTCTGACAAGAAAATCCTTATGGGTGATGAGCCCCATTCATATACTTTGTATGGGAGGCAATCATCTGTTACTCAGTGACATCTAGAAATGACTTTAGACTTAAAGGAATTCTAGTAGGGTAGAAGGAGAAACATTAACAAAGAAGAAAAAATGGACTTGGCTAGAGTTAGACAATATCTCCACCAGATGTGCAAAACCTTAATGTAACGTGGGTAAGCACTCTATATTGTGAATTAGAGTACCATTCCCTTAGCACTTTCATCTATCAAATGGGCAGTGCAATGCGTACTCTGTAGTATTTGACTGAGCCTTCAAATGTTACCAAAGGTTTTAAATGTACTGTACTAAATGGTAACTGCATTATAGAGTTCTACAAGATTGGGGGCAATGTCCAATGTTCCTTTGATAAAATGTAAGTAATAATTTTTTTCATGAATAACTTTTCAAAATATTCCACAGTTTTCTAGCACAAATAAAACAGACAATAACATCTATTTAATATGTATATAACAATGTTTACTTCTTCCAGGCTGAAATCCCTGGAAGAGTGTCAGCGCATTTATCCCTGAAAGTGTTAAATTATCTCCATAACCAAATGTGAATTTCCCTCCTAAACCCTTGTTAGAACTTGTAGCTTTCTGACACATTATATACTTAGGATAAATTATATATCCTATGGGAAATCAGTCAGCGACTCATTATCCTCAAAGTATTGGCAGTCAGCAGCTCGCACGCAGACTGTACTTATTCTAGAAGCAATCGCTGGTCTTTAAAATATAATGAGAAACGCAGCCATTGTGTTGCCTATGACAGTATATATAATAATAAACTGCTTTGTTTATCATCCGGCTGTTTATTTCCTTCCAGAGAGATCAGTTGGCATTGATGCTAGAGTGACATTTAATCACGTGCACGTCATTCCTTTTCTGCTACACTGCCAATGCTCTTTTTTTTTTTGCATAGTAGCATTACGGAAGCATTGATCCCACCAAGCTCTCTCTGTTGTTAGAGGTACTGTATATGTCACTTCTTTGTCACCTACAGAATGATTTTCTGTACTGTAAGATTTTCAGTCTCTTTAATAGCCAGCTCTTTCTCTTTTAACTGCTGGCTAGTTATGAGTGAATCTGTCCCTTTTCCCTTCACAGAAAAATTTGCTGCACTGCCTGAAAAATTTGCAAAATGGTGAAAAATTCACAAAATGTATTTGTTGCGCATATTATGTCCTGGGGCCCCTTGTTTCTGCTTTGGGATGTCAAAATCACATGCATTTGTTTCGCTCAGAATACTGCCCTACATTTCATAGGTCTTCCTATCCATTATGCTCAAACTGCTTCTTCTATAGAAAAAAAGGCTCCTATGTTGCCAATTTCTTAAAAACATGTCTGTGATTTTTTAATATTACCACTGGTCAACTGGTATCTACTACTACACTATAAATAACAACTAATAATAAATCTGATTCCAACAGATAATATCTGGGTTCTTTGTATCCGACATTAAAATGAATAAACTATATATCTATATGTATGTCCTTATATATGTAGGCAGTGGCATGGCTCAGATCCTATTGGTTGGTCTGGAAGGAGAGAGGAAGGATAAAATGATGCATGCGTTTGTCACTCGTCATTTTTGTTTTGTCCGTGGGCCAAATGATATGTATGGGCTAATTGGCTGCAAAACTTGGGGAGTACTAGTTTCAAATATATATTAATCTACACATGACACTTAGTAGGTTGGCTTGTAATAGAAGTAGGTGCCTACTACTTACCAGGACACATAAACCAACTTTGATTTTGTTTTCTTTAGGGGCAGCATATACAGACCAAAGCTGACCATACATCATAAGATCCACTAACTTGGGAAAATGAGCAAACAAATGGACATTTGACTTATTTAGTCGCCCAACAATTCAGACATATTAGCTAAATCTCAAAGTTCATGGCCTATCACATTAGCTTTTATGGTTGAAAGTGATGACCTGATTGTACCATTTATGGGCAGATATATTGCAGATTTATATTGCAGATTTATATTGCAGATTTATATTGCAGATTTATATTCCAGTATGGCTTCATTTAGTGCTGTTGCATAAGTCAACAAAGGCAATATTGGAGTTTTATATTGTGGAGTGTACCAGGGCACCATTACTTCAATGGATCCTAGTTTAATATAAACACACAAAATAAGATGACTTTACGTGGATCTACAGTACATAAAATGATGGAGGCACAAATATTTGTCTTGGAGAGCCACAGAGTTCAAGAAAAGAAATCTGCGACTCCATTGTTTTTTGTGGAGTAGTAGATTTTGACTTGGAGAAGCTTTTGTGCACAAGGAGCACCAGTGTTCCATTGTAAATGTTAGTATGCACTGGAGATTATTATACAGTATTGCATTGCCTTATCCCCCATGGACCTACAATTCCAAGGTACAAGTCTGGGCTGTGTTCCAATGTAACATATACATGGAGGCAACATAGTTGAATGCATGCCCTTTAACATTAAAGGGGGGAATGTAATTAAAGTTGCAAAGAGAAAAAAATTGAGCAAAAATAAGAGTTAAAATCCACATCTTGCAATGTCAAATTGTTCCTTAAATGGTTATTGCATTGCGAATCATTATTGCACATTGCGGATTATAATTGCTCACTCTTAAGAAGTGCTTGAAGGTGTTGTAATCTTTTGGAGCAAACATTTCGACTTTTTCAGTAAGTAGTTTTATTACATTGACAGCGCATTAGCGCAAAGTATAAAATTCGCAAACGGCCTTCCGCTGGCGGAAGTGGTCGCTAAACAGTTTCCGGGTTCACAAAAGGTATATTGCATTCGCGCAAAGCAAAAATTTGTTCGCGTAAAGGCTTAACTTTTTGCTATGCGAATAGTTTTCAAGTTACTGGTGTAAATTACATTCCCCTAAAAGACTCAAAGTGGGTTTTCCAAAAGCAAGTGGTTTTAAAAATGATAAAAATGTTTTTATAAAATTCTATTCCCTAAAAGAAAAATCTGGTTCAGCCACTTTTCAGAATTAAATATAAAAACAGAATAGGGATTCATTCTGATTGACACATTCAGATGTAAGTAACATCATTTCCTTTTCTGTATCAGCTGAACCTGTTAAAAGTTAGTAGCCATCTCAGATACAGTGGTTTAGAAGGAAATCATTGTGTCAAACACATTAATTCAGCTTGCACATTCCAATGTTCGGCTAAATGACATTATTACAAAACTGTACTAAGAAGTGTTGACAGGTCCATATGGTAATTTTACAATGTATAATGAACACACAGACTCTTTTCTTGCAGAAATTTATAGTTCAAATCTATACCCAGGATATCCAGTTTTATTTCTAGAAACTGAAATTGACTTATTACGATGTAGTGAATGTATAAATTAGTTCCAGTAGTTAAACTGAAACATTTCCCTACAGACTCAATTAGAATCATTAATCTATGCTGTGGATCTGTAAACGGTCCATTGTCCTGCTCTCTAAAGTGTCAGAAACTATTTCAGTAATAATAAAATATTTCAGACCAAACTATTTAAAATATGAATAATAACACTAATTATTTGACAGGTACTACTGATTCAAATTTGGGAAATTATTTAAATTTGTTTTTTAAATCTTTTTAAAAATGTATTCAACAAACAATATTTTTTTTGTTTTTCTTTCTCTGTATGAGGTATTACATAATTTTTTGTTTTTTCCCTGCAGTAAATACTATATAATTTCATAATTGTGCCTATTTAGATGGTCATATAAAATGTACAAAATGTTCATCAGAATGTTCAGAACATGCCACACAGGGTACTAGTTGCATAAATAATAGTCATTCTTGCCTAATTCCTTGTTTCCTTGTAACATTAATTACAATGCCTTGTAACTGATACAAATACATTTATGATGATGGCAAAACAATTATACTTGAGGTATGTTAAAGTTTTAGAAGCAGATTCAGTTGTGGAAAAAATAAACTCAATAGCTAACATATTTTCAAAAAATATAATGGGAACATTGATCGGGTAAATTCATAAAAAAAAACTTTTTTTTCAAATTTGATTTATTAAAAATGGAAACAAATTAAAGAATAAAATAGCCTTATGGGGGAATGTAATTAAAGTCACAAAGAGAAAAACATAGCACACCAATAAGAGTAAAAATCCACATTTCAAAATGTAATATTGTTTCTTAAATGATTATTGCATTGTGAATCATTAATGCACATTGCGAATCATAATTGCGCACTCTTAAGAAGTGCTTGAAGGTGCTGTAATCTAGCATTAGTGCAAAGTATAAAATTCGCAAACGGCCTTCCGGTGGTGGAAGTGGTCGCCAAACAGTTTCCGGGTTCGCAAAAGGTATATTGCATTCGCTTAAAGCAAAATTTGTTCGTGCAAAGGCTTAACTTTTCGCATTGCAAATAGTTTTTGCGTTACCGACGTATATTACATTCCCCTCTTAATGTTGTAAAACATTCCTATTGAATGTTATAAAAGCTTGCCAGGTTTCAGTTGCAGAAATGTTCATTCTAATTTTAGAGATGTTTTTCAGCTAAGATTTTTGAAAAATTGACTTTGCAAAACTGAATTTGTGAAAAGATTGAGGTTGTACTAACACTTAAGGCACTGGAATGTTTTAATTTTCACTACATCGTTCCTTTCCTCTTGTCTCTTTTAAGCAAGTGATTGTGTTACTCACAGCCTGATGGTTTTTCATTGGCTTGATTGGTAGTAGTTTGCTTATGTGCTAAAATCTATTAAAGATGTGCTCATTTATACATGTAGTTTGCAACCTGGCTCCCTACAGTTCCTGCTATTCTTAAATGAACACTTTTTAGCTCTCCAATCTGTTGCCGTAACTTGAACACAAGTATTCAGTTAGTAGGTGCAGGCCGTGCAGCCGCCCCCCACCATCGCTGTGATTGATGTCCGACTGGAATCGGCTGCAGCGGGCGCGAGACTACGGGGGGCCCTGCGGGGGTGCGGGCCCTGGCCCAGTTGCACCCCTGCTCCCCCGGTAGTTATGCCCCTGTCTGAACCTAAATAAAAACACAATGCTAAATTGCTTAGAGTGTTCCACTAAGAACTTCTGCAGATTGTATAGAGTTTCTAATTTTAGTGATATTAGCAGTATTAGACTACTAATACCACACTCTTAGTTCAGCAGCTACACTTGTTAGCTAACCCAGGGGTGGCTAGATCCATTTTCTGTTTGAGTTTCCCTTTAAATTTTTTTGTATTTTAACTCTCTGGGGGTCATTTATAAACTTCGTGCAGGGCAGAGTGGTTCACAGAGTGAATATATTTGCCCAGCGCCTGGTTATATTTATAAAGCTGAATAAGAGTGTGCAAATTATCAAAACAGATTTGCGAATGTCTATAGGAGCTTTTTAAATATGGCAAAAATCACAAATTCCGAACACTCTGCGCCACGACTTTGGTGGCGGAGAAAATATTCGCAAAACTGTTTTGCAAATTGCGAATTTAAGTTACTTTTAACGCTATTTTCGCACAAAACAGCCTCGCAAAGTAGCCTCGCAAAGTGCCTGTACTCACGCAAAGACCCATCTTGTTTGCGAGTTGTTTGCGAAAATTCATTCACAATGCGAATTCGCAAAAACCGGAAAGACAGGCACAGTAGTGCAATATTGTGGCGTTCAGGAAAAAGCATGGGCAAAACTACCATTTGCGAACAATTATGCGCTGCACAAACTTTATAAATGACCCCCTCTGTTTAGTTCATAATTTCCATACCATTTTTGCACTATCCTTTTTTTCTTCATGTCCACCTGCTGTCTTGTGACTCTTTTGATATTCATTCCTTCCCTATTTTCTTTCTAATTGTTTAACAAACATCTTTCATTTGTCTTCTTCTTAAGTCTCACCAAGAATTTTTTCGTACTCTTCTGTATTTTTTGTAAGGCGTTTTTTGGATTCTGAAGTAATAGAAGGTTACAAGTCCCAAACTCCATTTTATGTCATTCAGGGATGCTTAGAATACCAGCACTTTTTTCAGAAATCAGATCTTTAGCACTTCACTGAACTGGATTGGAATTGGAACCCTAGGAGACCGATTTACTACATTTTAATTTGAACTTTTTACAAAATGTGATCATGATAACAAATTTTTAGTAACTCAATTATTCTTTTGAATGCTAGCATATTTTTGGAAAAATTGTAACCAGGAAACAAAATTCAATGGGAAAAATATCCATTAAAAAAAAAAAAGACAAAAATTGGAACTTTTTAGTATAATTAGTGAAAGGTGAACCTGACGAATTAACGAAACAATGAAAATTCGACAAAACGCATTGAAATTACATTTTTTATCATGCAACAAATTTTTTCACCCATTGAAGTAATTTTTAGATGCAAAACACTGCGAAAAGTTCACTCATCACTAATTATAAGCAGCTTAAAGGTTAAAAAAACACCTCCTACTTAACTAGATCGAAGTTTGTCAGGTTTTAGCTGAGACGTTTGCATTCACAGTTTTCGATTTTTTGGGAAAACTCAAATATAATAAATTTGCATCTAAAAGTCAAGTGACTAAAGCACTGAACAGATGTAAAGGTGACACAGCAGTCATATTACATTGTCAAAAGTATTATTTACAGAAATCCCATTAATTTTACACCATTTTGAGGAATTTAACAGCATTTTTGTAGGATGGTGTTCCATAATAAATTATTTATTGCAGCAAAGTTCTGGAGTGGAGGAAATATTCCATTGTTGTTGAAACAGAAGAATTTTATCATAGTCAACAACCCTTCCGTGTACTTCCCACATCACTTCCCAACTTAAAAATGGCTGGTTTTCCACTTTACCCTATTTTTAAAATGTTATTATGGGTTTATATAGATCGCAAAGATCATTTCACTAATTCCCAACCCAGAGAGACAAATACATTAAAAAAATTTCTGCCACTTTACATGAAAATTGATCCATTAGTTGGCCTGCTGTTAAAGTAAGATATCCAGGATATCAATTCTGCCTTAGTCTACAAACACACAAAGCATTTATGTATTTAAAAAGACTACATGAATCCACTTTGCTTTCCCTGGCTTTAGTTATTGTCTTTCTTTGGTTGTATAATGCTATTTGAAAACAGCATTGTTCTGCCTTAAGGCAGAATGTCATCTATACGGAGGTATTAAATGATATTGGAAAACTATAAAAATCATATTGTGTTTTAATTTCCACAGATGGGGCTCAGACTCTTGTCACTAAAGAGCCAGGAGTCAAAACTGTACAAGGGATCTGGCACACATTTAGAGTGAGTGGCACTGCCAATAGTCTATTCATATTCCCCCGCCCCCAAGAGGTTTGTCATGCCCAGAATTTCCATCCACACTTTTTGGCTCTTTTTATTTGTCTGTTATAAATTCTTGTCCCAAAGGATTTTTATTTTTTTTATTAAAGAGAATGCTAATTTTTCTTGTTTACAGTTCAAAGGAACCCCCAAATCAAGGTAATATAAAATGTGGAACTACAGCATCGAGAAAACCATGTGAAATTCACAGGTGACATCCTTGTTATCTTCCAACTAGCATATACCATGCGTCTTATCGCAAAAAAAAAGGAATAGAATAAGATAAAAGGGTTTAAATACTTATTCAGTAATGTAAAAAACAATTAGAACATTATTAAAAAATTAAGTTGATGACTCAGTAATGGAGTGAATAAAGGATGCAAAATTTGCATCCACTTTGGAGGACAAAGATTGGTACATAAACTAATTGGAATTCTGTGTCTGATTGGCTGTAGAATAGGGATGTCGCGGACTGTTCGCCGGCGAACTTGTTCGCGCGAACATCGGCTGTTCGCGCTCGCCGAATGTTCGCGAACGTCGCGCGACGTTCGCCAATTTGGGTTCGCCTTAGCTGGCGCTTTTTTTTTGCCATTTCTCCCCCAGACCAGCAGATACATGGCAGCCAATCAGGAAGCTCTCCCTCCTGGATCACCCCCTGGACCACTCCCCTTCCATATATAAACTGAAGCTCTGCAGCGTTTTTTCATTCTGCCTGTGTGTGCTTGGAAGAGCTAGTGTAGGGAGAGACCTGTTAGTGATTTGAGGGACAGTTGATAGTAAGTTTGCTGGCTAGTAATCTACTGTTCTTCAAACAACTGCCATCTAGCTGTGTGAGCTTGTTCACATTCTGTCTAAATATCAATAATAATACCGTCTCCAGAAACACCATCCTGAGTGACGTTTTTCAAGCAGCAATAATATTTTCCGTAATCCGTATCCACTGCTGTAGTAGTGTATACGTTGACCTTGTAGGCATTGTTTGCCCAGTCTTTAACCAAGTGCCACGTAGCTGTGTGAGCTTTTTCACATTCCGTGTCCAGAAACATCACCTGAGTGACGTAGTGTGATTTCTGCCCTTTACAGCACAAAACGCAGCGCTGTGTCAACAATGTATTTTTTAGAAACATTTTTGCCCTTGATCCCCCTCTGGCATGCCACTGTCCAGGTCGTTGCACCCTTTAAACAACTTTAAAATCATTTTTCTGGCCAGAAATGTCTTTTCTAGCTTTTAAAATTCGCCTTCCCATTGAAGTCTATGGGGTTCGCGAAGTTCGCGAACCGTTCGCTTTTTTGTCCGGAAGTTCGCGAACATGTTCGCGAACATTTTTTACGACGTTCGCTACATCCCTACTGTAGAACACAAATTCTGTATTATGTATAAATAAAACCACTAATAGCCATTTGCCATTACTGGAAAAGGATAAATCTTTGCCCTCTATCTGCAGCCTACATCCTAGGTTGGCTTACAAACTGGGCAGAAGCTTAAGATACTTGTTGGTAAGAGTAGCGGGGTTCGATGACGCCATGTTCAGCCACAGCACATCTGATGTTTAGGCTCTCAGACATTGAAGGATGTAAACTAGAAGTTGTTCCTTTTCTGGTTTCCAGTGCACATTGCAGTTGGATATCCCTGGGTTTTACAGAATTAAAATATGCCAATGCTATATTTAAAAAAATAAATAAACCTCCAAAAAAATTTAAGTTAGTGAGTTCTGGGCATTTTGAATTCTGCAGTATAATGGTCCATTTTTATGAGCACCAAAATAAAGCCAGGCATGTTTCTATTGTTTATTCTCCCCCAAATTAGCCAACACATTTTTAAATGCAAATGATTCTTAATCAGGTGCATTAACCCATATCACAACGTCAGCACCTGCTGCTTTCTCTGCCAGTCACCTATAACTGCAGCCAATGGAAATGATGGCCAATTTCTTGGCTGTAAGTCTTTCTTGCTGGGCCAGATTATTTAAAGTAGCTGTTTCTCCTTCTCTTTCTTTTTTTGCCTTTTTTTAGGCTCAACTGTCTCCAAAAATCAGTCTACATAGTTACAGTGTAAGCACCTTGAAAATGAAGGGGTCATAAATTAATATTCCATCTGCTGTTATACAACAATTTCCAAAAACTTCTGAAAAGTCTGTTGTGGGGGATACTAGGCTTTGGGGATCTCCAACAGCAGGACGTTTGCAGGTTGGCCAGTTGGCATGTAGCAGGTAAAAAAGCAATATGGCAACACTAAAATAGCACATAAGCAATCACTGGTGATAGTATTGGTGTATATTCTAAACTCAAAACACCTGGAAAGTGAAAGCGTTGAAGCTGAACTGAAATACCTTCTTGGAACTGTTTGGAAAAACAAAAGTTACAGCCAAGATTCTATAGAAAATGTTTCCCTGGGGGTCACTTCAATGATTTGAACTGTGGTTTTGGAATGTCAATATGTATGCTGCTGCCTCTTCAGGGAACGTTAATGCCGGATTCTTTTGCAAGTGCAAAGTCAAAGTAGCAATCAGTCACTTGGCAAAAAAAAGGAAATGAACAATCTATGACTGTCTAGACAAAATCTCTGCCTTTGCTGATAATTGACAGAATGAGCCCGAATCTGTGGCAAGTATTTTGTTCTCGCTGGTACTCTATGTGTATGCATAAAACAGTGCAACATAACAATTGGGCAGGTTAGCGTGTATTGAAAACTAAGCATATTGTGCAAAAAATGTGAAGAAATCTGTGCATAATAAAAATAATCTATCTTAGTCTAAAATGTTTAGAATTTTTAAAACTGCTCCTTTCCATTCAGTTGCATGAAATAGTACAAGTTTAAGCAAATAGAGTATTATTTTATATTTATACTTCTTCTGCCTTTTACATGGAATTGGTCATGAGCAGCCATTTCTGCCTTATGGCTTCATCAAGTCTGCTGCTTCTAAAAAGACGGTAAATATTTTTTTTTCTGAAAGAACTAGAGTAATTGTTAACAAAGTGTTTTGGAAACATACTCTTTTTTGCATACCCCTCAGCAACCTTCCTGGGCAGCCAGGTTCTCCTTCAGTGACCCTGCTTATCAGTGATATCAGGAGGGTCTCCAGCAATCTGATTGTCTGAGTGGCAGAACTACATCCTGGAGAGGAATCAAGATACAGAAGACTATTGGAATAGGGAAAGAGGATATTGGCATGTTGCATTACTGTCTATTGCTCTATTAAAAACTGCTTCTTCGTTTGAGGATCTGTGCAGGACACATGTTGCTCACCAACTCCTTGTATGTTGTGACATCAAAGCAGGCTCTTATTTTTGAATTATTGGCTTGGAAGTTTTGGTTGCATAAAAAATAGGTGTACTGCCAAACAAAGCCTCCTATAGACTGCCACTCCAAACAGAGCAACCAAACAGCCAATAACAGTCCATAGTTGGCATCCCCAGGAACTTTTTGTCATGCTTGTGTTGCTCCCCTACTCTTTTTAAATTTGAATGTGGCTCATAGGTAAAAAACGATGGGAACCCCTGCTCCAGAGGTTACATAAGTTTGTTCATTAACAATAGGTAAGTGATTCAGTAGTGTATAAAAAGAGCTGGTGAGCACTGGGGCACCCTGGAGGGAAGAGGGCCCCATACTGAAGTGTGTGTGAACTAATTAAGCTGGTTAAAAGCATGTAACATATTCTGGGCTAGGCCAGGGTCCATTACTAGCTGAACTGGTCTACAAGGATGACCCCCATAAAATATTGCTCTAGGGTTCAGTAGCTTCTATGGGGTTTGTTAGCTTCTATTGGTAAGGAAATGTAGCAAGTTAGAAAAAAATTGAACACCCAGATCTGTGAGAATTCATGTAGGCTGTAAGGCATGGTGGCAAACTGTGAAAAATGGTGGCTCATCCCTGTATTTAGCACCTGGCCTTCCAGTTTGTAAATGATCCCTTACAATGTTCAAATAAAGAGGCATGATGCACAACAAAGATAATTATCCTATAGTAATAGACCATAAAACAAAAGCTTTGAACTGTGAATATAGCTAAACACATTGGGTTACAAATGACAAATTATTAAATTCTTCATATCTTTTCATTTTAGTGTGTCTTCTCAAACATAACATACAATGAAAAATCTGCAAAACTCCAGCAACAGAGACCGAATGCCTTTATCACGCGTATAAACCAGTGGGTATAAAAGGAATATTACCCTTTTACAACAAACCATAAAGAAAAATAGTTATATAAAACATGGAAGATTTGCACATATATCATAATGGAGCGTTTTCTGTGCATACTTCTTATGGAGAACACTGTATTATAAAATAAATTGTGAGCAAGTGATATGCATGATAGATAAGACAGTATATGCTATTCCTTTAGTGAGATGATTTATAGATGTATTGTACTACTAACCCCATGCAGAATAGATTAGGACTGGATTTATTGAATTTGAAGATCCAGACTAAGGCTCATTTACAGATGAAAGGGCAAATGATGAGCTGGCTCTTGACTTTGTAATAAAACAAACAAACCTACCCCATACAGGCTTAAATTGGTTATTTGACCTCATCTACAAAAAAAGGGTCAAATTGCAATGTGCAAGATCAAACACAAAACATCAAGTTTTTTTGTAAACTTGTCTCATGGAATTTGCACCTTTTGTAGTGAGGCCCAAGTCTTTCTCTGTATGCAATGCTTCCTGCAATATACTGTATGTCCTTAGCTTGCCCATGATTTAGAATGTGCAAACCAGAAGTGTTGGAGAGCTCGGGTGCTAGGGGCCATATGCACTGCTCTCTGGGTCTTCCAGAGATTAAACCATTAGAATGACTATGAGCATATTATTTGAGCTTTCAGCAGGCCAGGCAATTTTGAGCGACTTTTAAAATCGCGCCGCTGCGTGTGAACAAGCGCAGGCGACTTTACGCCTAGCGGGTGCGCAGCGCTAGCTAGCTATTCGGGGAGATTCGTCGCGGCGATAAGTCGCCAGGCGACAGATCTCCCCCGAATCTCCCCGTCTGGCCTTGCCCTAAAGGATAAGGAAAGGTTAAAACTAAGTAAGCCTTATCAGAAAGGTCCACCTGAATATACCAGTAAACCCTCAAAGTAGTGCTGTTTAGAGTCCTCAGTCAATACAAAAACTGCATTTCTTTCCTTCTATTGTGTACACATGGGCTTCTGTATAAGACTTCCTGCCTTCATCTTAAACCTCCTTGCCCCAGGCGTATGCTCAGTTTTGCCCACGCCTATCCCTTTCCTGCTGTAATCTGAGCCCAAAGCTATAAATCAGCAGGGAGAGACTCATGCAGGAAGTGATGTCACACCAAGCTAATACTGCAGGTGCTATCCTAAACAAACAGAGAGCTTCTATAGCTTTTTACTCAGGTTTGGTAAAACATTCTACAGAATAAATATAGCATTCTGGCTTGCACTATTGCAGCTATTCTATTGGCAATAAAATGCCAAACTTTCATTCTCCTTTAAAGCTGTGGCAATGGGGGTCTTGGCCGAAAGAGAGCTGCCTGTACTACTGCTACATGTAGTCCATTATCCCAAAACCTGTAATTCGGATCTTTCTGGATTGGAAGGCCAACTCCCATAGACTCCATTTTATCCAAATAATCCTAATTCTTAATAATCATTTCCTTTTTCTCTGTAATAATAAAACAGTAACTTGTACCTTATCCAAACTAAGATAGTATTATTTATTATTGGAAGCAAAACCAGTCTTTTGGGTTTATTTAATGTTTACAAGCTTTTCTAGTAGACTTAAGGAATGAAGATCCTTATTTGGAAAACCCAAGGTCCCCAGCATTTTGCATTACAAGTCCCATACTTGTGTTTCAATGGTACATGTAGCCAGAACCAGCAGTTGAACTCATTGCAGGAAATATTATTAACATGTATTTCTATAGCGCCAACTTGTTTCGTAGCGCTAGGGATGGAGGGAATGTTTATGTTTTTCTTTTTATACTGACATTATGGCACCTGAGGGCTCCACAGAAAGCTCCCTCTATATTGGTCCTGGGTTTGCAATATGGTAAATATATCCCTCTGCAGAAGGGTCAAAACACTTTAGGATAGTTTTCTGTCTGTTTGTTTGCAGTTAAATCTTTTTGGGGCCATTCTCTTAAGACAGATGTAGAGAACAGCAATCATATTGGTCTTCTATAGATGCTAGTATTTTTTTAACAATTTCCTGTAATGTGATAAATATAGCACATACAAATGAAATATCATATAGCTGTAGGTTTAATTGAAAACAAATGTAAGATGTCTTATTGATGCTATCTATTTTGGCTGTGATCATATAAATGGAAAAACATTCTCCCACATTCACTTAATACTGCAGATTAGTATAATAGCTTAGTTTGCTTCCTCTCTTGAAAACAAAAGAGAATATGGGACAAAAAAAACTGTAATTCTTTAATTTATTTTCCAAGATAATGACGTCAAAGATACGGCTTTATCGCTGTCACCTTTATGTCAGCAAACCGATTAACCGCTTTTAATATAACGCATAATGACATTCAGCACAGTCCAGATCCCATATCTGATATGATATTTCATACAGCTGTAAACCTTGGAAGTCGGAGACAGCCTGAGAGAATAGCTTTTAGTCTTGTCGGGGACACAGTTTTGTTGCACGTGTAAATCACTTGTCAGCCAGTGGTGAATGTAACTATGTTATAATCTGAGAAGGGAAGAAAAAATAGGAAGGTACAGATAATCGGCTTGGCTGTTTTCTGGGTGCTGCCATACATTACAGACTGACAGGTCCTTCTCATGAATGACAGGTGTCCTTTGAAATGCAGGAGAGTCCGTATCTGTACAGACTGTTGAAATGCATATTTTCCGTCCTTATCGTAAAGGAAAGGATGGCCAAGATAGGTGCTGT
>CM044447.1:67106194-67119668 GCA_024363595.1 Xenopus borealis | reverse complement strand
TTGAAATGCATATTTTCCGTCCTTATCGTAAAGGAAAGGATGGCCAAGATAGGTGCTGTTAACATTGCAAATAGCTCCGGAATTATTCATTGTCAGCTGCGAAAGAAGAATAGAGGAAAGTTTTATTATTCACCACGCACAATAGCAGCATGCCTAATAATTCTCTGCTACCTTGGCAGAATTGTCTGTCGACTTCAGGCAATAGCAGTGGGTGACATAGGTCTGGCCAAGTGTTAGAGCAAGATCACACATTCCGGGCCCATTTTAATTTCTAATACATTAATCTTTCCTTCCCAGATGCACAATGAATATTCCATAGTCTCTTGTTTGTTAGGAACTGTCTCGCTTTCATCTATTCATGTGGTTTCATTGACTGTGAAAGCTCGCTTAAAAGGCCTGATCAGTCACTGACAACTGTCTCACAATAGCGCAGAGTAATGCTTCTCTTTTCCCCTTTCAGGCATCTGATAGACAATTTTGACACATGATCCCCTGGGACCCCCACCAAGTCATATCTAGTCCTTGATAGACTTCTGTTACTTTATCATTCCAAAAAAGAATTGTCACAGGTGAATGTATCACACTCTCTCAGAAGCTGAACCCGACCCGCAGATCCGATTCATTTGCACTGTGTGTATCAGTTGGAATTAAAATGGATTACTCTGGCTTAGTGCTGTATTACAAGCAGGCGGCATTGCATTCATCCTTTAATTTTAAGCCTTTGTTTTAGCCGGCTAATTACTATTGTTTTAAGTTCATTATCCCAGCACGCACATTGTTACTAGTCGGATACTAATTTGTGTACCATGTGTCCTTTACTTTTACAGGGAGTGACCCAAGAATTGTTAAATTAGCCAAAGTCAGTGCACTACAGCGAAGGTTGTGCTATAATTAAATGAATTGCTATTAGGCAATTTTTTCTTAATTAGCAGCAGAAAAAAGAAGAGAGAGAGGAATTTACACTGGGAATTACCATTTAGCAGAAATCTCTCTTTAAAATTAATTATTAAGGGTGATTGGCTGTTGCTATTGTACTCCTTATGCACTAAAGAGGAATGGAGCTACAGTAATTAGTTCAGCTGTACAGAGATTTTTTTTTTTGCTCATCATGTAATAAATTACTTTCATTGTGTTTTTTTATATAAAAAATGGAGATAATTTATTCCAGAATTTATGTCACACACTAATCTGTAATTTATTAAGAAATGGAATGTGAAATAGTATAGGACCCCTGGTATTGGAATAATCATGCAGAATGCAGGGTGCGTCCAGGTTAAGGGTTTTCCCTTCATTTATAAATTCAGAATAAATACCTAGTAATAAGAGCACAACTAGGCAATCAATTGTCGTTAATGGGAATTTGAAATCTGGCATTTGTTATCCAGAATTCTCTGGACCTAGGGTTTTCCAGATAAGGAGGTTTTTCCGTAATTTGGATCTCATTTGGATCTCCATACTAAACAATAAATGTAAACATGAATTAAACCCTATAGCATTGTTTTGACTCTAATAAGATTAGTTGGGGTCATGTACAAGATACTGTTTTATCATTACAAAGAAAAAGATAATAATTTTTAAAAATTTTAATTATTTGACGGCAGATGGCCTTCCCGTAATTTGGAACTTTCTGGATAATAGATCCCATACCTGTACTACATATGCACTAAATTGAATCAGTGCCACACTTTCTGACATTTTTTTTAAAGTGAACTTTCCATGTTACGGTATATGCTGACCAAGGGCATTTTTTAACCAGGAGAGGACTGTTTGGAGCTGGAAAACCCAGGTCAAATGTACAATGTATATTATATATTTCCAAACATATTTACTCTGTTCCACTTTCCTGTAGTTTTTGTTTTTTATTTAAAACAAAAAGTCAACAGAAATTAAACAATTAGAATCAAATGGAGTCTAAGATTAAACAAATAAGGATCATGGTTAATATTCCAGAATATATCAATATTGAAACAAAAATCATGCAAAGTCTAGATCAAACACACTGTAAATCCTCATCTAATTGCAGTTTTAATTACCCTTTCATAATAAAACTAAATAGCACTCACAGACCTTCGCTTCCTTTCTGTTCAAGCTGTTATCTTTGTGCCTTGTCGAGGATACGGCGCCACCCGTACTTTAGACTTTGCAATGTAATGTGCCTTTCTAAAATGGAAATCATTTTACATAACTGGGATTTCAGAGTGGATTAGGATCAGGACTAATCTGGGGGCAGAAATGCCAAAGAGGTTCATTATATTGTTAGTAACTGTACAAATATTGTTAAATTGAGTACCATATTGTTCACTATATTGCTTGTCTTCCAGGCAAATAGTTTTTAACAGCCTGCTAATTATTGCATGCAAGTTATGACTCTTTAAATGCCTTGTAAAGCCTTTCTCCTCTGAAGAAATGCTAAACTTCCAGCCCTTCTGGCCTTCTCTGCATTCTCACCCAACTCACAAAAGTACTAGTTTTAGACTCCTAGGTTATAAAGGAAAATATTAAAGGATATGTTAAAGTAACACTATTAGGAGGTACTGTACATAATATTTATATGACAAAGAAGGTTAGTCATGTGCATTCCTGATGAAGTTGGTTCTAAACTTATTTTTTATGACGATAAACTAAGGGGGTCATTTACTAACAATCGAATTTCAAATTTCTCCACAAATCTCTCAAAATTTTGTTTTCTAGTTTCTTAAAAGCTTTAAAAATTTGAGATTTATCAAGCGTAAAAAACACGAAAACCTCTAAAACAAAATTTTGCCAGGTAGAAGATATAGAATTCAATGGGAGATCTTGGACTGCTCTAAATCAAATTGCACATACTTAGGTGGGTTTCTTTTCTCTAGGAATTGTCTGAAAAACAATTTTAGAGGTTTTCGAGGTATACGTATAAACTGATATCTGTGAACCAAATTGATGTTTGTATTCCCCCTTCCACCTTCCCTTGTAAAAACTCAAACTAAAAAACTTAAAAAAAACAAATTCACAACATTTGTAGTTTTAGAATTTGTGAGTTTAAAAACTACTAAAGCCACAAAAACTAGACTGTTGGTAAATAGGCTCCCAAGTCATAGTGTAAAATGCTGCACATGAAACAATGGTGTGTGGCAAAAGGGTTGTGGTAAAGTAATGTTTAGGATTTCTTTTGAATTTGTAGCACAAGGTTTGATATCAGTTTTCAAAGAGGGGAATATGGAATACAGCCAAGAAAATAAATTAATTAAAGGGCAAAGAAAGTCTAAATAGAATAAGGCTAGAAATGCTGTATTTTCTAAAATAAACATAAACATGAATTTACTGCACCACAAGCCTAATCAAACAAATGATTTATGTTTTCAAAGTTGGCCACAGGGGATCGCCAGCTTGTAACTTTGTTATAAATCTTTGCAAGACTAGACAACATACACATGCTTAGTGTGGTCTGGGCTTCTTAGGGATCGTCATAAATGATCAAAAAACAAAGCTGCTTGAGTTCTGCATGGCTGGTAAGTAGGGCTCCCCCTGCTGTTCATAAGTATGATTGTTTCCCTGCCAGAAGTTAGGGACCGTCTGACAATTCCTATCCACAGCACTAAATGAAGGGAGAATTTCACTGCATACAGTCAGGTTTCTTATAAAAACGGTACACATTTTTAAATTAAAGTATATTGAAGATAGATTTCTTTTTATTTCTTTGCCTTTCCTTGTCCTTTAAGGAATGAATATTTAAGTTATGATGTAGGTAGTCCTTGTAGTGATTACTTATAGCAGAGAAGAGGCATATGATAGATTTCATATATAAAATGATTGCATACTGACAGTTATTGAGAGTCTCTTCCTGATAGATGAATGAAGGGAGGACACAAGACCATCCCTTGTGATCAGAAGAAATAATCAGAAGAAAATCAACATATATGGTAGACCACCATCAAGGGATATACTAAATGAACACATGATGCTACTGGCAGAGTTTGAGGAGACTTAAATAGGTGCTATAGTAACCTTTGACCTGTAAATTGTAAGTAGTTGAATTGGCCTCGTCCCTTCAGTTCAGGTTTTAATAGGTAGGTGCAGCAGATGTGCTTTTGAAAAGTATATGCCCCTTTAAAGATTCAGGAATCATAAGGAGGATCTTCTTTCTGACAATCATTCCCATAGAGATATTTTCCTTGAGCTATATGTTTGCAATGCCAAGTTTTATATATATATAAATATCGGCACTAACGATACAAAAATGCCTGGGTGCTCACCTCAAAATAATAATGCTATAAACCAAGAAAAAATTGAGGCACTCACAGGACTTACAAAAATTTACGTTGCTTTATGTGGGCACAAAAAAGAATCTGGTGCCCACATTAAACAACATAATTTTTTGTCCTGTGAGTGCTTCCTTTTTTTCTTGGTTTATATATATATATATATATATATATATATATATATATATATATATATATATATATATGCATGCTCTCTGTTTCTGGGAATTATAAGAAGCAACCTTTTGGAAGTCAGTGGAATTACAAAACATAGTCTGTCTTATATATTATACAGCAACAATTACTTTTTTTATATTCAAAACCTTTGAAAAGCATAATGTTCATTAATTAAATAGAAATAAATCCTGCTTCTTTGAGGGCATTAATCAACTTAAACCGGACAGATTTGAAGCTGTTAGACTTTAATTTGTCTGGAAATCATAATTTTAATGTATTGCACAGTGTGCTGAAATGATAATGTTTAATCAGTGCATTTTTCATTGACTAAAGTCAAATCTAACTTTTTAATAGATCACTGTGTCATATCTATAACCTGTATCCATGGCATTTCAGAGGAAGAGCTAGACAAGACTGGAATGCAGAGCTTGCATTTAATGCTATCAGAATGTAATGTCCCATTTGCACAGTTACCGGAGCCTTACAAGGTATAATCTCCTATAAATCTTGTTGGTATGTTTAAAAAAATAGCCAAAATATATTGTTTCACCAATGTTCATCGACAAAGGAGCTTGTTAACAAGAAGTGTATTAATTGTTATGTTTAAGGAGTCAAATAAATCATTTAGCCTGAATCAATCCGAAGCCTGAAACAAACATAAGCAGGTAAATGTTGTTTCACAATGAGAAGTCTTTCACACCTATATACACTTTATTTTGATTTATGGAATGAAGCTTACAGTATTCAAAAAGTAATATGTAGTTTCTATAGAATTATTCCATTGCACTGTGAAGAACTCCAAATATGTCATTTATAGTGATGGGCGAATTTGCGGCGAATTCCCGCGATTCGCCGCTGGCGAATAAATTAGCGAAATGCCCGCAAAAATTCGCCGCCGAAAAATTCGTCCAAAAAACGAGTCGTGCGTCGTTTTTGACGTGACGCGCGATGAAAACGACGCGACGCGCGACGAAAACGGCGACTCGTTTCGCAAATTTTTTCGACAATTTTTCGGCGAAGCGAAACGCGGGAGATTCGCCCATCACTAGTCATTTCTATAGAATTATTCCATTGCACTGTGAAGAACTCCAAATTGGAAACCCAAATATAAAAAACTTATACTTACATCACTATTAATAGGTACACCATATACAAACAGTAAAGGGCATTCGTTATTTTGTCAGATCATCATCAGCTTTCATTTATAAGGTGTCTTTCTGTAATTTGTAAAACAAACAAAATTGGCCGCTCAAAGCTCACCCCAAAACTTGCCCGATCAGGTGCTCAGTCCACAGCGTCCCCCAGCTGAATCACTCCACAATATCCAAGAAAAAGGACGGCACTCTAATCAGGAACAGATTTATTCAGGACAAAATGCCTGTAATTTGTATCACTGTACTGTAAGTCTACTAAAAATATCTTTTAAACATTAAATAAACCCAATAGGGGTTTTGTTTGGCCGCTGATAGTGATTAATTATATCTTAGCTGGGATCAAGTATGTGGTACTGTTTTAATATTACAGAGAAAAAGGGAGTTAATGTTTAAAAATTTTTATTTTTTTATTACAATGGACTCTATGGGAGTTGGCCTTTCCATAATGTGGAGGTTTCTGGAAAATGGGTTTTAGTTAATGGGTCATATACCTGTATAAAAACACTGGTCTTACAATAAATTAACAAATAAGGACAACAGAATTAAATACTAGGACTATAGGACGATGTTCTAAAAGGAAGGGGAATACTTGTCTATAAGGTTACTGAAATTAATTAATGATTATTACACCAGTAGGGATGCTAGGAAATAGTGATGGGCGAATCTCCCGAGATTCGCTTCGCCGAATTTTTCGCGAATTTCTAGAGAAATTCGCGAAACGGCGAAAAATTCGCGAAACGAGTCGCGGGACGATTTTGTCGCGCGTCGCGTCAATTTTGTTGCGCGTCTGTCGCGCGTCCCGTCAACTTTGACGTGTCGCGTCCTTTTTGTTGCGCATCGCGTCGTTTTCTGACGCGCGACTCGTTTTCAGCGAATTTTCGCCAAGCGAAATTTCGCTGGTGATTCGCGAATTTATTCGCCAGCGGCGAATCGCGGGAATTCGCCGCGAATTCGACCTAGGCGAATAAATTCGCCCATCACTACTAGGAAACATTTGTTATACATAAGCTGATATATACAGTAAGTGGGTAAAATAAAGAGATGTCTAGTGAAATGTTGAAAGATGGCAGATAAGAATGCCTGTAAGGAACTGCTGTCAAAACTAAGCTAAAGGGGACTTTGGGCAATGTCAATCAGATGAAAGTTGCAGGATTTGGAAAGAGTTAATGGGGTGTTAAAGAGTGAGCTATTTAAAAATCAGTCTAAAATACAATATATTCATATTTCTTTTTCTCTGTGTGTGGAATGTAATTCCACTCCACGCACATATTGTTTGTTAGTCCTGAAAGGATCAGTTCAATTAGTAATAAAACCAGGTCAGGATCAATTGCAAACTAACTGAACAGTTATGGTCATGTGCCCCCCTACAAATCACTGACTGACTAACAGGTTAGAGAGATGGAAGGAAGTATGTAGTGGTCTGCATATTATGTTAGACATCCACTTACTAAGGCCTTTATAGATTACATATTAGATTAACTTTACAGAATTTTTTTTTTATCTTGCACATCTATTTACCCAATTTAATATTTATACTAAACTGTTCCTGTTCATTGAAACATCACCTGGGCAAGACCCTAAGTCATTTATGCTGCAATCTCACCAAACCACAAAGGTGATACATAGCCCTATACTGAGCCTCATACTACCTGTATAAAATAACCATAAATATACACTCCAAAATAATTTGCCACCTTTTCCATCAAGTAAAATGCACCTTAGAGATACTAGTAAAATGCACCTTAGAGATACTAGTAAAATGCACCTTAGAGATATTACCATTAGGGATGGCTCGAACTGTTCGCCGGCGAACTTGTTCGCGCGAACATCGGGTGTTCGCGCTCGCCGGAAGTTCGCGAACGTCGCGCGACGTTCGCCAATTTGGGTTCGCCTTAGTTGGCGCTTTTATTTTGCCATTTCTCCCCCAGACCAGCAGATACATGGCAGCCAATCAGTAAGCTCTCCCTCCTGGACCACCCCCACACCCCCTGGACCACTCCCCTTCCCTATAAAAACCGAAGCCCTGCAGCGTTTTTTCACTCTGCCTGTGTGTGCTGAAGAGATAGTGTAGGGAGAGAGCTGCCTGTTAGTGATTTCAGGGACAGTGGATAGTAAGTTTGCTGGCTAGTAATCTACTGTACTTCAAACAACTGCCATCTAGCTGTGTGAGCTTGTTCACATTCTGTCTAAATATCCATAATATTACCCTCTCCAGAAAAAGCACCTGAGTGACTTTTTTCAAGCAGCCATAATATATTTTACGTAATCCGTATCCACCGCTGTAGTAGTGTATACGTTGACCTTGTAGGCATTATTTGCCCTGTAGCCATTTTTTGCCCTGTGTGTTCTTCAAACAACTGCCATCTAGCTGTGTGAGCTTGTTCACATTCTGTCTAAATATCAATAATATTACAGTGTCCACAATCACCTGAGTGACTTTTTTCCCTTTACAGCACAAAACGCAGCGCTGTGTCAACAATGGATTTTTCAGATACATTTTTGCCCTTGATCCCCCTCTGGCATGCCACTGTCCAGGTCGTTGCACCCTTTAAACAACTTTAAAATCATTTTTCTGGCCAGAAATATCTTTTTTAGCTGTGAAAGTTCGCCTTCCCATTGAAGTCTATGGGGTTCGCGAACTGTTCGCGAACCGTTCGCAAATTTCCGGAAGTTCGCGAACATGTTCGCGAACTTTTTTTCGGCGGTTCGCGCCATCCCTAATTACCATAAGACAAGATGGTGGGACATGTGACAGCACTCCAGTGCTTTTGGTGAGTACTGAGCTTCTAAGACTCTTCTTCAATATCCAAAGCAGATCCATTAGAAGGCAACCCTTTAAAGAGCAAAAACATGGAGAGACAGCTGCCCTTTTTAGTCAAATGTCTTAAAGGGTCATTTATCATTTTTCAATGTTTAGTTTTTTCAAATTCTTGATCACTACCATATATCTCAATATCTCAATACCTCCCACAGAGGTTCAGCAGGTTTTATCTGAACCAGATTTTCTTTTCAATAAGTTAATTTAAAAATTCAAGTTGGGTAAACTTCTGTGGCTACTTTATTGTAAAATGTGATCTCAAATAGGCCTCAAAGTATAAAAGCTTGAAAGATAGAAAAAACATGCCAGGGTAGTGTTATAACTCCTTTTAACTTGTGTGCAAATCATTGTTTGCTGAAGTATAGTTCATCATTTGAGGTATCCGGTTAAAAATGTGTTCTTGGCTATTTTTGACGATGCCAAAGTAATAAGCAGCTATTATGTTAGGAATCAGCCTGACATGACATTTTTATAATATATATTTGACCCACAAAGAGAAAAAAGTTGGATAGCATTAACAACTTTTTAAGCTGGAAATACTGTTGCTGTTCTTTTATTTTTACTCTCTACCTCCTAGTCCCCTTGACCAGAGCAAAAATGTGTATACATTTGTGCTATGTGTATACAATAATGACAATAAATATATATAAATATACAACATACGTAAATATGTTCAATGAATAAAGCACCGTTTAGATTGAGCTGTTTCTGTTCAGAAGAGATGTTCTGTATAAATCAAGGAATATGGATAGATAACTGTCTCAATATCATGTGACATCTGTATAATTTTGATAGCTGATAGAGTAAGCATTGACTGGGAGGTGTAAATCATGTTTTTATCTAGACGTGGGGATGGTTTCTCCATGTACTCCGACCTGAAGGAAAGATTTAAACATATTTCCTGAGCATGAAAGTGCTGAGCCCGGCATGACACACTGATTAAGTCCCTGACAGGGAACACACAAAAAGGGTTTTGTTGGTCTGACATGTCAGATGGATGTGAAATCAGAAGGTTTTAGTTCAGATTTTCTGTCAGGTCTGATAGAGTAATCACATCATTTTGCTTTGGTACAGTATTTCAGCATGCCTCTGCTTGATATGGAAAGCACATACTGGGCGGATATGGATAAAGTGCACACAAGTGAAGGATAAGTAGCAAAAAAAGCTTTAGTTGAATAGACATACCAGTAATTTCAGTTGTGTACATGGAATAATGGATTATTAATAGCAGAAGTATACAACTCTGCTGTACTGTTTCAATAAGTGCCTCACCTGGTTTATTGTATTCAATGATAGGTAAACATGACTTGCCCCCAAAAGCCCTGCAAAACGAAACAACAGGTATCATAAATAATAACAATATCCATTTTAGGACTTCACACCAAATGATATAAATGTGAAGTAGGGTAATTTTTAGGAAATGTTAGGACTTTAAATGGTCAGTATACCCCATGTTTTCAACATTGGTTCAATGACTAGGGCTGAACATGTTTTTTTTAGGAAATATTTATAGCTGTATAAAGAAATGTCTGTTCTTATTATTTCTTGCTTTAAACACAGCAAATTCAAAGCAAAGCTGAAACCTTTCAATAAATAATCCCCTTTACCTTCTCCAGTTTTTAAATAAAGAGCAGCTCATTATACACAGGCTTCTCTGTGGGATTTTGGTTTGTTTGACTTTGATCTTTGGGATCAGGAAGTAGAATATGGCTTTAATTTTATTTAAAACATTTCAAGAAATTAAAAATATAAAAATTAAAATACACATTTCCTAGTTAAAAAAAAATAGCAAAAAGTATGTTCAGCACAAGCCTTATTCATTGCGCCAATGTTGAAAAAGGGGGAATATTGACCCTTTAATAACCAGTCTGGCAACTGTTAGGAATCAGTAGTTTGTATGGAGCCAATAGTTGAATAACCGCTAACAATAAAGTAGAGTTCGAGGCCAAGATTTATTATAAATAACTGCTGCAGCAAGTATATGGAGCAGACAATAACAGTACAGGTTCAGGCAGAAGTCTGGGCAGGCAGCAATTGAGACAGGCCAAATGTTAGGGCAGGCAGAAAATGAGTCAACCATTAGGCCAAGGGTCAAAAGTGGGGAATCAGAAACGGGGAGCTAGGACAGGGCAGGAACAGTACATTCAGGATAGATGAGCAGGGATTCAGGAAATAGGATCAGGCAGCGGAACAGGAAAAAGGGCATGAAACAGGAGGCTTGGTCACTGCAATGAACTGAATGGTACAGCACAGGTTATTGCCGATGGCAAGATTTCACATGCCATTAATTGGGCTATTGCCTGCAGCTGGACTGAGGGCATGAGTCAGGGAATGACGTTATCAAGTCATTGATATTATTAGCCTGTCCCAAGCTACACTGCCTTTTGTGGCTCAGCCTAGAGGATCAGCAACCAGTATACACTAGGTACACTAATGTAGTTGCACAGGTTCTCTTCTCAAGAGTCTCAGAACTTAGAGACCTTAGCTACCTATCACCTGGTCAAGTGTCAGCAGCCCCAACACAGCAGTGGCGAAGGGACCCGGTAGAGGTTGCATGGAATGCATTTCAGCACCATCGCTACTTACATGGGGTTATTTATTGACATGGATACATTTGTGCACAGGCAGTAATCTATAGCAACCAATCAATGATTAGTTTCCCCCCCCCCCCTGTTGGAAGACAAATAAATTTCTTTGATAGCTGATCTCCATTGGCATCAGACTCACATTGCCACAGCTCATGAGGCCATCAGTAGCAACAGGCTAGATGCACAGGTGTAACGATAGGGGCCATAGATCCAGTAACTGTGAGGTATAGAAGGTTCAGTGTTCTAAGCATTTTCTTCCTACAGATTTATGGCACCCTACAAGTTCTAGTTACACTACTGGATAGATTGTTATCCTGATAGACAGACACAGTAAGACACACAGATATTTAGCTGCTTCTAACATTTCTCAGAGTTTATGTTACTTTGTGGCTGGAAAATAATTGACTTTGATTTGTAGCTGTTCTGAACTTGATCACGTTGTGGTCATTTGACCTTTGCAACTTCATGTTCCCAAATCTGCTTATACCTTCATGGTCATCGTGTCCGTCCAAATCTAGACATAAAAACATCACAGATAAGGTCCCAGACGCATTACTTTCAGGGTGCAATGATTTGCACATCCATCATGTCTGGCTTTTGAGCACAAAATGACAAAAACCTTCACCGTTTGGCTTTGCTGGTCCTTCTCTGGGCACATGGGTTAAAGGTTTGGAAAGAATCTATGACTTATGGATCATTGAGATGATGTTTTGTTATTATTAACCCACTGCAGGGCAACCTGTATTCCTAAAATGCAGGATATAAAAAGTGTGCTTATGTATATTTTTGCCAATGTTGTTCATTACACTGTACTTATCAATGATATAAAATATTACATATCTTAAATTAAAATATATAGGCTATGCAAGTCACATATTAAGAAGAAGCACTCCAGTCTCTCTGGTTCCTTAATATTAAATTAATATCTGTCATTTCATTAAGAAACCATTTTGTATAATAATACATATCATTGCTGTGACAAGCTGTTCATGCTCGTTTTGTGTCAGCCTGTGGCATCACTGGAGTAAGCAACTTAGGAAAGCAATGAGCAATTACCCCAAGGCTCCAGCAACAAATATAACCAATGAATGCAACATGCTTTCTAACAAATAGTAACCTGCCAAGACACAGGGTTTCATTTTGTCCCACCAAATCCTTGGTTGGGGGAAAAAAGCTGACATCTAATTAATGATCATCTAATTAATATCAGAACCCTCAGTAGACCACACCATCATTACCTGAAAGCAGAACTGTGAAATAAAGGCTGATTGCAGAGGTTTGGTCCCATTAACCAATTAGAGATTTGCTTTAATTATATTCCCTGCAGTAGACTAAACAAAGCTAATTGCTAATAATTTGTTATGTTTTATTATTCCTATATAATATAGGTGCTAAACTGGACCTGTGGAGTTACCCTTAGCAACCAATGATCCGTTTTTTCAACTTTTAGTAAACTCATCAAAACAAATTTCTGATTGGCTGGTATGTGCTTCTGCACTGGTGCATTTTAACAACTCCATTGTTTTACATTGGTGTGCATCAAATCATGGGTCCATGCCCATCAGAGACAAGAGGGCTCATAAAGCTTTTCATTTTGTATGAATGAGTTTTTTTCTGCTGGTGGACTTTGTAGCTTCATCAGGGTCTTTATCTGAGTATCACAAACAATCCCTATGCCTGGACCTCTGCTGCTATGTAGGTGCAAACATAATACTGAGAAAAGAAAACCTGTGTATCGATGACTTGATAGCTCAGCTGACACATGGCAGCACAAAATAGGAAGCAAAGATAATGATAGGAAGACTAAATCTGCAGAAAATATAACGTTTTAACATGAATTATGCATATTTAAACCATCATAAAAGAACATTATATGGTGTGCCTTTAATGAAGTAGTATGAAGCTTGTCTCATATGGTGGTGCATTTTTTCATGCTGCTGTTGTTTTCAGCTTGGACATGTCACCTAATAGGCATTGTGCCCCTTCCTCTGATTGACAGTTTTTGTTTTGCACACTGAGCATACTGTCAGGTATTGTGCAAAGGGCCCTAGGTACATGCGGCTACAGTACAAAGAAGGCTAGGGCAAAGGGACACACTTACTTTGTGAGAAACTGAATATTTTATTCTTGCCCAGCAGAGTGGGAATAATGAAACAGAGAATAAATCCAATTACATTGGGTACTGACATGCAGGAGCAGAATATAACACAGCGCTGTTTAGACTCGTGTCCAAATTAAAATTGTATTATAAAAAAGGGGTAATTTTAAGATCACAGTAACCCTTTAACAAAATTTAAATGATGATGGTTGTAAATCAATAATCATAAAGATATTAATATTTTGGCTAGCATCCCTTTTCACTGCTTGTATACAGAACTGCATTCACTGGGAACACTTGATAAAGAGCGTTTCAATCGAAACATATTGTGCCAATAAAAAACACTAAGCAGCTAGACTGTCTGTTCCTGCTTCTTTTTTTTTTTTTTTTTTTTTTTTTTT